>RCWM02000298.1:0-600000 GCA_003667255.2 Euschistus heros
ACAACTCCTCCTGATATCATCAAAGAAGAATTGATGTCCATGGGCTTCAAAGTAAAGCAAGTAACAAATGTTCAAAAAGACAGCAGGGAAAACACAGGAGCAGGAGGTAAAGTCTCATTGCCACTCTTCTTTGTTGATCTAGAACCTGCACCGGGGAGTAGAAAAGATATATGACGTCACCTTGATTTACTATACGAGAGTTCAAATTGAGAAACCATACCGTAAACGTGACATTGTACAATGCCATAATTGCCAGGCATACGGCCATACAAAAACCTACTGCCATCATATTCCTAGATGTGTCAAAGTGGGCAAATGCACAAATCTTCCGAATGCACAAAAACAAGAGAGGTACCAGCAGTATGTGCCCTATGCCAGCAAGGACACCCAGCGAATTACAAAGGGTGCCAAACGTACAAAACCCTACGTAATAGGTTCCAGAAAACGCAGAGAACGGAAGAAGAAGTTCAACCGACGAAAGGAAGACAGCCCTCCAAAATAGCGAACTCATCGGTCTCCTTCGCTCAAATGGTGGGAGGAAACAGAAATCAAAAAGAAAATGGGGCCATGCCACCTCCTCCTCAACAACCCCAACTTCATCACCCTCAACCTCAGCCACCACTGCCTCAGTCTCAATACCCAATGGCTATTCAACCAACTCCATTACCTATCCAATCTAATCCACCTACCATCCATCAGATTCCCCATATCCCTCCACCCCCAACTACCTCAGATCTTTCATCCTTATTTACCTCCTTCCTATCAGAAATGAAAACTCTTATCACCCCACTTATATCTCTTCTTACGAATGTTATCCCTCTCCTAATCTCTCTCCAAAAAAATCCTTAAATGCCTCCCACAAAACCCTTATCCATCCTCCTTTGGAATGCGAATGGTATTCGAAATCATACTAATGAACTGACATCATTGCTTCATGAAAAAGAAATTGATGCAGCTTTAATTACAGAAACAAGACTGACCTGTAAACAACACATCAACATACCACAATACCAAACATATCGAACAGACCACCCCGACGGTAGAGCCCATGCCGGAACTGCTATTATCATCCATAATTCCCTCTCTCACCACGTATCCCCTTTACCTGCAAATGAATTCCTGCAACCCACAGCAGTTGTCATTAAAACCTTCTCCTTTTCCGTCACGATTGCAGCGGCCTACTGCCCCCCAAATAAACCAATTTCCACATCCCAGTTCAATTCATTCTTCAATTCCTTAGACCACCGCTTTCTTTTGGGTGCTGACTTCAATGCTAAGCACCAGCAATGGGGTTCAAGACCACCAACTCCCGTGGGCGGGCATTGCAGTCAGCACTTAATTCCCGAAGATTTCATTTCATTTCTCCCGGTACTCCTACTATTGGCCCACAGATCCTAACAGAAACCCTGACCTTCTGGATTTCTTCATACATTCAGGCTTAGGACCTCTCCATTACTCCATAGAACGCCTGGATGAACTTTCCTCAGACCATAGTCCTTTAATTCTAACCCTCTCCGTTACTCCCATCCCAAAATCTCCTCCCCCATCATTTATAAGAGGGCTAATAGACTGGAATCACTTCCGCCAAATAATCTCCGACAATATAGACCTCAGAGTATCCTTAAAAACCTCCCAAGACCTTGACAATGCAACTAATTCCTTTACAAACATAATCCAGCAGGCAGCCTGGGCTGCATCCTTCCCTCGTTCCCCTTCCAAAGTTAGAAAGAAAAATCCTTTACCCAAGACCTAAGTGACCTTATCCGATCCAGACGCCAAGCCAGAGCCAGTTGGCAAAGAACCAGGCATCCTGACGATCGGAAATCCTACAACTATCTTACAAAACTCCTTAAAAAAAAACATGGCTACCTTCAAATCCCAATCCTACAACTCCTATCTTTCCTCACTCTCTGCATCAGATAATTCCCTATGGATTACCGCTAAAAAAAATCCTCAAATATCAACCCATCTCCCATCCCCTCCGGCGAGAAGATGGTTCATGGGCAGCTTCTGATGAGAACAGAGCTGAAGAATTTGCCCAGCACCTCTCCACTATATTTTTTCCCCATCCTGATCCTAATCCCACCCACACAACAACGGTCCATGAATTCCTTGATTCACCGATTCCTTTATCCTTACCTCCTAAGGCAATTAACCCCTCTGAGGTCAAATTCCTCCTGAGAAAACTAAAAACTAAATCCCCCGGATATGATCTCCTCACCTCACAGATTCTCAGGCAACTTCCTCAAAAAGCTGTCATTTTCCTTACCTATTTATTTAATTGCATCCTCAGAACAACCTATTCCCCTTGCAATGGAAACATTCTATTATTATCCTTTTCCTGAAACCGGGCAAACCTTCCAACAATCCATCATCATACAGACCGATCAGCCTTCTTCCAATCCTGTCAAAAATCTTTGAAAAACTCCTTCTTAAACGCATTCTACCCATCCTTGAATCCCGAAATATTCCCTCACACCAGTTTGGATTCCGCTCTAGGCACTCCACTGTCCAACAAGGCCTTAGAGTTGTAGACCATATATCCTCAGCACTTGAAAGCAAACAGTATTGCTCCGGCGCATTTCTGGATATAGCGCAAGCTTTTGACCGGGTTTGGCATGCCGGTTTGCTTTTCAAACTCAAAACCCTTTTACCTCAATCGCTATTCCTAGTCCTTCAATCCTACCTCTCTAACCGTTCCTTTCGAGTTCGCTGCGGAATGGAATATTTCAACTGCTACACAATAGAGGCAGGTGTTCCACAAGGTAGCGTTCTTGGTCCTGTTCTATATATCCTCTATGCTGCAGATATCCCTACTACCACTGATACCTTCCTAGGAACTTTTGCTGATGACACTGTTATCCTTTCATCGCATTCAGATCCCTCAATAGCTTCCTGTAATCTCCAAATCCACTTATCCCTGATTGAAGATTGGTGCAACAACTGGAGGATCAAAATTAATGAAACAAAATGTACCCATGTAACTTTTACCCTCCGCCGCACATCCTGCCCTCCTGTTTATATCAATAATATTCCGCTACCCATAGCTGACACAGTAAGGTATCTTGGCTTTTACCTAGACAAAAGACTTACTTGGAACCCTCACACTAGACTTAAAAGGCACGAACTTAACAGACGCTTCAGCCAATTGTACAGACTACTAAATAGGACATCCCAACTCTCCATACAAAACAAACTCCTCATATACAAAACCATCATTAAACCTATTTGGACCTATGGACTTGAACTGTGGGGGACAGCAAAACAATCGAATATCAAACGCATTCAATCCCTCCAATCTAAAGTCCTTCGTACTATTGTAAATGCTCCATATTATGTCTCCAACAAAACCCTACATAATGATCTCAATATACCTTTTGTTCTTGACCTGATACCCCTTAAATTTTCCAAATTCCATCAAAACCTTTCCAACCATCCCAATCCACTTGCTCATTCACTATCCAGTTCCACGCATCCTTATAATCCACCTCGTAGATTAAAACGGCAATGGCCCCGAGATTTATTGTAAATAGTTATTATTGGAGTGCTGGCAATGGCCAGCTTCTCCACTCAAGTCATGTGCGACTGTGCCATAGCGCTCTCTCTCAGCCTCCACTGGATTATATCAGTGATGCAGCTGATAGAACAGCGCAGGGAACTCTCTGAGCCCGGCTTGCCTTTCAAACTGGGGGGCAGGCTTGGATCGGGGGTGTACCTCGGAGTGTTTGTGAATATTGTATATAGAGTATGAATGCAGTTATGACTCTTTCTTTTCTTCTTTATCTTGAAAAGAAAGATTTTTTTTGTAATGGTTTGTTATGGGGATTTTGGATTACTATTATTTACCAGAAATATTGATTTACACTTGATATTAAATTTTATTTTTTTTAAAAATTAACCATTACAAAATTCATTTAACCGAAACAATTAATTCCTGGTTATGTATGGACAGAGTGTTTGTATTCAATGTAGCACAGCTGAGTTGATATGGGAATTGGCCGATGAAACAACATTCCTAATTGAATTGAAATTAGATTTGATAATTTCACAAACAACAGTTTTAGTTATTTTAAATATGAATGAATGAATGAATGATCTTTATTTGTTAAAGACAGAGTCTTGTACAAATTATTTATTTTAAATTTAAATATTTGATGTTTAATTTATTTCGATTCTATTTTATTGCTTTTTCAGTTTAAATTTTCGAAAATTATATGCTATGTATTTAATCGTGCATTTCCTGGAAAGATCTTATATAGGTTTTCATTTATTTATTTATTTTTATAGTCAATCAATCAATATAACTTTATTCAACAGCTGATATCCCAACTCGTCCTGCCACTGCCCTCACCACTTACGCAATGAAGGGATTATTGTTTACTGATAACACACATGTGTCATCACTAGAGACCGGATTTCTGTGGTATTGCACATTTAGTTCGCTTTGGTTTAGCACTCTCTAACCTAAGTAGTTATCTCATTTATAACCTAAGGATTCTTATTCTTAAATTTTATTTTGCACGAAATTGCACAAATTTGACTTTTTAAGCTTAATTGCACGAATTCGGGTTTTACTGCACGAAATCGCACAATTGAACAAAATTCATCCAATTTTATTCACTTAACCATTTATTTTTTGAAAATTTTACTTACGATTTTTAGGCAACATTTATAACATTCATTTATATTAAATAGGTTAATTAGTTTTAAATTGAAAGTAAAAAGCCGCTTAGATGTATTTACTTTTAAATGATCGTATTGAATTAGGAGCTTTGAGGATTTAGGCAAACATTGAGGATCGACGTACTTCCTAGAACTAAAACGTTTGTTTCCTAAAAAAATGTTACTCCCCGCTTCCCATTGTATTCCCTACTTCTGATTTTGATCAAAGAGGTAGTTGTTGACAAGATTTTAAAGTATCAACATTGAAAATAATAAAAACGGCCGCGAGTGTTGATATTTGATGGGAAGGTGGCGGTTAGTTTTTGCTGTGTGAAAACAGTAGGCCATGACAGGAAATCTCAAATAGATGCACATTGCAAATAAGTTATTTTTATTAATTTATAAAAAATGATTTTGGCCTGCGTCAAGCATTAGTAGGTGCTAATATTCCTTTATTCAAACTCCAGTCACCATATTTCTGAACATTTTTAACAACTTACACACAAACAATAATACCGGACGAAAGTACTCTGAGAAAAAACTATTTAGAAGTTGTTTTAACTGGACAGTTATAAAAATTCGAGAAAAAAATGGAGACCACTACATATACGCTATGGTCGATGAAACTACCAACGAAAGAGGCCCTTACATTTGTAATATTTTAAACGGGGTTCTTCATCCGGAGATCGAACCGACACCATCGTTAGTTTCATATAAAGTAATTTTGTAAACGGTTTCACGTTTCATTACCGACAGCCTACTGGATTTTTTTTTTTTTAAATACCGTATACCAGAACTAAGTTCTGCTATTAGTGACATATGCAGCTCCTTACATGATGGCAACCGGTCATGCTCTCAAAGTATATTATGAAAATATGATTCACGTCACATGCGTAGCTCATGGGTTCAATCGGGTGTTTGAAGAAGTGCCAGAAATTTTCCCAGAAGTCAATAAGCTGGTAAAAAACAGAAAAAAAGTATTCCTCAAATCCCCATCTCTTGTGGGAAAGTATCGCAATATAATGCAATGTAAACTTCCCCTAAAACCTATTTCAACGCGATGGGGTACATGGTTAAATGCAGTACTATTTTGGGCCGGTAATTTCCAAAGTTTTAAAAGTTTATGAATTAATAAGAAGAAGACGAGATAAAATCACATTTAGAAATAAAAAAAAAAAATTATATACACTGACTATCACATTCGATTTAACGTTCATTAAATCGTACCGGTCAACCTCTCTGATAGGATTGGAATCCCGAAATCAATCCTTGAATTCCCAAATCGAAATTATTGAAACTCTCGAAGAAAGCTTAAAATGAATTGAAAATGAAAAGGGAAGATGTTTGTTTTCAAAATATGAGTCACTCCTCGTGAAAAACTACGGCTACATTCATTAAAAAAATTAAATTATTGTATCAACGGAAAGGAAATAGTTGAAAAAGCTGATAATCTAGATCAATCCACAATCGCATGCTACAAAAATTGTCCTATTACGTCTATAGATGTAGAACGTCCCTTTTCTTTGCTAAAGAACATTTTAAGTGACAAGCGGCATAATTTTAGTGAGAAATATTTTGAAATTTATAATGTCGTACATTTTAACTAAAGTTTTAAAAACTAATTTTTTTTTCAAAAACATTTTATTATATTTTTTTTCCACGTAAAAGGAAATTTTAATAAAGACATGTATATTTTTTTTAATGAACAATTTTTTTCATCTCCTTTTTTTTCCCAATTTTAAATTATTTCAGATTGAATTAACACTTAAACAAATCGTTTGTCGAAATGTCCTTTTTGTTTTGCATATTTGTGTAAATAAATGGATTGCTGCATGTATTAAGTTTTTAAATGCACGTTTTGAGTTTTTTACTGCACGATTTTGCATATTTTGAGTTTTTTACTGCACGATTTTGCACATTTGGAGTTTTCTACTGCACAGTTTTTGATTTTTTACTGCACAAAAATCCGGTATCTAGTCATCAGTAAACAATGATCCCTTCATTGCCTCTCAAACACTCCAATCCCATATTCTAAACCTTTAAGAATTGTTTCAAAAATGGAAAATCAATATAAATCCAAACAATCCTACTAAATAACGTTTAATCTTCTTTATAAACCTATGACTTCTTGTCCTACACTATCCTTTAATGATATTCCACACTTTTGAACAGATCCACTACCTAGGACTCCACTTGGAAGACTTGGAATCCACATACTAGACTAAAACGACAAGAAACTGCCCACCGTTACAGACTACCTTAACATTTACTAGACAAACGTTCAAAGCTCCCAATTAATTACAAAATACTCATATACATGCACGACTGTGATTAGACCTATTTGGACGTACGGAGTTGAGCTTTGGGGCTCCACTAAACCATCCAATTCATCTCGTATTCAATCCTTACAATGCAAAATCTTTCAAAAAATCCTCAATGCTACCTACTTTGTCACCAATAAACTTATCCATAACTCGTCCGATTAGCCATAGCAGCATAAAGTGACGTTAAACGAAATAAACAAACTTATCCATAAAGATCTTAATGTTCCATATGTTGCTGATTTAGCCCACACCTGATACTTATCCTTTCATAGTCAACTCCATAACCACTCAAATCCGTTAGTTTTTTAACTTACTTCCCACTCCATTTCTGTTAACCTTCCCAGGCGTGTGAAACGAAGAAGGCCTAGAGACCATCTAGTGTAGAATTTTTAATAAAGTGTTGTTGATGAGTAGTTCTTTTCAAGTTTTAACATGCCATTGTAATCGTTGTCTATACATTTACTTGATGTATATGTTTTGTACTGTTGTAAATTTCAATAAATTTATCTAGTGTAGAATTTTTAATAAAGTGTTGTTGATGAGTAGTTCTTTTCAAGTTTTAACATGCCATTGTAATCGTTGTCTATACATTTACTTGATGTATATGTTTTGTACTGTTGTAAATTTCAATAAATTTATATAAAAAAAAAAATTAAAAAAAAATTTATTCACATGTTCGCAACTACGAATTTCATTTAAGTATACATGTCTCGGCATACATCCGCTGCATGAATAATATAGTTATATTTAATAATGAATAAGTTTTATGATATAAAGTTGATCTCTAAACAGCTAGAAAAATGATTTAAAAAAAAAATAAAAAGACATGTAATACAAATAAAAATAAGTAACATATATATATGTATATATATATATATATATATATATATATATATATATATATATATATATATATATATGTATATAATAACAAACATGAAAATGACAAGTATTATACATAAATAACAAGAGACGTTTAAACTGTTATGTTATAAATGTATGTTTTGTTCTTTTGTGAATGTATATTCTGGGGAACGTTTAATTGTAATTACCAATTTCTCGAATAAGCGAATTTCTGTTGTTGTTTTTTAATGTATGTTTTGGTTTGATTTGAGATAGTGCAACATCGTCGGTATTTAGCTCATATTAAAATGCAATTTATAGCAGATTTAAAATGCATCTGTGAAAATGAAGACTCGAACTGCGATTACTAACCTGAACGGACGATAGCATATCGATATGAGGGTAATAGCCATAGGAGGTTTGAATAAAGATTCTTGAGAAGAAATCTTGTGAGGACTCTACAGAAGTACGTTGGAATACAAACATTATGTGACTGTAATTGTAATTAACCTGAAAACACTGCTCTTAAAATTATACGACAATTTATTGCAATGAAGGAGAAACTGTAAAGCTGCCAATTTCCTTAAAATAAATACAATTTTATACGAATTATTGCATACTATAACCTTGCTTTCTATCTTCCGTTTCGGATAGAATTCCTACTTGACCTTATCCATTACTGTATCTTCAGGGGGGGGGGGGACGATCGCGCTACCATCTGTTGCTGTAGCAGGCACGAGTCGGTATATTTCCCCTTGAGTAGATCCCACACACGAGTTTGATAGTATTCAGCTACGTGAGAGGCGGTCATTGATGCATTCAATGATATTTAGTCTTTTGATTACTCCTTTGAATGACTAGACAATAGATCTGTTTTAGCGATATAATTCAAGTGCAAATGAGTTATGGTGCATTGAGTATTACATTATACATGTTAGTTGTTCATAAAAAGCTTCTTGAGAGTAAATCATTAGTTTCGCTAAAATTAATTTATCATTATTTAAATTCTACGATTATTTTAAAAATAAATTGCTTTATTAGAGATTAGAGGGCATATTTCAAATGTATATATATATTCTATATTGTATTTTTTTTTTTGTTAAGCATAGTTCTTTTCTGTTTTTTCAATTATTATTATTTTATTTATTTGTTTCTTTCTTTCTCTTATTGTACATAATGTGTAATTTTAATCATGAAGTCACCTATATTAATTAATTCCCACGTTTATAGCATATTGTAATAATTACTCAATAAATGTTGAAAAAAAAAAAGAAAAAAAGAAAGAGAGATAAAAGGGACGCCGATTCAGGATCTGGATAGGATGATGGAATAGTGGTTTCACCAGTAAATGTTGCTAAGAAAAAATCTAATTTTAAAGATATCTACCACATAGAGGATATAATTGTATAGGCCTAGAACGTTACCTTGTGACCGGCCTCAATTGGAAAACATTTGGAAAAATACCGCAGCAAATATGAAAGGAACTGTTAGAGGTACGATTAGAGATAAATGAGTTTTGAGCTTGAAAAACAAATTCCTCTTGATCTACACAAACCACGCAGATTATTCAAGCTATAAAAATTCTGCTGGATTTAAGCGTACTTTGTTAGTACTTAGTTTAAGAATCCAATTAGTAGAACCCTAATTAAGATGGTCATATTTAAACACTACTGCCTTAAAGAGTAACAATGTAACGAAATATTTATTTTATTTTTATTTTTTTGTATGAAACCTCATCTTGTTGTGTTTTAAAACAAGGTCCTCATGTTACACACCAGCTTCGTTTGCATAACGTTCCTATATCAAACAGGTATGCTCAAGTTGCTGTTTAGTCTCATTTGATGTGTGGTCTCATGTTGTTCAAACGACGTCTCGTTCCTTATCCTTTGCTCTACCTGGTCTTAGTTGTGTTTTCAAGTTGAATGACATTATTTTACGATATTATTATTTATATATTCTCCTGATAATTAAAAAAAAAAAATTATTTGACCAAAACTTTTGTACCTACACAGAGGCCTATCTATGTAAATATAAACATTTGTATTATAAAATTGGGAAAGTTTTTTTTCATACCTGATTTTAATTTTTAATTTCTAAAATAAAGATACCATTAGTAATCTATGCCAGTGAATGTCTATCGATGAACTATAGCCTCGAGAAGCTGAAAGTCATAGAAAGGAGAATTTTATGGAAGATCATGGATGTAGAAGTACAGGCTGAAGATGGATGGAAACTGAGAAGCAACGAAGAGTCTATCAGAATGTGGAAAGAATCTCAGAGACTATGCGGAAGAGGAGATTGACGTTTGTACGAGGGACATTAGTGCAGACTGAACGAAGACAAATTTTCAAAACAGATATTCAACTACCTCTGGAGGAAGAAGACCACTACAGCGCGCATTAAAGAAGTTAAGAAAGACATGGAACAGTTGGACATTACGTAGTCCCAAATGTTGGAAAGAGGTACATTTGGGAGTAGAGTGGTTTCAAGCTGAAGGATGACCTAAAAGAAGCGGACGGACGTGAACAGAGGATTAAAAGAAGCAGGCCAGTAAGCGCATGAAAGAATACTGGAGACATAGGAGACTCAAATCAATGGAAAAGAATAAGAGGAAATAAAGTTATAGCGTGATCCTAAGTGATCAATTCTCGTGTAATAATAAATAAAATAAATATAAGTATGTAATATCAACCCTGTCACTCACACGTTGGATCATAAGAAATTAAATCACCTCAAACTGCTTAAACGTGTTAATTTTATTGTATTTTCCGCCTGATTTATTTTTTTGCTGTGTTAAATTTTAAAACAAATGTTTTTTCTTATTAGTGGATACATCAAAAACGTAGATAACTTACCATTCTACAGCCATGTCCTTTTAAGAGAAATTCCACTGCATGTTGTTAGATTACGTCATTAAGTCAAGGAGGCATGTTGCTCTATTTATTAATGGTATATTTTTACTATTTGTGTATATATTACGCTTCTATTAGGATGTCCCGGAATTTCTTTAAAATATTTTTTTTTTTTTTAAGTTTTTAAAATAATATTGTAATATAAATATTTAGAAAATATTTTTATTTATCAAAATACGCTTCATTCTTCTCAAAATATTTCTGCCAACGTTTTGGCTTCTATGATTAGAATTTTGAATTCTAATTATTAACTATTTCGGACTCCAATCGATTGTTGTTACGTAATAATTTATCTTTATAAAAATGTTAAAGAGACTATAACTACAAGAAATTGCAAGTCGTTTTAGACTGCACCAACATTTACTAGACAAGCGTACAAAGCTCCGAATTAATTACAAACAAAATATTTACATGACAGTAATCTTCAATGTTGATGTCTCCCTTTAGATATTTTTTGAACTTTTGTTGAAAACTTTTCACATTCGCGCTATTTTAACCTCTGTTTTGACGAGATTAAGCTCGCCAAACCATGTTTTATGAAAATTGCATTTAAACATATGAGTAAAGACTGAATTATAGTCTAAATAGTGAAATGCTAAAAATTAAAAAAAAAAAAAATATTTTGGGGGGGAAGGAATTATTAATATTGACATAAATATATATATATATATATATATATATATATATATATAAGTTATGATAAGACTGAACTAATGACTTAAAAAAAAGGGGTAATCGGGTAGAATGACACACACGGCTACTGTATAACAACTGCCTTTATTCATATAGATCTCCTATATATAAGGTCCTTATCTGTTTACTTAAACTAATAACAATCCTTAATCCTGAATCCTAATTCTATTACAATAGAGTCTATCTATACTGATAACTCCCCCCTTCCAGTTCCTTCTCCAGGAGGAACTTTTAAAACAAAACAACAAAAGAAAAAAAAACTTCTTGATACATATTGACTTACAAGCTAAAACAAAACAAACATAAAAACTTACATGCTACTAGTTACAAAACTAAGAAAACAATATATCTATACATGAGTTCTAAAGTGGGAACAACAGAACAACTAACACTGCTGAAAAATAAAATACTAACTTGTTAATCACATCACTCACTCCTGACGCACAGCCTCCGGTCTGGTCTGAGGCACCTTATGAGGGACTCGTAGTTCCCCCAAATGAACGGTCCGGACCCGCGAGGGGTGGTTCACGTCCCGAATCGTATAACGATTGTGTTCCCTTATCGTAATGATCGTAAAGGGGCCCTCGTATCGAGCTGCTGTTTTATTACGCGCCGTTCTCAACCGCCGGTATACAATTGTTCCTAGAGGAAGGGATTCTCTCGACGCCCCTTTCAGCTGTTCGTTTGTCTTAGTTACTCTTGTGGATTTTTCCCGTATAAGCTTCTCCCGGACTGTACGCCATGCTGTTTGTCGCGCCACACGTGCCTGCGAAAGTTGCTCCCGCAATACGTCATTGTTGACCGTTATAAGATCTCCTCGGTCCCGGCGAGTTTGTCCGAAGACGATTTCCACCGGTGATAGCCCTGTCGCCGAATGAATCCTGTGGTTATACGCGATCACTGCTCGCGGCATTGCCTCGTATGGGTCTAAATTCCGCCCCAGCTTAAGGAGCCGGAGATGTTCTCCGAGTGTATTATGCAGTTGCTCGACCGCCCCTCTCCCTGTAATGTGGTGAGGAGTATTCAGTCTCCATGAAATCCCTAGCGTTTTGCTTTCCTCCCTTATTAGTGCATTGTCGAATTCGCGACCGCAGTCCGAGACAATTTCCTCCGGCACCCCGTACGTTGCGCACCTTTCCCAAACCGCGCCCGGCGTCTTCTCCTCGACGGGATATGCCATAGCTAACTTACTAAAAGAGTCAATAGCCGTAAGCCAGGATTGACCCTCATTAGAATACACGTCGATTTGAATTAGTCTCAGCGGTTCCGATGCCGTGGGGGAGACTATCTGTTCCGCTACCGGCGGTCTCCTGTCATATTTAGCTCTTTTGCAAATCTCGCATCCTTCGACAACCTCCCGTACTGTACCTCCCATTGCTTTCCAAAAATATAGCCGTTTTAGGGCTCGCAAGGTTTCTTCAATCCCCCGATGATTTGATTTCCCTACATGATGGTCTGACACGATTTGGCGTTGCCTCGCCTTATCCGATATCGTCTCGACTTCCCGCAAGCACCTCGTTATCGTATAACCCATTCCTATCCGTTCTTGCCGCCATAACCTTCGCAATTTGTCAATAAGGAGTTTATTCCCAACGAAAATATGGCATCCACGACCGGGTACAGCAAATTCTGTGAATACTCGTTCTAATGCGTCGTCCTCTATCGTAGCTGGGGCCCTCACTATTACCACCGAGGAACCTTCCGCCGTATGTGCTTTGGTTTCGACGCCCTGTCCTTGTTTCGAGCGAATAATAATTTGTACCCGTTTGTCGTTTATTATTTCGTCGACTTCCGGTAACTCTCCCGGTCGGTCAGACCCGATCGAATTATCCTCAGACTCTCGACGCACTGGTGGTATTTCGGGTCCGTTCTCCGCCCAGTCTCGTAAATACCGCAGCGCAAATGGTTCCGTGGAGGTGCCTTCCCCGTCGATAGCATTTACTACAAGATCCCGCGAGAGCCAATCTGCCACCGCGTTCTCCACCCCCTTCCTGTGGATGACTCGGAATGTATAAGCTGCTAGCCGTTCTTTCCACCTTGACACCCTTGCTGACGATTCTCTAAGGGTGTTCAAGTAAACCAAAGGTTTGTGGTCGGTAAATAATTCGAATGTTCGCCCGTAGACGTAAGGTCGGAAATATTCAATCGCCCACACTACCGCCAATAATTCCCTCTCTATGGCGCTGTAACGACTCTCCGCTCCGTTCAATTTCCGACTGGCGTATGCTATCGGCTTCTCGCCTTCGGTGAAATTCTGAGATAAGACGGCTCCGATAGCCACCGCGCTCGCGTCCGTGGTGATCCGAAACATGAGTCGGAAGTCGGGGAATGCTAGTAGGGGTTGTGATGTCAGGGCTTCCCTGCATTTCCTAATGCTTTCCAGCTGAGCTGGTCCCAGCGCAAATCGCCTACCCTTTTTCAGTATCTCTGTCAGTGGTTGCGTTAACTCTGCGACACTCGGAATGAAACGTCGATAATAGTTGACCATCCCCAGAAAGCGCCTAACCCCACGGACATTACTCGGCAATGGAGCTTCCTGAATCGCCCTTACTCGTTCCTGATCAGGTCGCACTCCTGATCGTGACACCACATGTCCAAGAAATCTAATTTCACTCAGCCCGAATTTTGATTTTTCCCGCGACAGCTTAAGCCCAAATTGTCGGATTCTATGAAATACAGTTTCCAAATGTTCGACATGTTCTGCTTCCGATCTACTGAACACTATGAGGTCGTCCATGTAGACCTGAGCGAAATCTTCCCCTAACCCTCTCTGGAATTCATCCATAAGGCGTTGGAATGTCAGCGGGGCCCCTTTCAACCCGAACGGCATTCTTACGAATTCGTAATGCCCCCTTTCCCAGGAAAAAAGCGGTTTTCTCGATATCCTCTTCGGCCATCCTGACTTGATGATACCCGCTTTTGAGGTCTAATGTACTAAAGATGGCCGCTCCTGCCAATCTATCGAGTATATCCTCAACCCGGGGTAGGGGGTAGCGTTCGTCTTGTGTTACCTCGTTCAACTTCCGATAGTCGACAACAACGCGATACTCTCTCTCTCCCCCGGGCACATTTTGCTTCTTCTCGACGACCCACAGAGGGCTATTAAAAGGGGAATTGCTTCGTCTAATTATTCCTTGTCGTAACAATTCCGCTAGCTGTTTCCGAATAACCTCCCTCATCGCTTGCGGGTACCTCCTATCCTTAACGTAGACCGGCCTGTCTGTCTTAAGTGCGATCCGGTGTACCGTTTTCCCCGTAGTTGGCAGGTTCTCGCCCTCCCGGTAAAACAGATCCGAATATCGACCTACGACATCCTCAACGGTTTTCTGACCACACTCGACCGCCCCGATCTCAACGCCCTGACCTGATCCCACCACCGTGGTCCGGTATTCCCGATCTCCCAACCGGAACTGACAGCGCCCTTGCTTTATCTGCATGTCCATTCCCGCTCGCCGTAATAGGTCACACCCGATTATCAGATCGTATTCCGGTCTCAAATTCTCTGTGATGTGTAATTTGATCTGCACGTCCTTTCCCGCCAGCCTCGTAGCATCAAAATACCCCTCACCCAACGTACTGCACTGCCCGCTCACTGTGGTGATTTTGCACTCGCACCTCTGATGTGATCCCCATATTCCTAGTAATTCCGCCCCCCGTTTACTAATAAGTGAATTTGTACTCCCCGTATCAATTAGGAACCTAATGTCCGACCCCCCCCCCAACTTCGCCACGGGCAACCTCAAACCTCCTCCCTTTATCCCATTGTTATTTACTAATAACTCGCGTGGGAAGTTGCCCCGCCCGTCCTCGTATCCTCATTCTAACTTAGGTTTCCGCACCACGATCTCGGATCCGGAAGTACCGCCCCTCCAGGGGTTCCCACGACTCACCTCATTTCCTCTCGAGACCGGAGTGCTGCGCTCGGAGCGTATACTTTCTTCTCCCGAAGACTCTGAGCTCGAAGAGCGCCCTCCGCTTGCCCTGAGTGTTTGTCTCCTGTTCCACTCCTGATTGTTGACCTCCATAGGCTCCGGTTGTGGTCCTCTCCTATTTGGCCGACTATTCCGTCTTGGACATTCCCTTGCGACGTGTCCTTTCCTGCCGCACTCGTAGCACCTCGTGAGGTTGCACTGTGCTGCTAGATGCCCCGTTTGGTTACATTCGTAGCACCTCCTCTCTTGCTTTCGTCGACGGTCCTCAGGTGCTCGGCTTGTCCGTTTCTCGAAATTCCGCTCTCCTCCACTGCGTCTGGGCGGACTACGGTGTTTCCTACTGGGCCTTCTGACCTCGATCCAGTCTTTTTCTGGGCTCCTGAATCGGGTCTCTTTACGTTCACGAGCGTCTATTAGTTCGTGGGCACATGTTATGAAATCCTTGTCCCGCGGGAGTGATTCGGGGCGATCGACATAGTGGTTCAACTGGACCTTCAGAATTCTTCTTATGAATTCCATACGCTGCCCGGCTTCGACCTGCCCAAATGTCTCCACTGTCTTCTCCACCAGCCTGTTGTGGAGCAATAGTAATTTCTCGGCAAAGTCGCCCTCTGATTGGCCCGATCTCCTTCTTTCTTTAAGTAGGTAGAATGTGTCTTCGTCCGGAGACCATCTACCTCCGCCATACAGTTTTTTGAGACGTACCTTAAGTGTGTCCCACGACACAGTAGTGTCCCCTTGGATTGTGTTGAGAATCTTTCTTGATATTCGGCCCACTAAGGACGCCTCTAACATCGTTACATCGGCCTGCAGTAATGTCCCTGTGTCCAGCCTCGACTGCATGAGCTCCTTAATTTGGTCACCACCTTTTATGAAGTGTTCGAGATCACCCGTAACTCCGGTGAATGGCTCAAGCTGGCCTATGACCTCGTGAATGAAAGCCGAGTTCTGAGTTCTTACTTTTAGTAACTCCAGCTGCATCGTCTCATTCATATATATATATATATAAGTTATCAGTATAGATAGACTCTATTGTAATAGAATTAGGATTCAGGATTAAGGATTGTTATTAGTTTAAGTAAACAGATAAGGACCTTATATATAGGAGATCTATATGAATAAAGGCAGTTGTTATACAGTAGCCGTGTGTGTCATTCTACCCGATTACCCCTTTTTTTTAAGTCATTAGTTCAGTCTCATCATAACTTATATATAATCTATTATAAACAATATATACCAGTTTATTACAAAAAGGTGATTTAAAAAAAACAAGCGTGTATGTATGTTCATATTTATCAGCGTGCTATATTGTAGTTCTTTTTTGTACTCAACTAAGATGTATACCTAAAAAGTAATAGTTCATATTTTTTGTTAAATTTTTATTTCTAGTACTTGTTGTTTGATATAAAATCACTGTAAATAGACTCGGTATAGGAACAAAGTTTATCGCTATATAGGCTTTTACTGAACTTGTGAAATGACTTTTGTTCTCTATAAAAAGAAGGAACATAAAAGAAAAATAACACTGAACCGGTGGAATGTGTGGGGGCAGAGCGGAACACGACCTCCCAATGACCTCGAAATATGTAATAAGGGCCGTTACCATCAATAAAGTTATTGAAGCGAAAATCTCACTCCGTCATAAAGATCAAAGGTCTGAGCAGTTATTGAATTCTGGTTCGACGTTGCCTCCGATCTTTTGTTATATAGATCCCATTCAGTTTTTTAGTTCCTTGGGGGTTTATTGTCTGCCTGATTATTATAGCTGTGCGGGCAGCGAAGATATAAAGGGCCATAAGCTTGCTTTTCCAACCTCTACATTAATTTTTTCTCCCTCTGAGACGATGAAAAGATAAAGAGACTACCTTCGTTCAGTCAATATATTAAGTAATGGAATACAAAACAAAGGGTTTTAGTAAATTAAATTTCACTTTTAATACAAAATAATAATAATATTTTATTAATTCCAAAATATTGATTTTTACATTACACATTCATTTATAATTCTTAACAATTTTGTGAACGATAATTATCTATAATTTTTAATTTAATTTAATTGATCAAATTTTTAATTTAACGTTTGCAATGGGAGAGAGACAGAGAAGGTATAAGAATAACTGACGGACGGAAAGGTTTTGGTATGTTAAATTCATTCCTTAGAAGTTGAAACATATAAACCAACATTGAAAGCCGTAGTAGAAAGCATAATTCTAAACAGCTCAGAAACATGGCCACTAGAAACATTGCAGGGAACACATTCCTGGCTGTGGAGATGGATTTTCGGGTTCAACGAATCCGAAATGAGATTATAAGAGATATAACGGAAGTAAGGAGAAATATTCTGGAGGAAATGGAGGAATAATATTGAAATGGTTTGGCAATCTTAAAAGAAACCCCAGAATAGCTTATGAATGGGAAGCAGAGGATTGCACAATGAGAGGAAGTTTTCGTGTCAGATGGAGTGATGTGGCTGAAAGTATGTCTGGCCGGGGACTGGAAGAAGTATACGTTCTTAGACAGAGAGGTTGTTTTAATAACTTTTTAAATCAACTAACCAGTAAGTAGTCTGAGATTTAAAAGCCCTTCACATATTGTGAAATAACAACCATGCCTTAGGTCACACATGTGTTAAGTGCAAAAATGTATCTTGTTTGAAGTCCTAATGGAAACTCAGATAGTCGGTATGACTCATGTTCACTAAAAAAAATTAAATTTCAATACGCGTTTTCGAACTTCAAAGTTAATGTCTAATATTACTAATGCAAAACTTTATTTTCTGCATTGATTTATCTGTATATAACAAGTAAACATGCGATAAAATAATTACAATGACATATCAATAACTTGTAAAGAACTATGCATTAGTAGTACTTCAATAAATGTTCTAAATTAACCTAGGCCATCTTCTTTTCAGACGCCTTGGAGTGTTCGGGAATCGAGGGAAAGTCAAGTTGGGAGACTGGTGGATTCAAGTGGGAATGTAGCTTGTCTTGGAAGGATAGGTATCTTGTTTGGACAAAAACTGCAACATACGAGGCATTTAGTTTGTTATGGATAAGTTTATTTGTAAAATATTGAAGAGCATTGAGGATTTTGCAAATCGAAAGTTTTATTGGATTTAATAATTAAATTAAACTTAAGTCCATAAGTCCAAATTAGTCTAATTACTGTTGCGTAAGTAATTCTTTTTCAATTGATTCGGAGCTTTGAACGCTTGTCTAGTAAATTTTGGATAAGTCTAAAACGGCGGCCAGTTTCTTTTAGCTTATGTCTCTTAAAAATATGAGCTTAGGCATCGACATATCAAGCAATAAAGCAGAGGGATGGATTTTGAAAGCTCTATTCTCTGTTATTTGTCCTGATAGCCACACATTTATGCTAAGGGACAACTGGATGAAACCTCGTCAAATTTTCTTTTCCTAACTCAACATACTAAATTATGGAATGATCACAAGCAAGTCCTCTACGCTATTCCGGTCAAAGAAATCATACGAAAAGGAATTCCTTGTGCGATTATAAAAATACTGACTTGGATTCTATACCGATACCAGATAACTTCAATCAAAAGAAAAAAATCTCCCTTGTACCTTCTATAATGCTAGTTCCAACAGAAGTATATCCTTCAGATATTATCACTAGAAAAAACCTGAAAGAACAGATGATATTGAACAAAAGATTGAGAGACAAAGATAATTTTGGACTCGCTAACAAAACTGATACGGGACCATGAGGACATGGTAGTCAAACAAATGGCAGAATAAAGTATGAGCAGCTCATAGAGACTATATAAAAGTTCGGAAAATCGTGAAAAAAACATCAAGGTTCAAATTCGATTAGGCTTTACGACGGTAACAAACTTTTAAGTTCCAGGTAACAGTCAAATAATTAGCTACATTTTATTGTTAGTAGGTTAAAATTAAGACGGATATTGTCTGCCTACTTCCAACTAAAGGAAGATAAAATTGTTCTAGTATATTCAATCAATTGAAAAAATTACCAGCGTATGACAAGTGCTTTAGATGGTAGCACAAGTAATCGCATTAGGGTACTTTCCACTGTCTCTAAAACCCCAAATTACCTTATGGCCATGTAAGATGAAAAATATGCAAAGGCATGGCTGCAAGGATAGTTGAAAGATATGAAAACACCGTTAATTTTTTCGAGTAAGGTGCAAACACACTTTGACTAATTGTAAGTAAGACTAATAATCCTGAGCAGTAGCATAATTTTTTTTTTTTTTAATTTACAACTGTATACAATATATATAATACATCAAGTAAATCTTTTTATTGTTGTTGTTAAAGAAACTACCCATTGGTAGTACTTATAAAGGTTCTGTATAATGAGGTATTATGTTAGAAGGTCCCGAGACCATCTTCTTTTCAGGCGCATCGGAGAGTTATCTGGGATGGATTTGAATGGTTGTGGAGTTTGCTATAGAAGGATTGACATCTGGTTTGGGCTAAGTCAGAAAAGTGAGGTACATTAAAATCTTTTTGAATAAGTTTGTTTGTGACGAAGTAAGAAGCATTGAGGATTTTTTTAAGGATTTTAGATTGTAAGGATTGGATACGAGATGAAAAGGGTGGTTTAGAAGAGCCCCAAAGCTCAATTCCATTTGTCCGAATTGGTCTAATTAATGATGTATATGAGCCTTTTGTAATTGATCGGAAGGTTTGAACGTTTGTCGCGTAAATGTTGAAATAGTCGAATACGATCGGCAGTCTCGTGTCATTTTAGTCTTGTATGTGGATTCCAAGTAAGACGTTTGTCCAGATGGAGTCCTAAGTAGCGGATCTGTTCAACAGGGATTAGTGAAACATTATTAAAGGATGCTGTAAGAGAGGGAGTCGTAGGTTTACGACTAAACGTAAAGGTTACCGTTAAATTTAGTTTTATTTCTGTTGTTTAAAATAGGTTACCTGTTCATTAAAACGTTATTCAGTTTTTCATGTTGGCCACAATAAACCTCATTAACATTAGCTCTTTTGTCTGAAATCAGTTTAAAATGCGAAACCCTCTCGTAGTTCTACCAAACACAATGCATCATATCTTTTCTAGTTGTACCATAATCAAACCTAATTAACCAAAATGAGATCGCTTTAGTACTTAAAAATACAGTGCACAAACGTTAACATTTTGCAAGTTAGCACCCTGCTAATATTTTCTCTTGTGTTCAGAAAGACAACAAATGATAATCTATTAATTTAAAAAAACAATCGTGGAGTTTATATATGAGAAAAGCATATAGTTTAAATGTTTATTATAAAAAAAATATATTGAAAGTAAACGACAACATGCTTTGCTTTAAATACATTCAAATAAGGATTAACATGAAGACTTCATTTTTAACAACGAATTAATGCATATTGGCGTTTGTAACTTGTCAATACATAATTAAATATTTCAATTATTTTACCTCCACTAATACTCCTATACAAGGTATTTCACCAAAACGAAATTGGATCACATTATCAATTCAGAGGAAACAAGAACTTTCAAAAAGGGAACATTGGAATGATTTATTAATTAATATTCTCCCCGGCAGTTATGAGATAGCGCAATACAAACACCAAAGTATAATTTGCAACGTAATTAATTAATGCATACGAATTGATTAGACATCTCCTGAATAATTTATTTTTTTGTTTCTTAAGTACCCAAGTAACTTATTTTATATTTGATTTTTTCCCAATAACTAATTATTTAGAACAATTTTAAAACAATATGTTATTAAAAGAAGATAGCCAAAAGACTTTCTAATGCAGAACTTTTATTGAAGTCGTACTATTGAATAGTTCTTTAAATGTTATCGACATCTCATTGGAATCATTTTCCTCAAATTAAGTTGTATATAATTTACACAGCTACAAATATCAGGATAGTTAGAAAAAAAATAATTAAACATCGATTGGATTGATTTGTGAAAACTTATGCTGATTTCGTACAAACGTAAATGTGATAAATTATATAATTTGATATCTTACATAAATAGTATTTAAAAATAGAAGATATCTATCGACTTTTCTCTTAGAACAGTTTTAATTTACATTTAAAATTAAATTAATATATGTAGCGATGCAAACAATGAAGTTTGTTCCTGATAACCAATTACTATTTCCCTAAATGTAGTAGTGCCTTTCTGCGACTTAGTCCTAGACTCAACTTTCGTTCTCATTAATCAAAAATTAATTATAGTTACTGATATCTTTCTGATATGATCAATTCCTATATGAATATATATTATATGTAAATGGTTCTGAAAATAAAATAATCTTGATTTAAATATCAAAAGAAACTTAACTCGAGGATTTTAAATGCACATATGTTTTCGAGACTAAGTATTTTACGATAGAATATTCATTTAGGAATGTTGGATTATGATAAGCTAGATATAATTATAAAATGGTAAGGGAATCATAGTAGTTAAGTAGCAGATAGCTCATAATTATTCCAGAAAATATCATTTTCTCCAAAACCAAAAAAATAAATTTTGTACAATCAAGCAACATAAACTATTATGAATACATGTCAGTCGAGAACAAAAAATGAATGTTGATCACAATCATTTTGATTCTTAAATTATTTAATTCAAAGGGCACTATATATACTATTATTATTATTTTCGTTACAGAACAGCTAAGGACCACGTTTAAGGCACCAAGTTAGCTTTACGCTTTCTCCAAATTCCTTCACCTGCTCACTTTTCTCTTTCCTCTCTTCTGCTGTCCATTTTATCCCCTGTCTTTTTGGGGTTGTTTTGTCTTGGAAGCCTTCCCACTCTTCTATTATATTTCTATAGTTTGTTCTGTCTTCACTGTCTTCTTTATTTAAGCCATTTTTTAAAAAATTTTCATGCATTCTCTGAAGCTAATTGGGTTTGTCATTTAATGTTGTACAATTTTTCTTGTTAATCTGTTTGGAAGCATTCTGTGTACATGCCAATAGAACATTAATCTCCTTTTCCTAATTTCATCTGTTATTTTTTTTTAATGTGTGTATACTTCTGTGTTACTTCTTAATTTGGAAGGTTCTTCCATTCCTCTGTTTCCCAATATCATCCTCACAATCTTTCTATCCTTTTTCCCGATTTCCTGATTTTTTTGTTTCTATATACCTAGTATATTATTAACTTTTGATCTATTATGTCAGATATCGAATTTTTGGTGTATAGTGCGCCTTTGAATTGTGGTTTCTTAAAAATATTAAATTTTTCATAAACCTTTTACAATTTTTGTCAGGGTTTGTTTTGTTATTAACTTTTATGACAATTTGAAAAAAAAAAGTTATTAAGTACTTACAAGAAGTAAATTTTTCTTTACATATATATTTTAATTTACTAAATGTTGATTTTTTTAATTTACCGATTGTATTGCCTGTTTGCAATAAGAAAATATAAACAAAAGCGGTAGGCCCGATAATACGACAAACAAACGGAGCGCATGCAATCTTTTCTCCCATAACCGTTACTGTGTTCATCCAATCGACAGAAAAGATAACCATTGACATGAAGAGAGGAGAATAGAAAGTTTATTGAACGGCGGGGTTTCAATGAGACGTGTAGGTAAATAAGTAAAGTTCTCCACGGCCTGAGAACTGATAGAAGAGTAATAACGGAGAAGGAACATCAATAGATTTACTGGCCTGGGAAATTCGTTCTCCATCATCAAAGGCAAAATCTTTCAGGCAATCCCGGTAGGATTGGCACCAATTAAATGAACCCACATTGTAGCATTCAGCTCTCAACTAATTTGGTTGTCTTAAATCCATTCCACATTAATCGGAACATCTTCAACTCCGGACAGTTCGCCGGAATAAATGCGGGCACTAACAAACGGCTTCTGGGCTACTTCTGCGGAAACAAGTATAGGAGTCCATTGACTTTTCTACTTGTTTCGGGTGGGGAGAGGGGAGAACGAACACCGAATAACTTCTTCTGAGGAGTTTCCATCCGTGTCAGAACTTTGCCCGGAAAATCTGGTATTGTGGGCACATGCGGGCCTTTACTCACTACTCCCTTTGCTTAAAAAAAAAAAAAAAAAAAAAAAATATCCTATGTTTAAGTTCCTCTTTCCTTTTTATTTTTTTGTCGTCTATTCCTATTAATGGGATAGAGATAAGTAACTATTTTAATTAATGATAATTTATTGTTTTTTCTTAGTTTCCATATTAGCCGTCCATATAACATATTGCCATCTCTATTATTTAATGCATTTGAGGAATATTGTAATAATTACACATCTAAATTTTAAAAAATATTTCTATATTAATTACACGTAGAACAAAAAGAACAAGTTTTAGAAATAATATATGTAAACAGTTCTATCAAAAAAAATTTAGCTGAAAATTTGATTTTCATCCCAGACTCTCCTGCAGAAAATTATTACATATTATTTATGTATAATTTATTTGATTCAACTTTATATTTTAACAAATAAATGGTATTTATTTATTTATTTTATTCATAGTTCACTTCATTATTAATTTTCAAATTATTTTCTCTTTAGTTGCTTTGGGCCCAAGAGATATTATTTTGACTAGATTCTCAATTCATAGTGGCTTCCTCCAGAAAAAATCCTTTTTCGTTTACTTCAATTGTTTTTTGTTTTTTTAAGTTATTGAACTTTTGTCTAGCGCATTCCTTTACGATTGGCGAAGTGATTTTAGATTTTTTTAGAATATGTTGAATAACACTGTTTCTTTCATTGTTAAGGCTTGACGTCATTATTTACGCCAACAATGCAGGTAAGACAGACAGGAACCTGCGAACTTCCCAATTGGCCGTTATAGAACCCTCGCCTTAACTTGCTAAGCCGTTATGGTATTCCTTAGGAAAATGTTGCTGAACTAGAGACAAATATAATTGAGGTAATCAAATCATTCTCCAAAGCAAATAAAAAGTAAATGAATAATATAAAAGTCAAATCAGCCCTTCCATACAGTTGAGGGTTACCTTTTTAAGTGAAAAAAAGAATATATAGGATAGTATTATAAATAAATTTTTCTTTATGTTCATCTATACATAATATGATATGTTGATGCCTTATTTCGTAAATTCAGAAATATTAAAGCCCAACTCCAGTCTTACTACGATGTTGACATATTAAAAAGAAAATTATTAATAGCCAGCATAATGAAGATCTATTTGTATTCTTAAGAACCATTTCAAAATTAAATGAGTCGTCCATGATATCGCTAACGAAAAAATCTCCATTACTAATTGTCAGGCGAACAGCTTTCCTTACATCCATCTTAATTTACATATTTACAAGTAGAATTATGTAAATAAGCTCTCTTCCTCTTGTCTCGGGTTTCATCGGGGTTGTTTATTCAATAACGACTTGGTGAGGCAGCGTTAAGATGTCTCAGTTTTTCTTGCTTCGTCCCGGGCAAATAGAATTTGTTTGTCCTTATAGCACTCCTTTCAATTTTCTTTAAAATATTTAAATCACTGCCTCTCTTGTTTGGGATTTCGTGTTTCATGTTTACAGGCTCCTCTGTATCATTGATTTTTATTTTAATTTAGGTCTAAATTGTAATATATATATTTACAAACGGACCACTTAAATAAAAACAAGCCTATGAACCAGATATCCTACCAGTCGATTATTTTAATTTTTTATTCATTAGGAAAAAAAAAGGTAGGGAAAAGACACCAGTATTATGTACTATTGTGAGACTCGTGCAGTAATTTTAGCAGTACTTCAATAAATTCGCCTTATGTTCCTTTTTTCCCTACATATGCTCAATATTGGACATTTTTTTAAAATAACTCTATTATTTATGTTAAGGTTGTTTGTAGATAGTTTTTTAAAAATAATTTTTTCACCAATAGTAGACACCTGTGTACCAGAAATAGACACAGAAACGCACCAGTAGACACTTCACTTACCAAATATATTTAATTTAGTTCTCATCAAGTATGTTTTTTTTTTTTTTTACGAAGGATCTTGGGTTTTAAATAGTAAAAAACTTAAATAATAACATATTTTTATTTAAATTAAAAAGATAAAAAATATTAAAAACTTCTACTTTCATTTTTGTCTTAATTATTCACGTTCAGTCTCTTTGCTTTCTTAAATAAACTTCGAACAGGAATAATACACGTAAAGGTTTCACAGCATTTATTATCACAACACTTAGGTAGCTTATATAAAAAAGGAAGTTAATTTTTTTGAAAAAAGTTGTTCACCCATTGCTAGCACAAGCTAATTTTACACAACGGAAACTTATTCAAATAAACTGTTTAATAAAAATTTAAAATACAGAAATATGTTTATAAATAAATTCGTTTTATAAAAAGAGGTAATTGTAAAAAATATAAATTAGTACAAAAAAGTGGAATTTTCTAGACACTTTTGTCTACTACTGGAACAAGGGAGAAAATAAGTGTCCCAATAGTAGATAGGTCGTTTTAGGGCTCATTCAAACAAAATTTACCATAAAAAACACGTTATTTAGTGAGTTGGTGTGTAAACTATGTTTATAAACGAAATTTGTAATAAAAAAAATTGTAACGATAAAAGAATAATTGATGGAAATCAAACTAATCTCCCTAAGTTAGTGTGGTTAGGCAAACAGTCTTTTATGACACTCTTAATGAAAAACTGACCTAACGTTTCCACTTTTGGCATCATCTGCTACTGCTTTATTGTGGATGCACAGTAGAAGCTAAAGTTTAAAATGAGATCTAATTCCAATCGTTCTGTTGGTTTCAAACCTTATTTTTTTCGGTTGAAGTTACAAGTGTTTACTACTGTCTCAGTGGCTACTACTGGTTTAAGAGTTGGCCTCTAGTACTGTATTTTTCGTCTAATGAAAAAATCACCTGGACTAAAAGTCTGTTCACCACTGCTCAGCAGATGTTGGGTGTCACGCACAATTATTTATTGGATTTTTCTATTTATTTTTATTTGAATAAATGGATTGTATTATTGCGCCTAAACTGCGCAAACAGAGCGTTGGAAATGTTCATTCGAACACGTTTTTGGTCTAACGTGAGCAAACGCGGCACCCAATCCGCGGACAGCTTTCTCATGCCTAAATGTTGGTTTAATATGTGACAAACTCGTTCTTTTGACATGTTCACAACCTCTGATATCTCCCTCACTTTAATTCGGTGGTCATCTAGCACCATTTGGTGAACTTTGGCGATGTTTTCGTCGGTAGTTGCAGTGTTTGGACGTCCCGAACGTTCAACGTTTACATTAATCTATCTAATTTTATATTATTAAAAACCATTATGTTTTAAAGTCTGATATAATATAAATATATTATAGTATAGAAATCAGTACTCAGAAAATCAAATAATTTATATAAAACAGGTTTTAAATGTTTTTAGTTTTAAAAATTCACCAATTAAAAGAATTACCAAGCAATTGTTATTATGATGATCAGTCATCGTTCATCTGCTCACCAGTGTGGTTCGATGGCCCTGAATAAGACCTGCAAGGTTGGCACGTATTAAAGTATTTCTAGTTAGACATGGTGGTTCCTCTTAGACTACATCCCTGATCATGTTCTTCTCTAAATGTCATTATATTTCTTGTTCATGTATCATGTGAAACTTAAAACCAAGTCATGGATTAAGATTTATTATCGTATCAGTTTCTAATTTTTTTAGAACTGTTTCACTTTACATTTATATGGAGAAACTCAGTTCACATTTTATAAAATGAGATTTTTTCTTTGGGCTAAAACCATGCTGATTTATCTATTTACATTATTCTAAAAAGTATTTTTAATAGTATCAACTCAATTGGAATTTAAAAATAACGATATCGCAATAGTGTTTGCAACAACAATAATAAAAAAATTAAAATAGTACTACCAAATATTTCTTTTCTGTTTGTATTTTTATAAAATTAGATATTATGTAACTTATTTAATTGTTCCAAATGTGATACAAAGGATTCTTTATTGCTTATTACCCTTGAGCTTAGTTCGTAACATTTATGAGTTATGTTGATAACTCAAGAAAAAAAGAAATATATCAGATTTAAGGAAAAACAATACTCAATTTGAAAATTATAAATTTTGAAGTCTTCTGTTATCATCAACAATTAATTAATTGAGTATTCATATTTTTATGTGATTAATAAAGATTTCTCATTTTGGAAATATCTTAAATATTACAGAAAATTGCATTTTAGCTATCTACTCGTGAGGCAACTAAGACCGCATTGCTGGGATCTCTCTGAGCATGGCTTGCCATCCCATAGTAGAGGGACAAGCTTGGTTCGTAATATCCCTGGTTTGCATGTCAATATTGTATATAGTATGATTGTATTTTTTTTTCTTTTGCTTTCTCTATTTTAGTTTATTCGTTTCTACAATTATTAACCTAATTTATTTATATTATCCTTTATTGCATAATATTTTATTCATTGTATAGTTAGAGACTGTTTATTATTTTATTTTATTTTTTTACTTTATTTCTTTTTTTTCTTTAATATATGTACGAAATTATTTTCCTTGAATAAGATCGCGTAATTATTCAATAAAATAAAAACCTTTTAGCTGATTCGAATCGTCTAAGTTCATTGACATTTATTTCGTGGACCCTAGATATAAATGTTGACGTTCTCACTCTGCCTAGTATCGGTTCGTAACGTTGAGCATAACAATATTTTCTGTCTTTGAGTGTATAAGGATGTTGTCAAACTCCAATGAGCAACAAACAACATTTCAACTAACTCATGATAATAAAATATAAACAAACTCTCCCTGTGTCATACTATTATACCGGTTTTAGTATTAATAGCCATTTCTAGAAATAATAATTTTTCAGGATGAAGAATGCTGAATCATGGGTAAAGATAATAAGGAAATTCCAGATAGCGTAAATAACGTTTCGCAGAAATAATCACTCAGGAGGTTGGCGTTATGTCAAATTATAATGGATTTCCTGATTCGTTGCTATAATTTAGGATTTCTGTATCCTCCCTTCCCTCTCCCCCCTCCCCCCGCCCCATGGAAAATAAATCGTTTCGCAGGTGAGAGAGTTATAAAGAGTCCTGGAAGGCTTCTTCAAATCGAGCTATTTAATTAAAGCCGTTCCACTGATATATACCTCCCGCAACCTCAGGCTTCTCCTCTTATTAAAGTCAGTTTTTCTCCTTCTCGTCCGCAGGGTCCTGTTTGTGGTGGACTTAATTCGTCACGGTTATTTGAGTTTGCGGCAGTTTAGGTATTTGAGCCGATTGTTTTAAATGATAACGGAATACTTCTTCCATTTATTTTAATAAGCTTCTTTGTTTTTGGTAAAATGGACTATTCTCCATGGAATTGACCGGCCAACTTAACAAATTAAGTTTATTTATTATAATATGATATTCCTTGTTTTGTTTTTATTTATTTTATGCATCATGTTTAAAATATACTTTTGTCTATATTATTAACGAAGATATCCCGTTCGAATTTATAAAGAAACAAAGTGGCATTAGATGTTCCTAGCTCAAAAATTATATTAATAATTAGTAACTCCTTTAGGTTTGACTAGTTCATGCACTACGTCAGCCTTGGATTAATTCCGTTCCTCTACTATTTTCGACCGGAGGTTTGACGTTAAAACATCTTGTCTCATTCACAACGATAGTGTTGTTTTTTCTTTCTTTCCTTACTTCGGCACTTTTTTTAAGCTGATAATAGTTTCTTCTATTCTTACTCGATGGTGGAGCTGATTCTCTACATCAGATCAACTCTCTTATAGTCTAAAGTCTGATCCCTTTGTTAAAACCTTAGCTTTCATTCCAGTCAACTGATCCTTCCTTACCCATTTTATTTCATTCTTTCTTATATCTTCTTCTTTGTCCTGGATGATATTAATATAAGTCAACTTAAGAGTATGGAAAGAACCGTAACCTTGTAATGTTAAAGAGTTCTGCACTATATTGATTGTATTTTTTTAATTTATTGAAACACGGCATAACAACGAACCATCGCTGTAAATTTGAACAGTCAATGTTAACTGGATTATGCTCGTTATTGGTAGTCCATTCTTAGATTCTGTCGATTGTGATTTTCTAGCAGCCCTGGAAGCTCAGTGATCATTGCCTGTAATTACATACGATAATAATTAGACACTTTTGATCACTAAATAGCAATATAACTTTTTTCTTGATTTGAAAATGTGGAATTTTACTTACTTGCTTACTTCTCAGTCCCCGGTGAGAATTATAACATTTACATGATCATAAAAAGGCACAGACAGGAGATTAATTCGTTTCAGAATCGAAAATTTGGCTTTATCAATTGATTTTATTTTTTACCAATGATTAATAAAGTCAATCCAGAGGACAACTGCTATTGCTGAGTAGATTTTTATGTTAATCCTCTGTCCTTTGTATACTTCGAGTCCAGGCCACATTGACAGGCTCCATCTGATCTAATCAAAGATCACGTTTCAGTAATGTTTTTTCTCATTAGTTTGAGTCAACCTGAAATGTTATTCTGAAATATGAACGTATTGATGTAACGTGATTTGATAGTCCGCCAGGTCTGGTTAAAATTTTGCAAACTCCTGTTCTCGTCTATTCACTTCATGTTCGCACTTTAGGAATTATAATTGTGATTGTTTTTTGATAATGTGTTCTTCCCATTTTAATTATATTAGATTTATTTTCATAGACAATGGAATTGAAGCTAAAGGTTGAAAGAAACTTGTAGAGAAAATCTTTATATAATTGTATATATAGAAAGGAGTTTACTCCATTTTTAACGCCTATATAAATTACATATATCAAGAATTCTATCCAATTCATGGATTACATTTTAATGATTCTTGTTACGTCCTATTGTATTTATTTATATATGAAGCGTTCTGCCTTTGTCTTGGCCAAAATGATCCCCATCAGTATATTAGCTAACAGTTACATAGGAAAATTCCATTTGTTATCCATGAACACTGACTACGAAAATTTCAAATCTAACAACTTTGAACATGCTACCGACTACAAGGATTGGTTACACCCAGCAGAATTTCCTTGTATTACTGAATGCTTAACTGACCCCACAGACTATGAGATATATACTGACGGAAGCAAGAATGGCGAATATGTAGGCTGTGCTAGTCTCATTTTTAAAAACAAAATTTTAGAAGATGTAATAAAGTATAAATTAGGCCCAGAATGTAGCAATAATCAAGCAGAACAATTCGCCATCCTTAAATCTCTAGAATACTTTCAAAATTTGAGGACAAAAGATAAAACTATTGCAATACTAACGGACAGTCAGTGTACTCTATACATGATAAAAACAGACATTGTCATAATCCCATCACTGAAAAAATAAGATCATTTCTAAGACATCTACAAACTGACGATAACATTCAAATTTCATTCAAATGGGTAAAGGGGCATTCCGACATAGCGGAAAACGAATTGGCTGACAAGGCTGCAAAAGAGGCTTCAAAGGATACTTCCCTTCCTATATCATATAGTATGATATCCAAAGAACACTTAAAACACAAGCTAAAAACACAAGCAGTAGACCAGTGGCAGACACGTTGGAACACAACACACAAGGGAAGACATCTACATTACTTCATTCCAGACTTACGGACCTACACTAAATCAAACTCATGGACTAACTTTTACTTTACACAAGGAGTCACAGGACATGCGGCAGTAAATAGTTATTTCTATCGATTTAAAATAAGAGATACTTTCTTATGTCCTTGTGATTTCACTCAAGAACAAAATATACACCACCTCATATATGAATGCAGACTACTCACTGACTACAGAACTATTCTACAGACAAAAACAGTACAGAAACTAGGACATTGGCCGGTGGATGGTCAATGTTTGATGAACAATTCATTTGAAAATTTCCAAATATTTCTTAAAAATTCAATCATTAAAATAGAGGATATAAATATGAAATATCTCTAAACCTCTAAATATTCATAAAATTTTCTCTACATAACTTTGTTGCTGTTTTTATTGAATTTTAAATTATTTATGTTATATAACTTCTTGTTCTTTGTTTTATTTTAATTTATTTTTCTTGTTTATTTTTATATTTTTTATACCTTTCAACACATGTAAAATTATAATCAAATCAAAAATAATATTTACATGTACATTGTATACTTTGTACAAGTATGGTGTGTACAGAAAAGAATAAAATCCCTTCCAACAGGGTTACAGCTGGAAGGAAAACACTAAAAAAAAAATATGAAGCGTTATGACATTATTTTGAAAATAACATTTTATCCATCCAAAAAATATTCTATAACTACCTATATTATATATCATGGATTATCTGTAAAACTAGTGTTTTGTCCAAACTAGAGCAAATGAATTCAACGGGTCTTTATCATATAATAGATACAAGAGATAAATGCTAAATTAGTGGCTTCTTCAATTTTTCATAAATTACCATTCTACATCATTATGTGTACTTCAACAAATGTTTTTTTTTTTTTTTTTTTTTTTTTTTTGCGATTAATAAGATTATAAAATACCGCTTATCATCTCTACTAACAAAGAACAATATTGAGAAAAAAGTAATACGACCAGTAGTCACATATGAAATCGGATGCTGTAATTTGACTTAGCTTTTAGATGAAAAAAAAAGAAATTTTGATTCCAAAGAATAGTTTCGACGTCAAAGTGAAAAAAGTGCAAAAAACCTGGATTTCACAACATAACAGTACGGTTTTTTTTAGCATGATGTCATGTGTATTTTAAGAGGCATTATTAAAACTTCATATGTAATAATCTAATAGTAAATTTAATTAGGAGATGTAGATAATTAAGGTAGGCAGTCAAAGATATTCTTTGACTGCCTACCCTAATTATCTACATCTCCTATATACATCACAGTCAACTATACCTTATGATTGTAAATTTAATTAGCTTTAGGATGAAAAATTTTGGGTATTAAAGTGGGAAGATATCGGTGGCTAGGCCACTTGCAAAATATACTGGATGGTTAGCTACCATAAAATATGAAAAACGATAGTCTGGGTTGAAAGAAATTTAATGTAAGCCCAAGGCCTAGATGGCTGGGTGACGTGGAGAATGAGGTGGCTGTGTGTGAGGGGTTGTCCAAGGAAGCGGAAGGTGGACGGGAGAGACCTCCGGTCCAAGTAGGTCTAAGCATTGGATCTTAAGGATCTTAATTATTAAAATTAAAACCGCTGATTCGATGTTACCAGGGATAGTGTAAAGAGGAGGTAAGTATTCAAAAGTTTGAAAATAGAAGTTTTAAACGGAAGTTTATTTTATGATTGAGTACTCCATCTGTCGAACTGCTTATTTAGCATCCTGAATTTGATTATTAAATTTTATCATACCAGACTTAAAAGAAAATAAATTGCTCTTCCTTTCTGACAACTTTTAATTTCTTGTTAGAAGCTCCCAATAAACTACATTATAATAATTAAACCCATTAGGACATACGTAGTTGAGCTTTGGGGCTCCACTAATCCTTCCGACTCTTCTCCTAACTAATCTTTACAATAAAACATCCTCAATACTCTTTATTATGTCACAAAATATATATATATATATATATGGACCAGTAAGATGCTTAATATTCCATATGTTGCTGATTTGGCCCAAACCAAATACCTATTCTTTTATTAAAAACTCCGTACCCACGTCTTCCCAACAATATAAATAATTTTTAATAAAGAAGATTGTTGGAACACTATATACTCACAGCTGGACTGAGATCCTGAAGGCAGTGGTTCAGAAAAGTGTATTGAGCAGTGGTAGGTTTCAAGAATTAGTATGAGATACAAAAATATTGACCCTCTGGTGAGATAAACCGGTTCAATTCAAATATAATCAACAGCTTACAAAGAATAATGTTTAGAAATTTACAATTGAATGATAAATAATAGTTTATATATTTTTTTAATAAATTTTACTAATGCCATGGAAATGTCTCTTTACACTGTTTATTTAAATTAAACCCACCACTAATCTGCATATTAAGTATGAAAATATATCATTGGAATTGATGCCCTATTTAAAAAAGAATTAGGGAAAAGGGAGAGTTTAGGGGTAATTACTCGCTCGTTAGTCAAATATATACCTTCATCTGTTGTCAGTTTTAATGATATCTGGATCAGTATTAGGGCTTTAGAAATTCACAATTACACCGAAGAAGGGGAATATTTTAGGAGGAATAAAACGGAAGGATTATGGCCGGCTAGCTGGGGTGGTTATTTGCTGGTTTATCGCTCCTGGTTAGTGGGGTTTCCAGGTATTACTAAATTTAGCTGAATCTTTCTTAATACTTAATGAACAGTTTAAGTTTTGATGAAATTATAAAATTTATCAGAATGTTATCGATTAAACTACATAAAGTAAATTTCGGTTGTTTAAAAGCTACAATGAGTAATTGCTTTAATGTTATGGTTTATTTAACCATTTATTCTGATATAAATATTTTAATACACTCCTGTTATTCAAAATACAATAACAAAATATTTTATCATATCACTTACCCACCTTGACAATGACAGAAGTAACTATCTTAGAGAGTTACCACTTACCTGTAAAATATGAAATTATCGTTACTTTTTTATAACGTAATTGGTGATTATTTAAAGTACATAAATAATGAGAATGTGAAGATATTATTTATTTATTAAATTAAAACTTTTTTTAAATATTATTTTATTCAATGATGCATGTTACAGATTCTAAAATAAGTGAATTATCTCCCAATATATTTGGTACCTGGCTTGATAGGCAGGTATTCAACAGTATTTCCTCCTGGCATGGAAAGAATTTATTAACATAAATATATGTAGATGTATTTTAGCAGATCTGTGATCTAGTCAGGTCACATCTAGCATTTTTTAGCCTTCGGAGCGCATTTCCGGGTACGTAAGTTGTGTGTTTGCTGTTAAATAAAAATAAGTTGGTGCTTGATAAATTAAACAAAAAGCTGAAGAATAGTATTTTTATAAATATATTTTGTTAAAATTATTAAAAAAGATAAAGCGAAATCAGCAGAAATAAGGTTCATAAACTGCTCACAAATTGAAGTGAGGAATTTAAGATAGTTTATAATTTTGTTTTATTTATTTATGGCACAACTGCCCTCCAAGGACGAGAGCCTTGTCTCAAATTGCTTTCCAAGCTGGTCTATCGGCAGCAACCTTCCTACATCTTCTGACTTCCAATTGTTCTAAGTTCCCCCTTTGTATTATTCTCGGATGACCTTGGACTCCTCTAGGGTTTTCATTAAGTAGTTTCCTTGGGAGAACGTCACTTTCCATCCGTTCCACGTGAAGTGGCTCCTCTTTTATAAAGTTCAAAATATTTGGCTGGTCGTACAAGGCTCTCGACTCCTCATTAGTCCCAATGCTCCCATCTCCCTCGGAGAATGGAATCTCAAATACGAATCCAATCGAACAAATTTGAGACAAACTCCAATGCCCATTACTCATGTATTCGCCTAGTCCAGTTACCTTGGGTACTTGGGTAAACTTGCTGACGTTTTAATTTGGGATATGCTTCTTTACCTCAACATTACATATTGAGCTTAGTTAAGAATAGAAACCACCGATGTGAAAGATTAATTCAGAGTAGAGGGCGTTAAACAGCCTAATGAAGAAAGTCTAAGTAATAAAACAAAACAAAATATCTGTTAGCGTTTGTAAAAATTGAAAAGTTGATTAAAAAAAAAAAAAAATTAATTTAAAAAAATACATTTTCTCAAATTTTGTTTGATTGTATTTTTTTGTTTTAAACAAATATCATTATCAATGCATAAGGTATTATAAACATAAAGAAATAAAAACAAGAGAAAAATAGAAAAAGGAGTGTTTTAATAAGTGGTCCACTTTTTGATTTTGGAGCAGTTTATATATGTTTTATGACGAATGGCTAAGCAGGGAATTCATGTGGTAATGATATATGTTTATATATACCCATATATATATACCCCATCTGGGTCCCCATTAAACTAAAAATGTATAAGAATTCACTTGACAGAAGATATTAATTACTTGACAGTCTATTACTGTGATTAATTTACTTAAAATAAGTGAATTCTATCCCAGTAAGCTGTTTCAATAAAACTGGCTTTTTTATTTTCTGCAGTATATTCATTATTTGGTCCAAATTTTTAATAGATTGTGAATTTTTTTTTTTCTGGGGAGATTAAATTAGCTTTTCATCCAGTTTTCAAATGTTTAGTGCTAAAGTGGTTTTGTTTTTTCTTTTATTGTGTTTTATCTTTACCTCCAAATTTGTTAAAGTTGAGGAGCAGATTGAAGTCACTTGCAGTTTACTTCATCATACTTGCATAACTGACATGATTCTTTCTAATTATGGCCTTTCCTTACGCATTTCGGACTATTTATTATCAATTATATTTATTTTAATGTAGATGTTCATTCTTATATTTTTAATTGCAATGGTAGGCTGGCCATTGACTAAATAAAACAAGATTAATCTGGAGGTTAGGAAACGAAAAATAAGAACGGTAAACGATTCTGGAAAATGAAGATTAAGAAGAATAGAGGACCAAACAATCCTTAACGATCTCATTATTTTGGCTAAAAATACGAGTAGTAACTGTGGGTGCTGTTTTACGTGATAAAAATGATACCGAAGATGATATATAGGTTTTAGTGATTAAATTCCTTAGAGAATATGGAGGCAAAATGTAAACAGGAATGACTATCAGTCATCCTGTATTCAGTCATCTTAGAAATATGAAGAAAGAGGCCTAGGGTTAAAAAAAAATCAAAATTATATATGATATATTAATTGATATGATATTAACGATGTTATGATAATAATTTAAACATTATCTCCTGAAAATAATTTCTATTTAAACAAAAAAATAAATTTTTTATAATACCGGGCAACGTTTTATAGCAAATGCCACATCCTCAAACTGTCAAATATCATTTTTATAGTCAAAATTAATCTGCAAATATGCTTCGTCAATTTATGATAGTTTATCCATTTTTTATATATTATATTGTCGTAGTATAAAACATTTATATATAAGTAAATTACAGTACAATAATTTTAATAAAGGCTTGTGTGATTTACTCCAATATATAAATATTTTATACTACAACAATTAAATATATAAAAAAGAGATAAAATATTGTAGATTGACGAAGCATATTTAATTTTGATTGAATCAATGTTGACTCTGAAAATAATATTTGAGGGCTTGAGAATATGGCATGGGTTATGAAACGCTGTAACGCGGTGCCCAGTATTATAATAAATCTTTCTTTTGGATAAATATATTTTTTTTTCTCAGAATATAATATTGCAATCATTATCATAAGAAAGTTATGTAATAATTTTTTTCTGTTTTCCTTGAATTTAAAATATACAGAAGAATCACGAAACGTATGAAGTAATTAATACCAAATTTTAGCTATACTTCACAATTTATAATTAGAAATACGATGAAATTACATTGAAAAAAAAATATATATAGAATTTATAAAAATAAATAAGTCTGTTTGATATTAATTTTTAAGACTAATAACTATTGTAAAATAACAATTGAATAATAAAACAACGATGAGAATTCCAAACTTTAGTAGTAGTATTAAATCACTTTTTAAAAAGAGGGAGAATGAAATAGATCGGTGTGATTCGTGAACATTCGGACAGCGGCTATGTGATGATGGAGGATCACTGCCCAAACAGGCGGGGCAACTGTTTGTCGGATAAAAGGCTTCATATTTCTCGGGCTTTTATTTTTCCAGCCTGTTGATACACCGGAGCTGGTACGGATTTCCGAAGAAGTGCGATCAAGATATATCTCCTCGCCAGGGAACAATGCTTTCAGGACTATGAAAGTTTCTAATTACCTAAAGGGCCTTGCCGACCCGATAATTTTATCGGAATGGCTACTGACATCGATGTTTGTCCAAGTTTGTTTACATCAGTGTCCAGCTTCTGTTTATTTTCTGTTGAGCTCTGTCATTAGTTGATTAAAACCTTCTCCACCCCTTTCAAGAGTGAAACGCCATATGTCCAACTTAATTATATTTATTACCTGAAGGTTTGCATTTAATATTTGATGGAAAGTTGTGTGCTTTACAAATATGGCTAGTCTGATATATAATTGGATGTTTACTGGATCGGTTCGTGCAGAAGGGTATTCCTTGTAGTTGGTTAAGGTAATTACCTTAATGCCAATCAATTGATTGGTTTTGGTTTTTTGGGTGTATTCCGTTTTCTAAATGTCGGTAGCTTCAATTGAAACGTTCTCTCACCCAAATATATATCAAACTCGTTTATTAATTTCTCTGGGACACACCCAGGCTCCATATATAGGGTTTGTTCATATATTGGGTCAAAATAATTTTTGATTTCGTCCAAATCTTTTCCTGTCACAATCTTAATGTCCCAGTACACCTTCACTTAAGTACTGTACCCAAGACCCTTCATGGGTTATAGAAGTATAGTTTTTTTTTTTTATATTAATTCCAGTCTATGTAATAAGGTAATACATTTTATTTTATTTATATTCAAATTATAATTACCAAAAACACCTAAGCTTGTAACAAAGCATTACGCACATAAAACAAACATATACCTACCTATCACAAGATCTCATGCACTGATTGTATCAAAGATAAATATAATTAATATAAGATTGACTAATTGATAAGACCAGATTGAGTCATAAAATATGGTTTACTATTTGAGATACACTTTCCCTGTCCTCCGCGACAAAGAAGAACAGACTCCCGCAGCCGGACTGACAAGGCGGTGGCGATCCCTTATTTATCAGGTACTGGCCCCAGGCTCATACATATGGAGCTCCCCTCCCACTCCCCCTCCCCCACCAGTATAAATATAAACGAGTTGTAGCCCTGTACAGCGGACTATTTTTAACCGGCTAAGTGCACTGCCGGGATCTCGTTGAGACATTGCTGACATCACTCACGCATCGTACTTGAAATTCAGCAATGCATTTTCCTTGTACCTTGGAAAGAATAGTATATTGTTGTATAGCACATTTGGAAACAGACTCTGACTAAAATTATGTCTGAATATGTAATATACAGGGTGAGTATCTCTTAGTGTAAAAAAAAAAATTGGGTTAAACTAGATCAAAAATGTAGCTAAATGCCGCAAATCTCACCTTTCTATTCCAATCCGTTGCAGATATACGATAAATCAAAGACTTTTTTGAGGAAATCACGTTTTTCCCCATAAAAACTGTAATATCTCCATTTTGTCTAAATATTTTTCAAATTTTGGCCACATTTTCAGATTTAGCATTAAATTTCCTATAAGAACAGAGTACAAGTAACCTTGAATTTTACAAACTTGATATCTAAAGAACAGCTTGATCTTCACCTTATTTGGGGAAGTCACAATGTCTTATTTACTTCAACACTCACCGTTTTTCGTAAAAACTATCCACAAAACGTCAAATCTCACAAAAACTTGCAAATTTAATCAGCTTTCGAATGATATGTTAAACGTAATGATTTTGTTTCAATTTCATGGAGATATTTACTTTTGAAACCGAAAAAACATGGTGTTCTCATTTTGTATACAAATCAGTTACTTGGGTAAATGAAACATTATGACAATCCCTTAATGGAAATGTGCATTTTAAACATAATAAACTCTTCATTGGAATAAAAAGCAAAGGAAAAAATGATTGTTTAATAGAAAATAAAGGAAAACTGTCAATAAAGCGACACCAGATCAGAGGATCTTATGTTAATACATTTATTTATTTATTATGTGATTTATGACTAGATGAGTCTCATTTTTACAGGGGAAGGCATTTCGACCATTCATAATAACGATATACATGGATTGGTAGAAATGCCATCCCCTGTAAAAACAGACTCTTCTGCCCATAAAATTCACTTCAAAAAGTAGTATTCTTAGACACAATCTGCATTCAGAAGCTAACGGCAAAATTAAGGTCTATGTTCATTATCACTGGATTTTAAACATTACATTGAAAATCTAATAAAATAAATAATAATAATAAATAAATGTAATAATATCATATCCTCTGATGTAGTGTCGCTTTATTGACAGTTTTCCTTTTTTTTCTATTAAACAATCATTTTTTCCTTTGCTTTTTATTCCAATGAAGAGTTTATTATGTTTAAAATGCACATTTCCATTAAGGGATTTTCATAATGTGTTATTTACCCAAGTAGCTGATTTGTATACAAACTGAGAACACCATGTTTTTTCGGTTTCAAAAGTAAATATCTCCATGAAATTGAAACAAAATCATTACGTTTAACATATCATTCGAAAGCTGATTAAATTTGCAAGTTTTTGTGAGATTTGACGTTTTGTGGATAGTTTTTACGAAAAACGGTGAGTGTTGAAGTAAATAAGACATTGTGACTTCCCCAAATAAGGTGAAGATCAAGCTGTTCTTTAGATACCAAGTTTGTAAAATTCAAGGTTACGTGTACTCTGTTCTTATAGGAAATTTAATGCTAAATCTGAAAATGTGGCCAAAATTTGAAAAATATTTAGACAAAATGGAGATATTACAGTTTTTATGGGAAAAAACGTGATTTCCTCAAAAAGTCTTTGATTTATCGTATATCTGCAACAGATTGGAATAGAAAGGTGAGATTTGCGGCATTTAGCTACATTTTTGATCTAGTTTAACCCAATTTTTTTTTTTTTTACACTAAGAGATACTCACCCTGTATGTATTTTCAAATATCAAATAATACCGACTTCAATTATTGGAAAGAATATTTACAACACAAATATCTATAATACTTATCTGACTTTAGCCTAACTAAGCAATTTATGATTATTAAAGTCTTAATGGATCGTATCGAAGCTTAAAAAACGAAACTTATAGATTCCTCAAAAACAGAAAGATATTTTCTTAAAAACAAAATAAGTGAAATAAAATGTAATAAAATCGAAAACAACCTAAGGGGTATATAAGGGCATTAACTGATCGCGTAAACGTTAATAGAAGAACCGAGTAAGGAAAAAATTGAAATATTGAACATAATATTAAAATCTTATAAAGCAGCTGGTATCGACAATATCCCTGTCGAATTAATTCAAGGGTGTGGAGAAGCTGGAGTTTGTAAAATGATGATTTGGGGGGGAAAGTCCGAAGAATGGAAAGAATCTGTACTTATCCCGATTAACAAAAAGGGTCCTAGAACAGATTGTAGCAACTATCGTGGTATTTCAATCCTTCCGACGTGTTATAAATTATTTACTTCAATTATGCCGAACCGAATCACTGATTACGCAGAGGAAATAATAGTATATTATCTATTATATTAGATTATAAATATACGATTATACTAAAATGTGGTTTTAGCTGAAGTCGTTTAACTATCGATCAAATATTTTCCCTGTAACAAATATGAGTAAGAAAAATATAGAATTTAAGGCTCTACGTCGATTTCCAAAAGGCTTAGGATTCGACCAGAAACTGTTTGATATTTTGATTGAACAGGGGATACCAAAGAAATTGGTTAATCTAGTATAGACGTGCTTTTATAACCGTGCAACCGGAGAATATAGAAGACTTCACATTGTGGAACTGTGCAAGTTATATCTGGCAAATATAGTTCAGGTAATAGCAGTGTGAGGGTTAAAATGGGCATACAAAGTTGTTGAGTTTAGTGAACGGTTGGTGTTGTCGACATATAAGTTATATACTCATAGATAATATATAAAAAATAGGATATATACACGTAAGGATATAGTAAGTATATAAGCGAACAGTAGTAATGATTTATAAGCAATTAATGTTGGCTGAGAGAAATTAATTTTTCGAATGACCTCAGTTTTAGGATTGAAATATTTAAAAGCTGCTATGGTAGATAGTTGGACAAAATCATAGAGAAAGTTTCCGAAACATTGATATTTATATTCTAGGTTTTAAAATATTCGTTTATTTATAGTTCGGTTCAATTAAATTATTCTTCGTACTACTTTTTTTTTATTACGAGATAGATCGTATATTTGTTTGAAACTGATGGTAATTGCAAGATTAACACAATTGATTTTAATTTTTTTTTACATAGGAAGTTATTTTAATATTGATGAATAAAAACAATGAACTATGTTTTTAATTGCCGAAGTCGGCCATTGAAGTTATCTCCATTGACTGAAAAGAACAAAAATGCAGGAAAAAGTATCTTTTTCAGCTGTTCCTTTCAAACGATGATATCTGAGGTCATATAGAACTCCAGTTTTTGCAGAGAAAAAAAAAAAAAAACCTTCTTCGCATTTTTTCCCTATCAGTTTTCCTGACATAATATATTCTTGTTCCTTTGCCTTGTGTTTCTATACATTTAGTTTTATCTGAATCTTTTCAGGATGTCCTCGTTCCGTTATTGACATCTCCTTTGTAACTTCTTTTGAAATATGTTTCGAGGTAGTCACATCATGATTTCCGATATCGAAATGCCACCACTGTTCTTTTTCAGTAAATTGTGATTTTCTTATCCTTGGATTCATATCTTGATTGTACCGTTCCCTATATAAATAAGTGTTCTTCCTGAACGATAAATTCTTTATTTCCGCTTATTTGAGTCGTCGTTTTGTTATTTTAACCTTTTTGTAAACAATTTTTGTTGTCTCCCTGTCAATACATTTATAGAGAAAGAAGTATTTTCCGGAAAAATAAATTTATATTAGTATATTATTTAATGAAAGAAATTCATTGCTACTGTTTTAACATTTTAAACTCTTTATATATAAACAAATATAACCATCCGATCCTAAATTAGATTGATGTACTTATAATATAATGTTTTATCCTACTTATAATTTGCTTATTTCTTATAGCAAGAATTAGCAATATTAAAATCTATTTTATGTTAGAACAAGTTATGTAAAATTCATAGTAAGAGATTTCTTTTTTGCAAGACTTTAAATTTGATCCTAGAAAAACCTTTCTTTGTAAATATGAAGTTTTTAAAGTCGCATACTCACTAAATTTGAGGTAGGTAGGTTGAATTTCTCATTGACATTTAACATCGAGGGTCTTCAATCTGTATTATCTCTTTATATTTTTGACCGTTTTTTTAAATTCTATTAAACATATTATATTTTTTGAGAAATTGGAGGATTGTATTTATATTATTATTGTTATTATCGCTAAGAATAGTTGCCATAGAGGGCAGCTCTTTAGTTTGTGTCTAATTGTTAATTGTGTGTTATTGCATGTTAGGCACTTCAGTGGAATGTCCTTTGTCGTAAGGTAACCATGGGTATGGCCTATTCTGAATCTAGTTATAACAACTTCCTTCTGTTACTACGGTTGGAATTTTTCCATATTTTAGTTATTTTTTTAATAGCTTTTAGCTTACTTAGTTCCACATTGTTTTCCCAAAGCTACGCTGAGGTCAGTTTTACCCGATATTTTTAAAAGTGTAAAATATCGGATGAGGTGTATTTTTTTCATCTATGTCAACATGATTCAAATACGGGCACCACACAATGCCTTTACTTAAATTTTATCCAGCACGGGGCTCTACTTTTACAGGAAAATTATTACATAAGTTGTAAATTTTTAAAGTTTTTCCGATTGAGTATCAAAAAATACTTCGACTAATAGTGTACCATCTCTCAGTTTTTCATTAACTTAGCCTAACCTATTACCTAACGCGTTCAAACTTATAAGTTTTAAAAAATTTGAAACATTTTTAAATATCTGAATAATTACTGTACCATTATCTGTTTCAAGTCTTTTAGAATTAATAACTTGACACAATTTTTTCATTGTTCGCTATTCCCTACAGTAGTAAACTTAAACCTATTTTTTATTCTTTTTAAAGGGGGGATTCAGCCATTTTTCTAGCTGAATCATGCAATTATATGAAAATTCACTTTTAAACACACACACACACACACACATCTGCATAAAATGGATAGGCAAAGATAAAAGGATAGGACTGCATATAAACGAAGAAAAATCCATAATTATAGTATTGAGAAGGAAGAAATCCGCTCGACTACAGCGTTTTTACTGTATGGAAGGCTACATGTTCGAAACCGTCACAGGTTTCCAATATTTAGGCGCTTGAATAAACGAACACCTCGATGAAGATGAGGAAATTAAAAGTCGGATAATATCAGCCAACAGAGCCTTCTTCGCGATACAAATCATTATGAAGAGCAGACTCACCAGCCGCGCAACCAAGATAAGACTGTACAAAACTCTAGTACTACCGGTAGCGACGAAACATGGACTATTAATATGTCAGTAGCCAAGAAACTGGACTGTTTCGAAGGAAAGTACTGAGGCGTATATTTGGTCCGATAAAGGATAACGGTATGAGGCGGCGAAGGAAGAACCGAGAGCTATACGATTTGTATGGTGACTTGCCATTGACGGTATTCACAAGAGTTCAGCAGCTAAATGGATGGGGCATGTCTACCAGATGGGTGAGAGCAGAACATGCCTATCTAAGGTGACCAGCTGAGTGGGACGATTGGAGGAAGGTTGTGAAGCAGGCTAAAGATGTGTTTCACGCCAATAAAGAAGAAAAAGAAATATATATTGTTCTGTTTATTTCTTTGTTGATAAAGGTTATTTTACTAAATTTTCTAATATTTGAAGTTAATTTAATTTGTAAATAAAATTTTTAGGGAATATCAAGGGTTCAGCTTTTCAAAGATAATGATTTTGACTCAAGAATATATATTTTCAAATAAAAGAAATAAAAACATTTTTACAATTAGATTACATTTTTTACTTAACATATTTATAATTAAAATACCTTCTTTCTTCTCAATGTGACTGTAGGTTCTCACAACCCAAATGTTCCCCAATTTATCCTTCTTGCATGAAAATTCCTTCTTTTTCTTCCTTCGCCAGCTTATTCAAACACTCCTCTCATCCAGACTGCTAGTATAATTTGTTGTTTCTTCACACATGTGACTTTTTAAATATCAGATAGATGTGATGTTTCAAATTCCGAGAGATGGGAGCAAGAGGTGTTGTCGCCTCGAAGTTCGATAGAAGAGAGAGCACAGTGTAAACTTCTCAGCTTCATATGCATATCTGACTAAAAAGATAGCGGTTTTGATTCATCGGGATCCAGGAGCATAGTGAGCTAAAAAGACGCCAAACCCCAAGCGTCCTTTCAAAAAACCGTTAACGGCCAAATCTGCTTCATCATGGCCTTCATATTTATTACGTCTTAACTTACAATAACTATATAAAATTCAAATTATACAATAAAAAACATTTTAAAAATCCTAATAATTTTTAACATATCTCAATTTAAATTGATAAGCAAAAACCACGTAACAATTAGATCGGCGGCGAACTCTCGCTGGCGCCAAATTCAAACTTGAATTGTTTTTAAATTACAATTTATCTCGACTCCGCAATATCACTACAATATATATACTAAACGAAACAAAAACCTATCAAATAGAGTTTAAAAAAACAACAACAAAAATATGGAAAATTAGCAATTAAATGATATATAAAACAAAACTTATCAATTCGTTGTTATTCCGGCTAATCCGTTAGAGCTCAGAACTTATACGTCTAAACTCAACCGATTCTAAACACAAACTTCCTCAATATTCGATCATTGTGTGTTAACTTTCAATTAATTATTTACTTCCAAAATATAATAGGCTATTCCCTTTTCCGTTTCGTGTTATAACAATAATCTCTCATGAGATTCTTCATGCTTGGCTTAACAGACAAGAATTCAAGAGAAGCTTTACCCAACTACACCAAAGGCAATGCTGAACCTTCATATTTCTGTTTCCCAACTTTTAATGCCATGGCTCCGGTTCTCACACTATAACAAACGCCTAACGAAACTTTTACTTTATTTACGTTCTTGACGTCTCATAGTATCCGGTAAAGAAGGTCATAGATTCGATTCCTACCCAGGTCGGTTAAAAAGTAAACTCTAGAAATAAAACATAAATGTTTAACTGCAATAAACAAACAATTATCTGCTACTTTAACAATTATTAATTTTGGAATTCATAACATTTACTTTGCAGTAAATATCGAAAGAAAAACTATTTCTCTATGTAAATTTTTAAATTTTGAAGTAAGGCGATATTCATTCCATAACAAATTGATTCCTGTAGAAGGTCGTCTTTGATAAGTCCATCGAATGACAATATCTAATGATTGATGGCTTGAAGTCATTCCGGGCTTAAATCATATTTACCAAGTCTGTCATGTCTTCTTTCGAAAAAATGCGGTGTTATTGCGATCGTAAATTAATTTTTAAGCTGTCAAATTTATTAGATATCGGTTCAAAAAAGTAAACTCTAGAAATAAAAAAAAAATAGTTCACATATGATAACTCTCTAGACAAAACGAAATATTTAATATCTAAATATGTATTTTTTTAAATTATTTAAACACTCAGCTATTCAAAGTTCAAAGCTCTCCTGCTAAATATCATTTTTATTTCGATTCAAAATTAGAAATATTTCAAAAATACTTTTAATTCTGTATTCTCTTTTTCGCTGATAATTATATGGTTAATTCTGCAAAAGTGTCTGTGATTTTCTTAAATTGAAAAAAAAATAACAAGAGCAAAATAGATTACGACGGTCCATCAGCGTCTCATTTTCTTTTCTTTATCACGCCTTACCTTGATCATCGATTTTTATTGTAATGTAAGGTGTGGATAAAGAAATATTAATTAAATGAAAATATGTAATATTTCAACCTGAATATTTCAGAAGAATATTTAGTTTTTAAATCCACAATTAAATTTGGCGTTTGAAGCGGAAGCCTTAGAAATAGCATGGCCAGCAAAACGCTACTGATAAATTGTATTAAAACAACGACACGATAATCACAAATAATCATATTGCGATCAAAATATATTATTTTACTAGTAAATCTTGTAGATGAAAATTAAATATTTTTCATTGCAATAAGGACGTCGTCAATCGTAAACACGCAGCACGATCGCGGCAAACGAAGACATAACAGTTTAGAAAAGGAGTGGGAGGGGGAACTGCACTAAAACCACCCCTTTTCATAATTAACTATTTAACCCCAACCGGGAAATTATATTAAAAGGGCCCACTCTCCCCTTTAAAGGAATGGTTCGAGTCTTTATCCTGAAACGTTTAACTTTATAACTTGGCTTGGAAGAGTTGAAACTTGGTAATGAGTGGGAAGGGAACTTGATAATAAGTGGCCGCCTGCTGGCTAGCAGGGCCTAGGTCCTCTCTGAACGTTCCATAAACTATTAATTTGTCATAAAGTTGATCTCATTGTGATAGAAGAGGGTTGAAATTTCATTTTCCAAGAATGAAATATCCATTTCATATTTTTCAAAATAGCCAATTTAAACATAGTTTTATCCATTTTTAGTTGATATGAAATAGATAAGTTTAGTTCCGAGGTAAATATTAAAAGTGATTTGTATCAATGAATTCAAATATTTTTAAATTAATGGAAAATACTGTGTTCCATACTATTCTCTCAACTTATTTCTCATTCGATTCCCATCGGGTGTGTTTTAAAAGAAGGTAGCCACTAGAGCCTCTAATATAGAACTTTGATTGAAATTATATTTTTTTGATATTTCACATGTTTAGAAAATTAACTGAACAGTAAGAGAGATGGGCCCTAAAGGAAAAAAACAAAATATATGTCTACTGACATATATCTGTATATTCATATCTAAAGATTTAGAGAACGATGAAGTGGGTGATCCAGTTTTAACAAAGTTAACTAGGGTCCACCAGTCCTACTATCTTGGCTCTATTCTCGAAAGCAACTGAAGCGTGACAAAGTAATGTTTCAGTTTTTAGAATGTTTCAATAAACGAGTATTGACAGAAAAAATGTATTATTACATATTACATTATAACGAAAACATGGCTTCTAATTACCAGATAATTTGAATAGTAAATTGCCACAGGACAGGTTTTACAAAAAAGAGTTTAGCTAATTGCTGTTAAGTGCACACATTTTTAAACAGTTGAAAAAAAAATTGAAATGTAAAAAGTAACAAAACTTGAGAGATTCTTCATCGTGATAAGGGATAATTTATTAAAAGTTTTAAGTATTAAAAAAGAGATTTTATCAATTTGTCAATTACAGAAATAACACCAAACTTTTAACCAAAATCATATTTTGGATTAAACACATTATTCACAGGTACCACAGAATTAATATTTATATTTAGATATATTTTGTACCATATTATGAATAAAGAAACGATCTACATCTTCAATCTAATTATTGATTATGTTTTCACTTACAACTGCTGTGTGTAGACTGTTCCCAAAAAAGGGCAGTTTTCCCCACGCACGAGCGCTCCATCACGCCACTCCACACGATCGGCTACAACGATGGACTTTTGGAGTGGCCGATGGAGTTGGGTGCCGGTTGGAGTTCCTACATCTTCACGTCACTCCAAAAAAATGATTCGGATTCTAACACACTCGGTGTAGCGGTCGTCAGTGGCCACCTTAAGAGATGAGTCTCGCCCACTAATAAAGAAAGATTAATGTTTTTTTTTTTTTTCAAAATTCTTTCATGCAACACATCATTTATAGTTCACAATTATTATAGCTACAGTATACAACAAAACTATAGATATCATTTTAATAGTTAATTAATGGAATGGTAATCGATACTAATGACTATTATCTCCAATGTATTTTTTAAACTTGCTTAAGTTCATAATGACGGAAAATTACAGAATTCTTACGATTTCTCTGCGTTATTGAAAGCGAAAGTTAGGTGGAGCTTAGGCCACTTTTTTAGTAATTATATTGAGAATGAACAGTCGTGAAGGTGGTGTGAACGCTGAAAGAAAATTATGATCAAGGCAGTATACTACTACTTCATATCTAAAGGTTTTTCCATCAAATCAAATTTTAGTTCAGCTGCACCCATCCAAGTTTAGCCAACAGAATTGTTGTTTCAACTTATTCAACCTCAGAATTTTCACGATGCATAAGAAAAACTGATATTGAGGTTCTCTATCAGCCAGCACATAGCTCAGGCCTAGCAACAGCACACTGCCACCTGTTTTGTGTTTCGGCTCGTTTCATTTACGAAAAAACAAAATAATGGCTTCCTAGAGCACAATAATTTATATTTTGAATAATTAATAACATGTAAGTAGTATATAGAATGGTTCTTCTTCCGACTAATCACATTATAATACGATATACTTTTAATAAGGGAAAATATATTAACCTAAAAATTTGAAGAAAGTAAAGTTCTCCTTAACTATTAAAGATATTCGTTGGGCGTAGATCGTTTTTGATGATAAATTTGTTTGCTAAATTTATTTTATTTATTAAGTTTCTTTTAGTCCATAAATTACGCGGTCAGATCACCTCCTACACATCTCGGTCATGTTTTATCAATTTTTTTTTCAAATATCACAACAGAATTGCAGAAGCTTCATTCCATAAAACTGAAAACCACAAAAGTAAATGTGTGGATCAATGTTATTTTATTTATTATTATTTATTTTTTTTTTATGTCAATTCCACTATTTTCTTTGTTTATAAAAGTTTAAACAAATTATTTATCTGAATCAATTTATTATATTAATTTGAGTTAACGCTTCAATCCGTATTTCATTAAAATATATCATATTGTGCTATTTTGTCTTGGCATATGAAAATCTTATTACTGAGGCGAAATGTGCTAAAGGAAGCTTTTTAACAAACTACCGCTCTGTAAAGCCGCTTATACGTGCACATGCTACATTCAACTTAAGGAGGAGATTTAATAGAAGTAATCTCCAGGTAATGATGTTAGCGGAGGGTGAAAATATAAGATTACCGAGCAGTGATGATTTTCCCTGCCAGGCATAAGAAACGATGAAACAAGACCTGGCTTCAGATTTATGCTAAAGCACTCGAACAGACGAGGACCGGAAGCCGATAAACCTGATTGAATTCCACCCCTCAAAGGAGCACACAGGGGATGAAGTCAGAAAAGGCAGGGGGTTGAGTTGTTATCAAATTATTGCCTGGAGTGAAACGGGCTGAATTCACCCCTTCGGCGCCATATTAAAATGAACACGCGAAATCTACCGTAACGGGAAATAGCGGGGATTTCCTTTCCCAAACCCCCTCGATACACCTCTGCCTTTTCAATCTACCTGATTGATTCTACCAACCACTTCGGGGAAATGTGCTCAGAAAAAGCTTTTATTTCTCCCTTTTCCCCGCTCTTCTTCTACAATGTTTCCTACATTAAGCTAAAAAGGAATGCTGGCGTGGGAGACCCGAGTTACCTTAGAGCCCTTGTACAGCCCCTGAATTGAAAATTATTGCTCTAAATGTTTTATTAAATCGCCTCAGATTTGTTTTTATCTCAAGGCGTCTTGGTAGAATTATTCAATACGAATACTATAGACTATAAAATTACTGAAGGGCTATAACTATTTATTTGGAAAATATGCGACCGCCAAAAGTAGTCGGCTCACTTTCATTAAAAAAAAAAAAGAAAGAGAAATGTGCGAATAAAACCACATATCAACCGTTTAAAGGATATCTCTCCGATTGAAATTAGTTATATATATAAATGTGTGCTTTGTCCAACTGTATAGCAACACATTTTCGAACATATGTATTATCGTATTCATTCCAAAATGTAATATTGAAAAATATGTAAGGGCTTAACTATTAATTATATGACGAGATAAATGTTACACAAATTAAAAATTTTTTGTATGGCAATTGTTTTTTTTTCGATTATGCGAAACATATATTCAAGCTCTGTATAGCTAAATTGCACATGGAAGAGCACCATATGATGACGGATATTATTTTTAAATATTAGTATAGGTTTATGTTTATTTTGTTATGCTAGGAATATGCACATTATAAAAAAAAAAAAAAAAAAATAAACTGAACATCATCTCTTTATTATTATTATACTATTATTATACAATTAAGGGGCTATGAAAAACAAAACAAAAAAACAAGAGTGATTCAGTTTAACTGAAGAAGATTAAAAATTAACGAAGAATAGAGATAGAATATCCGTACTTCATCTAGTAAATTATTTCCACATCTGTCTTTTATACAGGGTGTCCCGAATTTAAATGGCAAAACTTCAAGAACTCATAGGGGACCGAAAAACTAAGACAAAAAGTCCTTTAGAGATTTGCTCTTTTTTGCTTAGATTTAGAGAAAATCGCAAAAAAAGAAACAAAACAAGTTTTCATTTTTATACTTATTTATTTAAATTTATATTTATGTTATGTTCTTTTTAATGTAAATATTGCTCAAAATGTTGTCTTCTTCCACCAATTCAAGCATTACATCTAGCAGTCACTTGATAAATTGCAACTAAACATTGTTCTGATGATATTTGGTGCACTGCATCTATGATTCAGTATCTTAATTGGTCTCTTGAGTTGATTGACCCCGAATAAACTTTCTGCTTCAAGGTTCCCCATACGAAGAAATGCATGGGTGTCATATCAGGTGATCTGGGTGGCCAAGGTACTACTCCTCCACGCCCAATCCATCGTTGTGGATAATTTATATCCAGCCAAGCTCGAGCAACTCTGCTATAATGAGCTGGACATCCATCGAGTTGGAACCACGTTTCAATTCGCTGCTCTAAAGGAATGTCATCTAAATAATTAGAAAAGTCGTTCTCCAAAAAATTTGTAAATGTGATACCATTCAATCTTCCAGGTAAAAAATATGGTCCCACCAGTATTCCGTTCCAAATTCCAAGCCAAACGTTAATAGCAAATTCATGCTGAAACCTATTCTCTCTAATAGCTCTGGGAATTTTAAGAGCCCATACATGATAATTTCTTTGATTAACAATTCCTCCTCTTGTAAAGGTAGCTTCATCGGTCCATATAATTTTTAATGGAAATAAATTATCATTGTTGTCAAAAAACCAGTTACTAAAATTCAATCTCTTGACATAATCTTGTGGTAATAAATTCTGAACTTTTTGAAGATGGTATGGGTAGCGATTATCACCTTTCAAAGTTCGCCATATTGCTTTCCGAGATATTGCTGATGCAGCAGATGCTCTTCGGATGCTAGTCTCAGGATTGTTATCGAAGTGGCGCTGGACACAATTTCTTCTCCAATAATCTGCTCTTATTGCTGCCTGGAATTAGTCGCCTTCATTATGTATTAAGAATGACCCAGTCTCTCGTAATTTATTGAAAGTTAACGAAAAGACTCGTCGATTAGGCACTCTTCTATTTGGAAATCGGCGCGCATACTCCCGCACCGCTTCTAAAGCATTACCGTTACAGAAACCATACACAAAAATCATATCAGCGTATTCAAAATTAGAATATGTATGCGGCATTGTGGCTAATGCTATTCACACAAAAATGTCTGAGTAACTGACTGAAGACTGATTTAGGAATTATAATCCTAGAAGGAAGCGAAATAGTAAACAAATAAAAGAATGTAAAGGATAACATTAAGTGTTTACATATCTCACTGCCTAGCCTGACGAACTTTGAAAGGTGATGATGACTTTTCGTCTTAGTTTTTCGGTCCCCTATGAGTTTCTGAAGTTTTGCCATTTAAATTCGGGACACCCTGTATATAGAACATGTCCCGAATTCCAGGATATTTATCTAAAATACCCTTGATATTCTTTCTTAATTACTCGGGTTAAGGGGTAGGTTGCACAAATATTTTTCTACTGTGAATAACTCTAAATGTTGAGAAATTGTAAAATAATATCTTTCAGAGTTGGTTAATTGTCCTCAGAAATAGTTGATGTTTCCTTGCTGGTTATTTAATGAGCAGCTGGGATTCTTTTTACACTGTCGACCTCTGCCTTTTACTCCATTAGATAAAACTCTAGTCACGTATTATCAACTTATCACATCCTTTCTATTTTTCTATTCTATTTTCACCTACTTCCCGCAGTAAAATGCAACAGATCAAATTTAGTTTGTTAATCACTCCATTTAGTTCCCTGTTGTATATTCTTCACACTATATGTTAGACCTTGAAAGCCAAAAATTAACTTAAGTGAATTTTAAACAGAACACAATATTCTAGAATACATCTTACATTTAGTTACGTACCCTCTTCCGTATCATATTATGAAATAACATTTTTGTAAATTTATATAGTGTAATATCTTAAACATGTAAATATGGTTCTTGTGCATAACTTTGATGTGCCCAGTCCTATCACCGTTAGCAAAAAAAGTGATATGAATAAAAGTTCTATTTTGCAATGTTTTACTTTATTATTTCATCTCACAACAAAATACAGTAATATACATTGATTTGTTTTTGATTATTCAATATGCTAAAAGACTAAAGGATTTTTTAAGTAAAATTTTTCTGTCAAGTAATATCTTTAGATGTTAGACTAGAGATACAATACTTTTATTAAGTATTATAATTCTAACATTACTGTTTCATATTTTCTCTAACTACCGAATTTTTCTTGTATATAGTTTTTGTGAGCCAAAAATCCTTAATGTTTCATACTATGCTAGAAAGAAACAAACCTTCAATAACCTTATATTGTACTCCATTCTCTTCAAAGCTCTCAATTTATTTTAAAAGACTTATTTGCATGACATGTAATTGTATAATGGTATATATAATTAATTGTATGATTGTAATTTGAGCAATTTATATGTACTTTAGGGATCCACTGCCCTTAAATCTTTTTATATCCAATCCTTAAAATTCAAAATCCTTTAGAAAATCTTCAACACTCCTCATTAGGACACAAATAAACTTATCTATAACGATCTAAATGTCCCATAAGTTTTGGCCTAAAGAAGAAACCTATCTTTCCATGACAAACTACTTAACCACTCGAATTCACTTTCTTCTCAATTCCTGATAACCCTCAGAGGCGTCTGAATAGAAGATGGCTGTAGCGTTGTTACTTTTATATCTAGCAGGTGATTCTTACCTCTTTGGATCACCTGGAAAAACAAAGATCGATTTTAGAAATAGGTTTTTAGGTTACAGCGCATGTGATAAAAAACGATTATTAGTGAAGCGGACTTGTACCACGTTATACGCCAAGTGGACTAGACGGGAAGAAACCACTTCACAGAAGGTTCTATTAATTATAATACCTTATTTGTGTCGTTTAGTTGCAAAACCGGCCAACTCCTCAATTTTGAGAAATACGTTTTTTCTGTTTTATGAGTCCTAAGATACATTTTCCATCTATTGGAAACAAGAAACCTCGCAAAAACCTTTGAAATCCTTGTTAAACCTGCGTTTGAAAAACACAGTGTGCTGCAAAACCGGCCAAATCCTCCCGTGAGTGAGTTTCAAAAACCGGCCATCTCCACATCCGCTAGATCGCGGTGTTGTTCCAGATCAAGAAGGCCTCTTATCAGGCAACTATTAGTCTGCTCCTACTTTTCCTGTAGATAACGTTTATGCCTTTATCGTTTCGTGCACTTTTCATTCGATCTTTATGGAGAAGTTTGTAGAAGTTCCAGCTAATTTAGCAAGAAAAAGACTAAGAGACCATGCAACCTGGAGAAGAAAAAACCCTTCCAGATCGGGTTTTTACCCAAATTTAGAAGAAGTTAAAGAAAATCAAGACTCTCGTTCAGCCTTCAAAGTTTTACGGCATTCTCTCGGAAAGTGGAACTGTGTTCAAGCCAGGAAGACATTACACAAATCTTGATTGGAAGAGTCCCAGTAATGCCCTCCTCAACCCCCCCCCCACTATGGCACTTCATAGTCACCCCAACAAAGAGATTTTTCAGAACCAATCAAAATAATAAGGTGCTAGTTCAAGGGAAGGTTTTCTACAGATCTTTTGATTTTTTACTGCAACGTCGTAGGATCAGCTGCTCAAGAAGGAAAAAGCAGAAAAGTAGATGAGAGGGATGAAGAAAAATATCAGGAAGAAATGTGTAAGCCAGTTGAAGACGATAATACCGCAAGAGTATATGTTTCCGAATTTTTATATTTTTCTAAATTACGTTTTTCGGAAATTCTTCTTCTTCTTCTTCTTTTAGCACAACAGACAACATATTGCGGCCCCTGGCTTTTTCAACTTCTGCCTTCCAATTTTCTCCGTCCATTTTCGGAACTTATTACTTTAAAAATAATTCTTGCCAGTTTTTCCGTCTAGATGTTTGAGTTACACCACAACATTTCAGAGTTTAATTTTTTCAAATAATATTCACTTATTGAAGAAAGTTTTGTTTATTTGCATCCCAAAAAAAAACAATATTTTCATTAAATTTAGTGATTTTTAAGTTCTAATTCATTGCAAAACCGGCTTACTCCAAAATGAGTTGCAAAAGTGGCCAAATCCAAAATTAAAAATTGAGTAACTCACCCCCTCCACTTGCCCCTTCAATTTCAAAAAGTGCTTTCAAACACACTACCCTTGTGCCACTAAAAACCGAAGAGATTTTCTTCCTACATCGTTTTGGCGTGATGTAACAAAAAATCAGCTCTCCTGAAAAATTTTGTTTTTTGGAGATGGCCGGTTTTGCAACTAGACGACACATTTAATAGTCAGTAATTGAAGCTTTCTGGCAATAGAGTTGTTTATCTTACAATATACATTGTTTCTATTTTTTCTCCACTGCAATGGCCTAGCGACTTTCTGATCTAGAACATTTATCAAAGCGGAGTTGTTTATAAGTTGACACATCATTGTAATCATTTCGCTGCAAATTTACTTATGGTGCATATTTTTGTTAATATGAGTAAAGTATAAGAAAGAAAGAAAAAAATAAAAAACCTCTATTTCTAACGAATAGTACTTGTTTCTGAACTTGTTTTTAACAATGCTCTGAGGCTTCTGAAAAGATAAAAACCTTCGATCATTTAGAACAGTCGTCAGAGTAGTTAGTTTTACGACACAAAAAGATGGATAAATATAATATATTAATCATTTTAAAGTATATACTATATACTTAATACGGTTATGATTTCAGTAAATTAAAAATAAAAAAAATCTTACAATTTTTCGTTTAAATAAAATTGATATAGTCGATGCTCTATTCATTATTATAGAGTTACAAAACCATCTCCAGAAAGCACAAGAAAAGCTATTCAAAAGCATGTTGCTAAGTGTTATAGAAGTAGAAAAGCAATTCATGGCCACGGAAACAGATTACTGATTCCGTGCGATAGACCAGAAGGAGAGGGTCTTTTGAAACTTCAAGTAACGAAGAAAGAGAGAAAAAAAAATACAATGTTTTAGATCAATAAGAGTGTATGATATTGCGGCTCTCTCACTCACTCTCTCACTTTCTCTCTCACTCTCTCCATATAAGTCTATACACAAATTAATTACAATAAAAATACAAGAATTAATGTAATATTTTTTTTTGTTTTTATACATTTATTGAGTAATTATTACAATCTGCCCCAAATGTGGGCAATAAGTAATATAGATGGCTTGTAATATTAACATTTGGTTTTATTCTTGGTTGTTTTGATGATTGCCGGCATTCAACTCTGAATTCTCGGTCTATATGCTTCATCGTTTTAATAATCAGAGATTAAATGTTTTTTTGTATATGCTGAATTTATATTGTATGATCCTTTGAAATTCTACATTAATAATTTGATCTGGGCTTCGGATACTAAGTTTCCTAAATAACCGCTCATTGTTTTTAGGATAGTACCGTTTAGTCCTCTAAATATCAATATTTACTTCGCTGAATATTCCAGCATTAATTTATTGCTTCTGCTCGTGGGTTGTTAATGGGGTATCTGCATATAATGAGATAAAATAACATAATGGATTCGTTTCAGAGTATAGAGCTATAGGAAACCCCAAGGGCGGTACAAATAGTGATATTGTGGATTAAATGGAGGAAGGGCGGGCTGGGAGAAACACTAGGTTGGATTTGTAGTGGTTGATGCATGGGCCCAGGGAGCGATCTACATTATTTCCTGCCTCAGACGATACAGCTCTGTTTATCCTCGGCCCTATGAATTACAATTATCGATTCGGTTCCACTCCATATCTACGTAGCTATTTAAATCTTCTATATATGTCCGCTATCCTATCTATCGCCTTGTTCCACTGTCCCAAACCTTCTCTAAAAACGAAACTACTACCATACTGATGAAGTGTTTATTAAAAGTATATGTATAAAAAAAAATAAATAAAAAATACAAATTTTTTATCATTCATCAAGCTGAGTGCATTCAGTCTACAAAGGACCCAGGAAAACGGCTGAGATACCCCATATTCAAATATCGAGGAGAGTATAATGCCAGATTTGAAATTTGATTTCTTTATTCGTGAACAGTTTGGAGGATTAGAAATATATATGTATATATACATATATATTCTTCAAAATGATTTATTGAAAATAAATAAATACATTTATTAAAAATATATAGATAACTTTATTAAAAATAAATAAATAAATTTATTAAAAATAAATAAATAAATTTATAAAAATAAATAAATAAATTTATTATTTATTGTAAAACTGGCATTGAAGTTTCTAAACTACCTTTGATTGATTACAAAAACAACCTCAACACTCACATCTACTTGAGACCTTTTGGCTTTAGTCCCCACCTATGCCCAGTCCAGTAAAAGATACGATTGAAACTACTTCAATCCAAAGTATTTATTTTCCTGTCATTTATAAATCGCTTATGGGATCTTTGGAACCTTTTGGTATCCTGCCTAAGTGTGCAAGTACCTGACGGCCTCTTCAAAGGATTGGGGAGAGCCTGCCGGCAAAGGTTAATCGTTGAAGATGTCATCGCTTTGTGTAATTGTTGGTCTTGAAAGAACTCTCCCCTACCGAGAACTAAATCCATGGCCATGTATAGGTCTTTGTAGTAAAAATATTATATTTTTTTAAGTATAATTATGTTATTGGATTGATAAAACATAATCAGATCAAATATATAAATTTTATGAATTAATATACCTATCCTTTTCCAAATAGTGGTAGTAGTGAATATTAAATTGAATCAGAGAAGGAACTTTTATTCCATCAGGTAACTTCTTTATATCACCAATCTGGCAAAAATTATTTTGTAATAAAAATTACAACCTGTTTTTTTTTTCTAACTGAGGTAAATGCAACTAGTTAACCTAATAATTACTAGTAGCGTCATGTAAACAATCTTTATGTTCCCTTTTAATTTAATTAATACTTTTTTTTTCCTCATAGCTCTATATATTTTTTTTACCTTTCTTTATGTCATATTTGGATGTAAGTGATAGTTATGATTTTTTTTTATTTAAGAACTGCTTACTAATCAAAATAATCAGTAACTAATAAAGAAGCACTCCCATACCACGGGCTCATCCCAAGACCCTTTATGACCTGTAGCAATAAAATATATATATATATATATATTTTTTTTTTTTTTTAGTCCTGCTTAATTCTCTCCTTCCTAATATTTTTATAATTTTATCTTTTATAAATCCATTACCGATCCTATTGATATTTTTATTATTATTCAGTTTTAGTTTCATATATCTTCAAGATTAATGAACAAAACATTTGATTATAACCGTCCATTCTTTTTTTATATTTTTATAAATACTTCATAAATCGCATTTTTTATTATTATTTTTTTTTCTGTGAATACGTCTTTAAATTTGCTGCCATACAGGGGCAATCGAAAAAACCTAATAACAAAATCGGTGGATGAAATTTGGCGTTGTAGTTTCGAATCTATCCTCTACATTCAAAATTAAATTATACCACTGGATAGCTACATGATAAAAGAATTCTTTACGATAAGCGTGAACAGTGACGCATCGCCCGCGGTGGAGAGGAAGCGCTGCAATTTTATTTTGCTACTTAGCGAGATTTGCAATTAATATAACTTTTGACTCGGAGAAGCTGCGATGTTCGTTTAAGTTCCAATCGTCAACTGTCGACAAAATCTGTCGATTATATATTAAAACATGGGGTCACCTGTGGTGTAGTGGTTAGCATAGCAACCTACTAAACCCAAGATCGCGGGTTCGCAGCCCGGCAGATGACCTTAGGATTTTTTGAAGGGAGTAAAAAATCCTTAGCTATGCCGTCCTTCGGAAGGGACGTAAAATGGGGGTCCCGAGCCTGTGCGATGTCAGGTACTCGTTAAAGATCCCTATCCTAATTATACCTGGATAGGCAAAATTTAGGACTCCCACCGTAGCATCGTCCGATTAGCCATAGCAGCATAAAGTGACGTAAAACGAAATAAACAAATAAACAAACTATATTAAAACATAATTTAAAGTAGTGACAGTGAATATAAGCATTGTTTTAAAATAAATAAAAATATTATCAAAAATATATAAACCAATTACAGAGATCGTATACGGTTGGAAAGGGCTTCTCAAGAACAAACGAATGGTAATAATAAAACACCATATGACTGAGTCAAGCAGTGCCGGTAACGTAAAAGTTCCTGATCAGCATTGTTTTATACTTATTACCGCCATTATTGAACAAAGCTTGGTCTTGCACTCAGAAGACATCTCTACCGATACAATCATCAACCGAAATCATTATTTGGTTGTCAGCGAAACTTGGATGGAAAATTCCACGCCAGTGAATATGCCTAGCTTTGATCTGATATCATATCGTAATACCTCTAAGAAACACAAATTACAACTACATCAGTGGTAGCGGTATCATCATCAAGCCGCAAAGACGGTGGAGTCCCCATATATCGCAACATCAATAGCTTCACTGATTGTAATAGAGTTGACATTGACATTTCAGGAATTTATTTGGAAATTAAAGATGGAAAACCTTCTGATGTCTGTTTATTGAACGTAAAGGCCAATGGTATTCGTACTCGGATGTGTGTATATCCACCCAGGCAAAGCAAAGCAGAAATTAAACTCTTTATGCTACGATCGTTGTTAAAATATTCCAAAAAAAATCGCTAAAATTATACCCGATTACGAACCTTATCTTAGTATACCAGTTATGATAGTTGGATACATTAAGATTGATGTCTCACAAAACCGCTCATTGCTCGACTTCATGGTCAGCGAGTTCAATTTGTCTTATATTGAAACTTCTCCAACAATGTTAGGTAACACCTGTATTGAATTAACGTTTACCAGAAATCTCGATGTATCTTGTATGCCATTTGTGTCGTACTTTTCGTACAACAGAAAGTTATATTGTAACAAAATAATTATTTTTTCTTGCTTTTATCCTTAGTACATAAATAAAAATATTTAATTTAAAAAATATAACTAGTCACAAAAACGTATTCACGTAAAACACCCGGCCGTGTCCATGACACAGCCACGCAAATGTCCAGTTTTTTTTTAGTTTTTTTTTTTTAAAACTTTTATTGAGTAACTATTACAATCTTCCACGAATGTGGGCAAGAAGTAATATAGGTGACTTTATGATTACATTGACATATTATGTATAGCAAAGAAATAAATGAGAAAGACGAAAGAAAAAGTGAACAGAAAAAAACTATGTTATATATAAATACCATAAAATATACACTATACATTTAAGTAAAATATATAAATATAAGAATAAAATTAAAAAAAAATAATAATAATGGCAAAAATAAAACAAAATTAAATTATACGCTATCCATTTACGTTAATTGATACTTACAATTGTAAAAATATATAAATCAAGTAAATGTGTTGATAGTCATTATAATGACATGTAAATAACTTGTGAATGACTACTCTAAATTATAAGTTAAAATACAATCATACTTTTCACAATATACCCTCATCCTAGGGATCCCCTAACCAGTCCTGTCCCTCCACTTATAGAGAGACAAGCAATGTACAGAGATCCAAACTCTCCTCTCTCAGCTGCGTCACAGGTGTGAAAAAACACTGTGGAGGCTGAGTGGGAGAGCTGTATCAGTCACTCAGGGCATGAATAAAGCAGCTGGTCATTGCCAGAATTCCAACATAAATACATTGTTACGAATTGTCTCGGGACCACTGCTGTTACAATATGGGAGCGAGGTTATCGGGGTCCGTAGAACTGGATAATGATTTAGCCGGTGGGTTGGGATAGAATTTAAAAAAAAAGTAATGGGTATGAGGTCGAGGACGTAAGGTATATTGAGATCATTATGTAGGGTTTTGTTTGAGATATGATGAGGAGCATTCACTATAGTTCGGAGGATTTTGGATAGGAAGGATTGAATGTGGAATCGTAATATTAAAATAAACTTTTAATTAAGTAAAATAATTGTAGTAAAAATAATGGATCTGATTGCAACAACAAATTATGTTAACAAGAAATAAATCATTTTTAATTTGGGGTATTTATTTATATTTTTTTTAACAGTTGTTCTAGAATTTGAATTGGCCCGAGAGAACCAGTCTGATATACATTTTTTTTTTTTTTTTTTTTTTTTTTTTTAAACATTAGATTTTATTTCAATAACAGGAATGTAATACATATTTATTCAGTTTTATATGCACGGATGTTAAACTGTAGTGAAAATAGAGTGGCTACCTTATAATTGCTAGGAGAAAATTCACCCAACCTTAAAACTATTTTAAACGAAAGCATTTGGAGCAAATAAACTCATTTCCCTCAAAACAAAACGAACAGAATGGAGATATAAAAGTTGCACGTTATTGTGGCAGTAAGTGGGAGCGGGGGTTCGGCACATAATTCAGCCCGCTCCGAGAGGGTTGTATGATTAAGTGTTTGTGCTTTTCAGTTTTCCCCAGGTCTGTCCCGTTTCAATTTCCATTTAAATGGGCTATCAGTGTTGTGAGGACTCGAGGCTAGTATTTTCCTGGCTTCTCTCTCCCCTGATTCGGGAAATCGCACCGGATCTGGAGATTTTCTCCAAGAAGGAAAAAGGACTTGGGAAGGGGGGGGGAGTCTGGAATTGAAACTATTCAATCCCACCGGCAGATGGTTATAACTGAGTATTTTCTTCAGGCTGATAGGGGTAGCTTGGAAAAGGATATATGTGCCCAAAATCGAGAAAAAAATTGGGACGCTTAGTTTGCATATAAATTGGATATATGATAAAGTTTTTAGGAACAGTCTAACGCGATTAATGCAATATATGCAGAACTCAATCAGATCACATGCTCCATTAGCATGTGTATATCGTTTCACTCACCATTATTTACAAATCTAGACCTTTATAGAATAATCATCTGAGTACATTTTTTTTTTTTTTTTTTTTTTTCACAGTCTCTTTTTTAATGTTAATTGTTAAATAAAATATATATGTATATGTGTGTGTGTGTATATATATATTTGCATTATATGAAAAACAAAGTTTGAATAGTCATTCCGTTTCACCTATCAACTTCCAAGAATAATAGGTGGTCAAATATGGGCCTTAAGCACTTTCTGGCCTAGGTAGTATTTTTACCATATAGAAATGTTTTGTAGATCCACAGAAATTTTTGGGAAAATTTTTTTTCTTTGTTACTTGGTATTTTTCTAATTTACGTTATTATAAAACAACTTATGATATCTGTGAAGAATCGCTAAACACATGCCATGATATGTTATATAAAATCGGTAATGGAGGGTAGTTGTTCAACCATGTTTCTGGAAAAAATTAAAAGCAATATTTCTTTTTGTTACATTACTGAAACTTACGGCCCCAATAAACATTTTTTTTTTCTAATACTGTCTGGAAAAGAGGTGTAGTACAGTGGGTTGAACTTCTAAATCTGGAACCCATGCTTTATTCTCGCTAAGGAAGATAATTATTTATTCTCTTATATCAGCCAGGATTTAGGATCACCTCTTGGGGAACACCCAGTCTTTGTACAGTGGTTAATACGGAAAAACTAGGTAGTTGAGTGGAATTGTTTTGGACTATAAACTAATAGCAGTCATTGTTTAATTATTATTATATTTCTCTTTAGGTAGGAATAAGTGTTTATCTGTTAACAAATGGAGTCATTACTATTCTAGTATAATTAAATTATTAATTTTAAATTAACTTTTAATTGGATGTTTATTATTTTTTTCTTATAAATTATTGTGTTTACACACGTACTTATAACCCCCAGTTACATAATTTTAACCTGTAATTGATTTGTTAATTTGATTTAATTTGCATCTGGTTAGCAGCTGACTGAGGTTATGATGAGATACAATTGCTCAACATAACTCCCTACTGGCCATCTTGGCAGAAGAAAACCGCCCAATCAAGGCCTGACACGTTAACAATGGCCAAATCGCGTGATGTTCTACTCGCGAACTTAACATTACCAGAAGAAAGTAATCTTCCCTCGATCATTAGAAATAAGAAAACAACCCAAATTATATTTGATCACCGTAAAATGCCCAAAAAAAGTATATTTTCCCTTGTGCCCACGACTAAAGCCATGATAAATTCTTCAAATGTAATTTAAGCAAAACAAACAATTATCAGCATTGTATTATGAGAATATTTAAAAGGAATTTCATTTTTTTTTCTATGTTTGGCACAGAAAATGTAGTTAAAATAAATAACTATAAATTTAGCGTATTCCGCTAAAAAATTAATGTATACAATTTTTTTCGTTTTCGAGATATAAGTATAAAACTGGAACAAATTTCAAACATTTTGAGGTTTTTTAATAACCAATTTTTTTTTAGTTTCATTGACATATCTCCGAGTAGGAATGAGTGAATTTTGTTTTTTTTAAATTTTATTTTGCACGAAATTTGATTATCTACCTACTCATAATTGAATTAGTCGTTTCTTGTTATATACTCTTCAATACGATCAAAACTAACTTTTTGAGAAAGATTTAAATCCGTACGTAATTTGACATATCGTAGAATAAAAACATAAATAGTGAAACTTGTAGGAAATTTTATTTTTTTTTTTTTTTTGTAAACGGAGGTTATGTACGAAAAGTTTATATTTTCCAATTTATAAGCAATAAAACGTCAAAAAATGAAATTAGTTTTTTTTTTTTTGTTTTTTTTGCATTTTCTCTAATTTCGCGTCACGAAATTTTGTTTACAAACCTCAGATTGGGATTCAGCACCCCAAAAAATATAAAAATAGAAGAAATCAAAACTACTCCTAAACTTTCTTGCTAAAAACACAATTTGACTGGACTATGTGCTGCCACCATCCAGTCCCTGACGCCAGCCAGGGATCCTTCATCACCAGCCACGCAGTCCGTCTATCGCAGTCTGGGCCTTCCAATTCTCTTTGCATGTATGTTTTCTATTAGTATACTTTTGAGAATGTCTCCTTCAGACATACTCATCACGCCGGAATCTTCCGACTATATGGTCCAGACCACCTCAAGGTCTTCCTAGAGTCTGTACGCATTTGTGCGCTGCACAGTGGGGCAAAACGGCTAAAAAGCGGAAAAAACTCTTTTTCTAAAGAATGGTTATTCCTATCGAGATGAAAAGAGTCTCATTCGATTTAAAATAAAAAAATACATTGGAATAGTAACTAATTTGAAAAATTATATAATTTTCTTCTTTAATAGGATTGACAACGCAAGTAGCAGGTATTGTAAATTATTTTGTAAAATTTAATTTAACATAATTTTATTCTAATTTAACTTCATTTCATTAAACTTTTGGTTCTTTTTTTCGATTTGCACATTTTTATGTCGATTGCTTTATAATAAGCAGGCTCAGAATTCATTATTTACCAATATAACGGAAAGAATGGTGGAAAGGCTCATATTATCAATTAGAGTGCTTCTTACTGAAGGTAAGGTGTTTATTTTTTAGCTTCAGGCTTCGTGTATGTAGGAATCTGAAGATTTTGGCAGCTTACAAAACACATCCTTGTCCATGGCTGTACCGGAACATTTCCAAGTAAAGTGTATTTATTTAAAGTGTATTATAGTACTTAAGTTCATAACTAATTCACAGCTAACTTAAGTTATTTAGGTAGTTAAATAAGAATTTCAGAAAATTATTCTTGATGTATTTCCGGTGTTACTGGAACTGTATCCCTGCTTTACAAAATTAAATTTTTTCCGTTACTCAGTGATAGACCGTTTTTGTATTCGTTTCTTTGCGGCTTCTTTTACTGGGATAGTATTGTAGTTTTGATAGTTCTCCAATGCTGGGATTCCAGGATATAGCCTAAGTGAAGAATATAATCGATAAATTTATGTCTAGCATGAAGAAGAAAAATCCCCTACCTAACTGCTTCTTCTTTGCGACGCTTAAGTTAACTTATCCCTATTAAATTGAAACAAATTTTTGTTTTTTGTTTGTAAAGAGGAAAAAAGACTTATCAATTGTACCACTCATTGCAGTTAGCAAAGCATCAGATACCAAAGTATACTTCCCGAAAATAAAAACTAAAGTTTATAATGATCCGTCAATGGAAACTACCTTACATACATCGGAATATTTTGTTTTATTAGTCTCTATAATGAAAATATCCATGTTCATACTCTTTGAGAAGAAAGCAGACGGTTAACTATTTAATAACTGATAAACAAACATGGAGACCACAAACGTACTAATCCCAACTTTGTAAACAATCCTTGTTTTTATGTACAGTTATCATCAGTTGTCAATGAAATTTGTAGGAATATTAAGTTGTAGTATAAGCTATATGAAAATCGTGATTTTTTACCGAAGCTCAGCGGAGCTTTTTTTGCAGGACCACACATGTTCAAAAACTCTGGTTAGTTTTTCTCTCTCGCTCTTGTATATTTTTCGATAATATATTTCATACATTGGACCAATCTAATATTTTCCCACTATTCTTTAGTGTTCGAACTACAAATCTGTCAAGTTTCATAGGGTTTATCTATAAAAATAAATCCACAGGGACCCAAATTGTAGCTCAATAGAAATAGGCCACTTTGGGCTGTAGTAATATTTTCCATCTTTAGAAGGCCTCTGTTTAAATATACAGTAATGTTCAAATGAACATTCATCATTTTAGTTTCATAGTAAAAACTAAAATTGAACGAGAGTTTTCAGAAGGACTTGGAATAATAAAGATATTTCGGGCTTGTGAATATCCTGAGTTAAAAAAATATCTCCTAACAAGGCTACGGCAGTGCTTAGGTGACATATGTTTTATTTCTTGATAAAACAAAAGGCCCAGTTTTTGCACAAGTAATAGATGTTTACAATTACGATTTAACAATTACAAGTTGTTTATAAAACCTCTTTTAGTGGTACGTAGTAAGGTCCAAATGTTTCCGGCCTGGGATAGAAGAAAAGGTGAAAGAAAAAAACTGGCCTATTAAAATTAACTGTATATTTTTACTTTTTTTTTTTTTTTACTCTTCCTCCACATTTTTACAGCACGATTAAAGTATTGTTTTGAGTATTTTAGGAATGGTTTCATGTTATTATTATCCATTTTTTATCCTACAATTTTTATTTTCATTTCATAGTATGAATTGTATGTTTCTGTAATCGGGCAATGGTATTTAGAATGACGTCCAATTTTAGATTATTTCCTTAGATAGTATACTATTTCGTTGTGATCATTTCTGCTCGAACCATTCTGTCTTTTCAGTATAAATGTTTCAACCAGTTATTTAAGAACCATTGCAAACACAAAAAAAAATGTCAATCAGAATTTTAATATGTTTATTTAAATATGTCGGTAGAAGTTTATCGTTCAGTTCGGAGGTCTAAAAAAACACCATCTGATACATACCCTTAGGATGAAGAAGATGCTTTTGATTATTACTCATCTGGATACTTTATGTATTTTATTACGAAGTTCAAAAATGATTTTACTTTCATTTTCTACTTTATCATTAGAAATTATTAATGACTGACAAATACTTTGTAGTTGGGTTGCAATAGAAATATAAGAAACGAAATAACTACGTAAGATAAGTTAGGTCAAAAGAAAATATTCATGGTATCGGGCTGAATACAAATCTGTTGGAGATATCTCAAGCAAGTTATGGAAGGCTTAAAAACTTTTTACTTAGCAACATAGTTTGAGAGGGTTAGGGAGATGGAAATTGAAAAAATGGAAGTTCTGCAGAAAACTTTTAAGGAACTCAAAAGAATTTCGTGCTGTCAACAGCAGATATATACATCATTCTTTTATTTTATGTTAATTGTATTGGCTACTTTTTTATTCTTGGTTGTAGATTCTATTTTGTGTAATATTTACGCTTTTGTAATTATAAAATTATTTTAAAGTAATATAGAAATGAAACTTAAATGCTCATGTTCAAATATTGCTTTGCTAGTTTGTATGTTCGATCTATTTTAATCCAACCCTTATTGTAGAACTTTAGGAGATTCAGTATTTAATAGAAAATTTAGCGGGGTAGTTTTTTTTTTTTTTGTGTTATTTTTTATTTTTCCTCACTATTGATTACAAAAGTCTCAAGAAACTTATTATATAATTGAATTTTCATCATAAAGCATATTCCTGATTTTTTTTTATAATAGTAATTTTTCAAATCGATCTGCCACTTCAGGAGAGAGAAGAAAGTAACCGTAAAAGACTGACAACAAATATATATAGAATCAAGGGAGTTACGTATAAACAAGTAAGTGGAGAAACCTGGAAAGTATTCTATATGAACCATGTAAGTGTTCGGTTTTTCTGTTTCTACTGGAAAGTGACTGAAAATAACAAGTATTTACAGCCCGAAATTTACGGACAGAGATTGAACTGACAAATATTCTATATAAAAGGATATAAGATTTTGATACACATATGAGAAAAAGATAACTGATTGTGAGATCTATCGGCCACATAGAATTGATTCCAAGAGGTTGAATCAACAAATATTCAACCTGAAAACTAAGAGTGGTTAAGCCGCTTAGATGAAGACTAGAATTTGTAAATAATTAAAAAATTGTCCTAGTTTGTTTGTTCACCCCCACTCCCTCACCCTCCAAAAAAGATTAAATAATAATTATTGTTTTTTCTTCTCAAAACAATAAATAGTTCTCAAAACAACTATTTATGAATACATATTATTACAATATTATACGTAAAATATAATCGATTAGTTTTCAAAGACATTTACTGACTTGCACAAAGGGATGTAGTCGAAAAGAGATTTTTTGAATTCCTTTGCATAAAGCCGCCTTCTAAGAATTAATCAACATGGTGAAACTACAATATTTCATCAAGTTCCCGTTAAATATCGTTAAAAGTAGCAACAATAAGTCCCGGCCCAAGGAGTGAGGGGAGGGGGTGTTTACAGCAATCGCTTTATAAAGGCCCGCCCTTAAGGAAGGCTTAAAGGGACATTAAAGCATTATTAAATGTTTTATGCCATTAGCCTTAGAGAGGGGCCTATTACAATTAGGGAGGCCTTATTAGGCCCTAAGCTACCTCCGTCTGGAATTATAATATATTGCCTTTTCGGCCGCTTTCATCTCGATCGTCCTATCTCACCGTCGCCTTAAAGACTACTTTATGTTAAGTAATCATAATTGCTCTCTAGGTAGAGAAAAGGGAGAGGGGGGGGGGTCTTCTTCTTATCTTTGTATGAATTTTTTAGTCTTCGTTTCCTTCAATTTTTTGATGTAAAAATTTGTTTTCTGTTTTATTCATGAATTCTTGGAGTCGGCACTTTTGAATCGGTATGCGGCGCGTTGTTAGTGACAGTATGATGGTATGCTATGCATAATTAATTATACCTTTAATTTCGTTTTTCTAAGCCGGACTGATTTAAATGACACTGAAAGATATATAGGCTTACCAGGTTGAGTTTTATTTTTTTTTTATTTTTTCAGCTTGTAAATTACGCAGTCAGATCACCTCCTATAGATTTTTGTCATGTTTGATCAATTTTCCTTTCATGGTATTGTAATATTCATTACATTCATTACACACATTCATTACAAAACGAAGTTTTTATCTGAAAACCTCTATTAATTGAGGTCAATTTGTTAAATAAGTAGCGTCTGAACCGAGCAAAGTTAGTTCTTCGAAGGATTGTCTTTCTCAGAGCGGTATTTTTTCTCATCTAATACTTTAACTTCCAATTCACGTTTGTTTCCGGTTTGTTTTAGTTTCTGATAAAACACTTGTGCGATACTTCTTCTGTTGTTCGTTAATAATTTCTTCATTCTTGAAAATGGCAATGCATAAAACCCTTTAATATGAAGCAAAAATGAAAGTTATTGAAGTCGTAAATGGCGGTGTTGACAAAATGTGCGATATTGAGAAACCGTTTGGAATACTAGCGTTCTGAAAAATCGAAAAAAATATAGCGTTCTGAACACATCTGCAGTTCTGAAAAATAGGGAAAAATATGAAAATCAAGCTTGTTCATAATCAAAGAGGTTAAAAAGGCAAGTGTTACGTCGAGTATATATTTTGTTATGAACCTCTTAGCTCTACATACCGAAATCAGTCATAAATCACCTCAATAATCGAAATCCTCGATAGTTCGAAGTTTTCTCGTTCCCCTTGAGCTTCGATGTATCGAGGTTCCACTGTATAAGTTTCATTCCATAAAACATAAAAGCAATAAGTTGAAGGTGTACATCAATATAATGTTTTTACATGGATATGATATATTGGCTGGGGTCCATACTTTTTTGGTGAAACGTTTTTTTTTTGCACAAACAAAACATTTGATAAATTTTGAGCTCTGTTAGTGTTGATCGGATCGAAAATTTGACGACAGTTCCCATATCAGAAATTTAATAGAGAATATTTTTAAATATATTATTTTATATTGGATTGAATAAAAAAAGTTATGTTAGAAACTCCTACTTTCTTTCAACTTTTGTTCAATTCAAATAATGATTAATTGATAATTTAATTTGAAGTTATTTCATCTGTTTAACTCTAAAATTTAAATTGAAAAAACAGTAGATTATAGACTAGCAGATCCATGATCTATTGTTTTTCCCAGTCAGTGATAAATTGCGTTTTTTATTTCATATTAAAATTGGTAAAAAGTGATTTCTTCCCTTGCAATATTATTGTAATGTAGTAAGAGATCTTAAAGAGGATACAATAATGATAATATAAATGTTTCTATGTTTAAATGATGAACTTTAAATATTAATTTAAATTGTAACATATGTCATAACATATTATCAGTGAATGCTGATTCATTCTCTGAACCTGAAGAAAGGCGTCATAACTTCAAAATTACAATCAATCCCAACAAATCTCAGTAAACAACCAATCCCCTGCGTCGAAAACCTACAACCTGTCTTTTAATAAATATTCCCATACATATTGAGATACAAGTTAATTGAATTGAGGACATTACACAAGGTATTATTTGTTTGTAAACACAATTGTGTTAGAACAATATTATGGAACTAAAACCTTTTTCAATATCTAAAAATAATTTATATAAAATATAAATAATTTAAGCAAATTAAATACTAAATAGCAAAGTTGGAAATGCCCCTATTCATTTTTACCATTAAGAACAATAAATAGTGTAAAATACGTTCCCACTTATAAAAATATTTTCAAATACAAGAGCATTCAGAAATATACTTGGATACTTGAACTGAAAGGTAAAATAATATATCGAATATCAAACATATTCAATCCTTCCTATCCCAGAATTATCTCTTATTTAACGTTGCTTAATCTCTAACAACGCCCTCTACTATATTCAAAGAGACGCGTAGAATTAGAGCTATTTAGTCATTTGGAGTTGAGTTCCAGTAAACCATCCTATTCGTCTCGTATCCAATCCATAAAATCCAAAATTCTTAGTAAAATCCTCAGTGCTCCTTACTTTGTCACAAACTATCTAAATGTTCGTTCATAGTATACTGCATATCCATTTAAACCCACTTGCATTCTATTACAGATAACCCACTGAGGAGTCTCAACAGAATATTGCCTCAGGACCTTCTAATATAGAACTTTTCTTCAACTGCTACCAATAGTTAGTGTTATTACAAGCAACTGACTTGTAATTATTACCATTATTTTAACATTTATTGTATATATTTTTATTGTACTGTATATAGTTATAAATTTCAATTTACAGCTACAAAATAAGTCAGGTTTATAGATAACAAAAATATATGTGTACTTACACTTATTGAAATTATTCCTTCCTGAAATCCTTCTGGTTCTCCTCTTCATATATAATTTTTCCCTCCAAAACTCTGTATTTCCCACTTCCTGGAAAAAGGCCTTAATTCATCACATCAACAAGAACCCAAACCCTATATCCCCAAAGGACTACCGCCCTATATCCATACTTTCCAACCTTTCTAAGCCCCTAAAAAGATTGGTGCAATCCCAAATTTCCAATTTCCTAGAAGACTCCAAGGTACTTGATCCCTTCCAATCTGGTTTCCGTCCCGGCTTCTCAACACAATCCGCACTCATTAAAATTATCACTGACATCCAAGCAGTGATGGACAAAAAAGAACTGACCATCCTGATCCTCCTTGATTTCTCTAAAGCATTCGATTACTTAGACCATAATATCCTTTTTTCCAAATTGAAATCATTGAACTTTTCCTACAACTCGCTCCTTTGGTTTCAATATTTCCTTTCCCACCGCACCCAAGCAGTCGCCACTCCTAACCAGGGCCTATCCTCTTTCCTCACTCTACAGTCAGGAGTAGCTCAAGGTTCGAGCATTTCCCATCTACTGTTTATTTCCTACATCAATGATCTTCCCCATTGAATTCACCATTGTTCCCACCATCTTTATGCCGATGACTTCCAAATTTACTTCTCCTTTCCTCCGAAATTTTAGCTGCGTTTGCCAAAATTCAGTAAGACCTAGACGAAATCCGTGCCTGGGCAAATCTGAACAAATTAACGTTAAACGCAGGTAAAACTCAAGCAATTGCCATAGGATCACATTCCCTTCTCCATTCAAATGTCAACTTTCCCACATTATTCCTTAATGGTCATCCAATAACTTTTCATTCCTCTGTTAAAAATTTAGGCCTAACCATTGATCAAACCCTCTCCTGGAAATCCCATATTGCACAAATCTCCCGAAGGTTAATCGGTATCCTAAAAGTATTTCACCGCTCCCGTCACCTCCTTCCCCTACCCACACGCAAACTTCTAGTATCCTCCCTTATCTTCCCCCAATTTGTCCATGGTTGCGTGATATATGGCGGGCTCTAAACGGTTCTTGAAGGCAGATTAAAACTGTTGATGAATTGCTTCATTAGGTTTGTCTTCGGAACTTCAAGACGTTCCCATGTTTCGCATCTCTACACTGAGTTAAATTGGCTTTTCCCCTTCTTTCCGCAGAAAATACTTCCTAGGCACCTACCTGTTCCAAGTTATAAACACCCGTCACCCTTCCTTTATTTACAGTAACCTGAAATTCAAGTCTGCTATCAAATCACTGCATACAAGATCTCGTCTTTCCGATCTCTATACTCTATCACACAGAAGTTCTGCATTCCAACGTTCCTTCCTTGTCCGATCCTCTACTCTTTGGAATTCCCCCCCCCCCCTATATCCGCAATGCTTCTTCCCTTGAAACATTCAAAACACTACTCTTTCACCATCTTCTTTCCCTCCAACCCGACGCTCTCCAATTATAAGGATGTATGTACTATTTATGTAATTGTCTAATTTAATTACTAAGACCTTCAGACATGAAACATTAGCAAAAATTATAGTTTGACTATGATAATGTTTTGATTTCTTGCAATGATAATTTTTGATTTTCTATCTTTTATTTTTCTTTAAGTTTCCGTTTGTTTGTTTTCTCTTCTGCAATTTTGTTTACAATATTAACCTCTATTTTGTATATTTATTTTTTCACTCTCTGTTTATTATAGTTTTTTTCTTTTTCTAATTTTTCTCTGTATTTTTTTTTCATACATATTTGTATTTAAATTTAACTATGTTATTTTACTTTTAACAGCCTCTCGGCCAGTTGTGATCTTACTTTGTATTATTTATTGTTATTCTTAAGGGACTTTGTCCCAGAATAAAATTTTCTTTCTATCCTATTCTATTCTATTACCATATTGTTTTTTTTTATATTATTAATTTTACAAAAATATACCTTTACTTATTAGTTCTATGAGAATAATATGAGATACTAATATATTAAAAGCAATGCATGGTAGCAGGGATTGTGAGCATTAAGATAGCAGTTAAGAGCCAATGGGTCTAGCAGCTGGGAGAAGATGAGAGTAAGAAGATTATGACGACGCTGATAAAACTAAGAAGCTTAGCTCTTCTATCTCGAGCAAGTATTCATCTTCTACCTTACCGCCTTTCTGCGGCCTTTGGTATAACTTAGCAACTTGTTCCTATGTTCTAGTTGTAATGTAAGGGTTTAGTAATCGATATATCTTTTTTATTTATTTTTTTTTTATGATTTTACTGATTGTTAGCTGATTTCCATCTACTTTTAGCTTAAATAAAAATAAGAAATGTTTAAAATTATTATATACAACATGAAAGTCTTTATGGATATGTTTGTTTGTGACAAGGTAAGGAGCAGTAAGGGTTTTGGATTACATTAATGGATTAAGGATTGAATACGAGATGAATTAGTAAAGTAGAGTTCCCAAGCTTAACTGTAAATGTCCAATTAGGTCTAACTGCCATATAAATGAACCTTTTATACTCAATTCGAAGCTTTGAACGTTGGCATATTAAATTTTGAAGAAGTCGAAAATAGGGAGTAGCTTCCTTTCGTTTTAGTCCTTAATGTGGATTTTAAGTTAAACGTTGGAGTTCTAAATAGCGAATCTGTTGAACAGGAACAGTGTAATATTATTAAAGGATTACTGGAGAACAGAAAGTTATAGGTTTATGACGAAGGGTTCAAGGTTATTTGATGAAATTTGTTTGTATCGACTTTAACTCTCCGATTTTAACACCATTCTTGATATAGTCTGATATGAGACTGAAGTGTTTGGGATCTTGAATTACTGATATAGACATAAGTCGGCACTAGGATGTAGGAATGTCTGTTATAGCTGTATATACCATGCAGAGAATTGGACCTAGGATACTACCATGAGAACCTCCGGAAGATTAAATAAAGAGGGAAGAATAGGAAAAGTTATTTACCTGAAACGTTATTCAAGTAACTTTGAAGGTTCTATCACTGAAATATAAAATACTCTTCTTATTTCAAGAGCTATATTTCTTTCAAAGAGTCGCTAAAGTTTTCTGTCGCAATTTAATTAATTCAAGACTTTAACTTAACAAAATTATATATCATTCAAAAATCATAGCGTCGTGCTAAATCACTATTATTTCATTATGTAGCTATTGCCGACCACTAGTCACGAAAGAATAATCGATTGATTTCTAGCTACAATCAACTGCCAGTTTAATGGCGTCATAATGAACAACCAACCAGGTTTAACAGTTTTAATTTTAATTTATATAAAATTTAGAGTAAGACTGTTATTAATAATAAGTATAAAATAACCAGCAACAAGTATTTTTAGACATCGATAGAAATATGTTTTCATTAATAGGCACTGAATTGTCGTTTCCGTAAATTCAAAATTATTTATCTATTATACAATCGCTTTATTTGAGAAAAAGATTAATCGAAGATTTTTTTTTTTTTTTTTTTTTCATTTTGAATTTAATAATATATATATATATATTTTTTAAATTCTTTTATTAATAGAAATTTACAACTGTATTTAAAAAAACACATCAAGTAAATATGTGGTATATATGAGACATAACGACATGGATAAAACTTGTAGAGGAACTGCCCTTTGGTAGTACTCTAATGAAAATTTACAGAATTTAATATAAAATGTATTTTTTACCATTATTCTTTCATTTATAATATGGGATGGATAGACACTTCTTTCTGAAGTCTTTGTTTACAGTTACTAATATAAATCTACTAGGGGAACGTAAATAAAATATAAATTTCGTAAAATAAGAATTTCTAATTTAAATCGATGGGGTGGTTAGGATTGTTGGGGCTAAATTCTCCTAGCCCAGTACCAGCATGGGTTCGAATCCCAGTTGGACAGATTGAAACCTTAGGATAACCCGTCCTTCCTGTACAAGTTAAAGTACACAAAGACGTTAAGCCACAAGATTCAAACAAATCAATTATTTTAAACTAAACCCTGAGATATATAGAAATAAATACCTAAGTACCGAAAGCATCTATATTTAATTAAACATAGATATGAATAATGCTGGATGTAATATTCTTAAATAATATTTGTATAAGGTAAATATGTTTTAAGCTTTGTGAATAGGTAACAATTTTACCTATAATTTAATACATATGTACATTTACCGTAAACTTGAATTTTAATTTCTGGTGCAGTAAATTATTTGCAATTTGATGAAAACTTAATTAACAAATTTAGTATATGAAAATTTACCCATTTTAAATTATGGAATCAAATTAGCACACCCTTACTCGATATTTGCAGCTACGATTTTTATTGTTTAGCACTATTCTATTGAAAGCATTATGTTTGAAACTGAACAAAGCTTAATTGATATTGGGGGTATATCAATATATTTGGTAGAAGGATTATTTTCCTTGAGAGGTTGAGGATAAAATTTTAGAGTTTTGGGAATCTCTTTGTGTTACATGGAATTTGCAGATAATTTAAAAAAATTTCTGTTTTTATTAATTGTACTGCACTTTAGATATTTATAACATTTAACTGCTATAAAAATAAATTAACAAAATGTAATTTTAATATTTTCATTGTGTAATTTGATTCCAGAATTATTATTCATTTTTACAAACTAAATTACATAAGCTAGACAGATTTTTTTTTGGAAATTGTCCTAAAATTAATCTATTGATATTATTATTCGCATATTTTCGTTTTTTGTGAAAGGTATCATCTGTCTTTAAAAACAAATAAATAAATTAACATTTATGAAAATATTATTTCTTATAGTGTGTGGACATCTGCAAAATAATTTCTTAACTGCAAAATAAGAAATATATTGGTGTAATATATAAAAATATAAAAACAACTATTCTCCCATCATTTACTTAACATCACAATATATATGATAGTTTATAAAAATATTTTTTCTTCAAGCGACGTTTCGTGGCATTGCCACATTATCAAGCCCTGAAAATATGCAAAAAAACATACATGTATGACATAACGCGAATATGGTACATCAACACTACGGTAGTTGAGTGTTGATGTACCATATTCGCGTTATGTCATACATGTATGTTTTTTTGCATATTTTCAGGGCTTGATAATGTGGCAATGCCACGAAACGTCGCTTGAAGAAAAAATATTTTTATAAACTATCATATATATTGTGATGTTAAGTAAATGATGGGAGAATAGTTGTTTTTATATTTTTATATATTACACCTTTATATTATAATATCTCCTTAGTAATTATATATTGTATAAGAAATATATTCATATGTAGGTTGTGTAGTAGAGTTCTCCTCTTTAATGTGGGCTGAATTCCAATTTCTAGTATGAGTAAAAAGGCTGGGTTAAGTTCAGGGGTAAAACATTGCTTGGCGGTCACAGAAAAAAAAAACCTATTGAATTAGTTTTTCATTTTGCGCTCCTATTAAACCCAATTAAGGCATTGAGTTGAATTTAATTTAAACTTTTTTCTTCTCTTGCTACTTTCAGCCTATAAATATTAAAACATTTAAAAAGGATGACTAATGTCCTATTTAAGCATTTATAGTTTTCAAAAATAAAACAAAATAACTATTTTAACATTTTCCTATTAATTACAATGGACTCATTTGAATGATCGTAATTAGATCTCGATTTACACGCGGGGTTGAGCTTTTTGTCTCTAATAAACCTTTTAATTCTTCTAATATCCAATCATTACAATGCAAAGGTTTTCCTGAATTCGTTTCTCAATGCTCCTCATTGCGTTACAAACTTCTTTATAATGATCTGATTGCCCCCATATGCTGCTAAACTAGCACAAACATGAAAATAAATTTTAATAAATTTATTGGTTCTGGCACAAACCAGATACTTAACCTTCCATGATAGCCACTAATATACACTAGTCTCAAAACTTGCTTCCAATTCGATTCCTAATAACCTTTCGTTCTACTCTCAATTCCCCTCATAGTGTTACAAATTAACAAAACCATAATGATTTTAATGCCCCATATATTGCTGAATGGGCTCAACGAAATATATATATATATATATATATATATATATATATATATATATATATATATATTTGCTTTATTATATTGTTTCTCACTTGATTCCCAATACCTCACCGAGAATTCTAAAAAGAATATGGTCTGGTGGCCTTCAAATATAAAACTATTACACAATTACTTGGTGTTTATATTTTATACAGTTGTAAAGATCAATAAATTAATTTATAAAACAAAATAGGATACTACGGTATAATAAATTATCATTGTTTATTATTTTTTCTCATCTTTAAGTTGCTTTGCATTCATTTTTTACTATATTTAAATTTTATCCTCTATTAATGGAACTCTTGATGTAGAAGAATTAATATTTTTATTTTTTTATTTTACCAAGTGGTTTATACTTAGTTAATTGTGTTTCTTGTTAAATCTGAGCACTGTAAATAAACAAAAATAACTATATAAAAAAATAAAATAAAATAAACAACACATAGAGGGAAGAGTCAAATCTTGTAGAAACTGTTGTCTCCTAGAAACTGTTTTTAAGGACACAGTTCTACAGATCTGCCAGGATCTTACGATTTTTTGAGGCCGAAGGACATCCTTGGCCACTCTCTCCATCCACAATTATAATTAGCTTTTTCGTCCTTAAGGATTGCTGTTTTAACGATTTTTTAAGTTATCCGAAGGATAACTTCCTCCATTGTTGTCCTCCAGGATATTGTTTTAAAATATTTAACGGTTTTAAGATCGCGGACCTAAAAAGGACACTTTTCAAAAAATATTCGACTATTTGACTGTTTTTAGACGGCGGAAGGATATTAATTCGTTGGTAACCATGTCTTTTTCTTTTAAAGTTTTTCATATGTACTATAACAAACATATTTTTCTTTCTTATAGAATTTATCTCTAAACTTTCGATCTTTTTTTTTTTAGATGAGAACCATATTTCTTATTGTAATCGTTCTAAGAGCAAAACATACGGAAGCCCGGTACATACCTAGACTATATGGTGTTTTCATTTTATTTGCTCATTTTTTTTTTCTATTCCTCCATTTAATTCTATTTAAAAACACAAAATAACTAGATTTTAGGATCTTGGATTGCCTGTAGACATTTGAAGATCGGTGTAATTTATTTAATTAATTTATTTGCTCAAAATATGTTTTCAACTATTTGATTGCAACAAAACAATCGAGAAATAATTAAATAAACCAATATATTTTTATTTTTAAAATTATTATTTATGTGTCGACTTATAGATATATTTCAATTGAAATTTAACAAAAAATCTCTGCTTTGAGGATTGTGCTATATTAAGAGGTGTTTACGTAGCTTTTATTTGATGATGAAATTACTGTAGAATTTTAAAAATATATGAATACTTCTTATTAAAATAAGAATATATTCTGTTTATTGTAGGACTGTGAGGAAAAGGGAAGGTCTATAGAGAAAGTTAGGGCTGAATTAATACAGATTATAATAGAAGGGTATTAGTCTCACTTAGCTTTCGGCCGCAGGGACACAAACTAACGCTTGGCCCAACTTATCTTTTCAACTTGCAACGAGATATTTTAATGTCCCCATAAATATAAATGAACTACATAAATATATCGGATTTACAATAAATTATGAGTGTACGGTGAGTTTCATAACTATGACCATTTGATTTGTTTAAAAACTTTACAATATTCAGAAACTTTAGCCATAGTTTTAACAAGCTATTTAATCAAACCAATAGTTAACAAAAACTAATTTTTACTATAAATTTTTTTGGAATTTTTATTATAGATACCTTTGGAACTTGGCAGTCATATTTTTAATTGGCCATTTTCTACGGTTATTTTTTTTTTTTTTTATTTTGGCGAGAATAGGTCTTTAAATTTGCTACCATATGGGGGCGATCCAAAAAACCTATTGATAACAAAATCGGGAGATACAGTTTGGCGTTGTAGTTTCGAATCTATCCTCTACATCCTAAATTAAATTATACCACAGGATAACTAAAGGGTTGAAGAATTCATTACGATAAGAGAGAACAGTGATGCATTGCGTGCGGTGGATGGAGAAGCACAGCAATTTTTAGGTTATTTTGCTGCGTTTAGAGATTTGAAATTAGTATAACTTTTGAGTCGGAGAAGCTACGATATTCGTTTATGTTTTAATCGCCAGTTATCGTCAAAATCTATCGATTGTATATAAAACATTAGTTTAAAGTAATGGCAGTGGATATAATAAGGTGTTAGAATAAAAAAATATTATCACAAATTTCGTGATAGTGTTCTTGATCAGCAATTGTTTTATACTTATTACCGCAATTAATGCACAAAGCTTTGTCGCGCACTCAGAAGACATCATTACTTTTACAAACATCAACTGATCTGATCATTTGGCAATTAGCGAAACTTGGATGGAAAATTCCATGCCAGTGAATGTGCCTAGCTTTGAACTGAGTTTGTATTGTAATACCGCTAAGAACAGACAAATAGCAACTACATCATCGGTAGCCGTATCATCATCATCTGGTCGCAGATGTGTTATATTGTAACACAATGATTATTAGTTTCCTTCCTTTTATCCTAAGTACATAACTAAAATTTTTTTTATTCAAAATATATAACCCGTTGCATAAACGTATTCGTCTACAATACACGGCCGTGTCCATGACACAGCCACTCACCGATTTTTTTTTTTTTTTTCTAATGTTTTTTACTCCTTTAGAACGCAGGAAGAAACATAAGAAAAAAATATTGACCACCATAAGTAAACATGTACAATCAAATTATTAATTCCCTGAAAATAAATTTAAAAACAATGAAAAACCCTTCTATCCATGCTTAAAATTAAATTCTCATTTACTCTGTGTTCTCCTTACACTATTCAATAATGTCCATATTACCTTCCACTTTCTCATTTCGATGGTATTCAGTGGACGACACTTTTCTTACGATGATACTCAATATCTTTTCGAGTGGCTGGAGGGCTGAAGGACAAGCATTTTATTGATGAACTTTCTGCGACATTTATCCAAGTTTAATCGTGTTGTAAATTCCATTCCATGTTTTATTTAAGTTGTGAAGAAAAATAAACATGTGATTTTTAATTACTTTTGGGTACTGTGTGGAGTTCATTTTGGAGGAAAGTAATGGTAACTTCAGCAAAATATTTTCACTACTATTATATTACCACCACTAAAATTTCTTTTTTAAAAGTTTACTGACTTTTTAAAGATCTTTACAACGATACCTGTTGCTTTCAGGGCTATCTTAATTAATTTTATATTTTTCATTTGAAAACTCTCACATTTCATCGCTCAAGCTCCAAGGATGCATTGTATAGAGTTATAGTACCAATAAATAATAACTTTAAGAAGAGTTTATATAAAAATATAATTAAAAATAAACCTAAGAATAAAATATATAGGTACAAAAATAAAATGAAAAAGAATAATTGGCGTAAATGACCGGAGTAGTAGTACGCCATGAAACTAAAACAAATAAACAAACCACTAAATGATTTTAAATAAAATTAAAATGCTATAGTTTTACCAATTAAAAATTATTTCTCTTTCGCCTACTTTTTATGTGTCTTTACATGCTTTTTTATTTATTTATTTATTTTTATATTTTTATTTATTTATAATCTAGTATTTATGTAACTGTTCTAAATCTGAAATAAATTTTAAATAATTAAAAGTATGTAAATAAAATCCTGGAAATAAAATGAAATACGATATGACTTATATATTTCCTCAGAATCTAGTTTCTGCTATTGATTGAGAACTAGCTATTGATATTAGATTACCTTAGAGGGTTAATGAACTGTTCTCAGGTGAGGAGGCAGGTGTGTTGTGGAGTCAGTAATTTAGCTATAACTGTAGCGCCATATATCAGGACGCAACACAGCCTCTAATGTATTTGCCGTTTGATCATCCTTCCCGAATTTAGAACCACTTCTCATATGACAACAATATATCATCTTCGGTACAAGGTAGTTATGTCGGATTTAGTGATGAACATGTTCCTTATTACAAGTTATTTCCTTATTAATTGTATTCGAAACGTGCAAGTTCTTTCTATTTACTTTAAGGTTGATAGACTATCTACGTAAACTATTGAACAAAGAAAAAAATATTATTGATCCAGATTTTTTTTTTCTATCGTGTCATATGTAAGTAAAGAATTTTACTTTTTCTTAAGCAAATAATGTAATATTATTTAGCTTGTTACATTGTTATTACATTGTTCTATCCACCTAGTTTTAAATCTCTCTAGTTGAATCTTGGTAGTAAATGCTAGATTTAAAAAAAAAAAAATCATTCAGGTGTAGTTTTCTGTATAACAGTCTCCACCGTTGAGGGTAGTTATAGTGGTTTAAGAATCAATCTGTACGTTTTGTCTTAAAATTTGTCATGCCTTTATTTGTTTAAGTGATATAACCTGGAACCTGGTTTTTTACTGCATTTTTTTTTTTTTACTATATTTCGAAAACTATTTATTTTTACTATACAAACAATCCAAGCAGACAAACTTTCCAACATTTTTGATCTGTGAAGTTTTTTTGTAGAACAAACCGTCTTGCCGTCAAAATATGGGCAAAATTGTAGGACTGCGTATACATGAACCATATATATGTATATACTTGAACTATATATACATGAACTATATATACATATGAACTATATATACATAGCTAATTTCTTGCATTCCTGACTTTATTTACAAGTCATGAGTTCAACATCGTTGACGGCCATCAGTGTCGAAAATCATGGAATTTCCACTGTACGTCAATTTTGCTCATATTTTGATGCACTCTAGAGGCATAATGGTTGGTCTTAAAAAAAAACTTTACAAATCAAAAATGTAGGAAATATTTTCTTCTATAATTGTGTAAATAGAGACTTTTGCAAAAAAAAAAAAAAAAAAAAAAAAAAAAAAGCTTAAATTTCAAAGTAACAGACAAAGCCAGCTATCTACCTGACCACCCCTAACCACCTCCTTCGTGTCTTTACATTCAGTCAGTTTTAGTTTCCGATATCTCTCGGAAGGTCTTTTCACTTTGCCTCCTTAGATGGATATTAACAGATTTAATTTCTTGTCTTCCATTTTTTTTTTTTTTTTTAAATAAACATTGAAATTTTAAACTGTATAAAATATATACATCAAGTATATATGAATATATTTCAATATATATTCAATATATTTCAGTGTTGAAAGTGAATACAATGAATAGCATGTAAATAACATTTGAAGAACTACTCACTAGTAGCACTTTTTTTTAATTTTACACTAAAAGCTCTCTTCTTTTAAGACGCTTCAGAAGATTATCAGGAATGGAATGGGAAGCAAGTTGGGAGCCTAGTGAATTGGAGTGGTTATGGAGCTTTCTATGGAAGGATAGGTATCTGGTTTGGGCTAAATCAGCAACATATGGGACATTAAGATCTTAATAGATAAGTTTATTAGTAACAAAGTAAGTGGCATTAAGGACTTTGGATTGTAATGATTGGATATGAGGAGAATTAGAAAGTGTATACAATGGCATGAAAGAAGCTTTAGTTGAGCCCCAGAGCTAATCTCCGTATGTCCAAATAGGTCTGATTGTCAATGGCTAAGTTGGTGCCTTCTTTAGTTTTATTCAGGTCCAGTTTATTTTCAAGATCAATTCGAAATTTGTCCCAATCTACACGTCCTGTAATCAGTCCATGAAGGGAGGGTTTAGAAACAGAATTTGAATGCAAAAGATGCTGAACAGGGCTAGGATCTGATGAAAGGTCGTGTCTTATATTAAAAAATAAATAAATAATAATAATGTTCTTAATCTATGAAGCATTGTGCAGATGTTTTGAAACTTTTTAGGTCTGATGATGAATTTTAACATTCGAATCTGGTTATCAAACAAAAATAATTCTAAGAAGCGGCAAATAATTCATTAATCATAATTGTATTGATCCTTCTACACCATCATGCGTGACTCAAGTGAATGAAAATAAATTTTTGTATGTGTTTTTTTTTTTTTTTTTTTTTTTTTTTTTTAAACAAAATTATATTACTAAGCAATACAAAATCTTTCCATTTTTATTTTATTTTATTTTTTTTCAGACTCATGCCAATGTTATCTCAATTGTTAATTCTAACTGAGTCAGTTTGTTGATTGTCAAAGCATGTAAAGCTGATCAATCTCAAGCCGACAAAAACAAGTTAGAGACGAAATACCATAAAGTAATGCTCCTATTTATCAGGACCTTTTCGCTGGGGTTTTCTCTTTCAGGCTGTTACTAAAGGAGTTGGGGGTTTCGCTCACCACCTGCCTCTCCTGACATCGATAGGTTTATTCTATTTTTAGTGCACTGTTAATATAAAGCCTAATCAAGAAAAAAAAATCAAAGTAAAAATATAAAATCTAATCTTCTCTCTCTCTGGTAGTATAGGCTGAAATGGATGTCGTATCACCACCCTTCATTACCTTAGACCAATCAGTTCCTTAAACTGTGAACAAAACGACGCATGGTCTGTCGAGTAGCAGCTTGATATCATAATATTGTGATTATGCTTGTCTTATGGGTTATCTCTAACGTATATTATTTTTCTTTTGAAGGAGAAAATGGTTTTCGTCAACCTAAATGCTGGATATTGCGACAGTCTCTATCATAATTTTTAATTCAGAAATTGTCAGAATTTAATAAGCTCCTAATACTGCTGCTAAGCTACAAAAGACGCTTCCCTCAATTTTTTTTTTTTTTTTTAATATAGCTGATTTCTAGTTTAATCAACTGGCAATTAGTTAATTTTCAGATGAATAAAAATAACCTTTTTTTAGTTACCAGCCAATCTTAGAAGGACGCTCTCTAGGCAGCAGTAGGAACCTAAAAACCTCTCCAAAACTTATACAATCCTAGATCTACGTGATTTTTGTCTTGGCTTTACTTTAATATGTTTTTATTCCAGAAAGAGTGTGAGATCTTTTCTTTTTCTCTTTCGAATAAAGTTTCATATGAAAGACGGAATTAATAAGCATACACCTCTGGTATATTCTTAGTCTTTTTGAATATATACATCATTATATGAAACAATTTTGGTATACATTCTGATTAAACTATCAGATTTGACTCCGGATATTATTTTTAAAATTATTTAATGTATTTATATCTCCACAGTAATACAGTAGGTAAATTTTCGGAATGTTAAATAAATGGGGTGACAATAACTTGCATAGCAACTATAAATTTGTAGAACAATTAAAAAAAATTTTTTTCACTTTATTTGTTATATCCACACCTGTCACTCAATTCGTGACAATTAGCGGATGTGATATGAGAAATTATCTAAAAATTGGCATGTCAGGGATGAGGGAATGCAGCACCCAGCGGTACCTACTCCAGAATTAGAAAATTAAAATGATTATTTAGATAAAGTGTGTGAGTTGTTATAAGCTAAATTATAGTTCAAGAAGAATTAAAAACTAAATTATACAAATGTATATGAATTATAATAATTTTTGTATGTTATTGAACAATTATGAACCGCCTCCTTTAATGCTTTCAAAATCTACCATTTAATCGTTTCGGAGATACTAACTAAAGTAATGTGAGTCAGGTTAGGTGCTATCAGATGATTGGAGGTTAGAATGCACTGGGTTGCCCTAGTTCGTTGGATAATGGCCTTTATTGATTTCTAGTTCAAGTAATTGCCCCGTTCAATCACACCTTACCTTTATTCTATGACCCTTTATTAATAGCCATGTTAAAATAAAAGTTTAATGATATAAATTAATTATTTTTATATATATGTTAAGAGTAAGTAATTTTAAATTTAATTTAGCTTTCTCTCTTAAACATACACTTTTCATTTTAATTCACCTCAAAAATAATAAAATTTATATTCGAGAGCTGACTTTTGAAAGAAAGATCCTGCGAAGAATTTTTGGTGGACTATGTGAAAATGGTGTACGGAGAAGACTTAAAAATCAAGAGGTTTATAATCACTTCAATGAATTAAACATCGTCCTGGTCATTAAACTGGGCAGGTTGCGGTGGGCCGGACGCTTGGCTCGAATGGCGGGTGAAATACCAAAGAAAATACTAACTGAGCCTTTCCATAGAGCAAGAAGAAGAGGAAGAACGAAACTGAGATGGGCCGACGGAGTGGCGGCTGATGCAAATGAATTGCTGGGGGTCAGGAACTGGATGGCAGCTGCCCAGGACCGTGAAGATTGGCGGAGGCTTTTGATGGAGGCCAGGACCCGTCTCCGGGTTGTAGCGCCATGAGAAGAGAAGAAAAAGAAGAAATATGCGAGAGCACAGATCATTGATATAACATGCGACAGACAGATAACACATCAAGATAAAAAACAAAACAATGGAAATTAGCTTCTTCCTCGATAAATGGCTTACTATTCTTCTCATTAGTTTAAAAATATCAGAAGCTAGCAGTAATGCAACCAATCATTAACTACTACAAAGGGCATTTTCAAGTTCAATTGTAAACCAACTTTTTATCTACAAGACCATCCTAAAGCCAGTTTTTAACTACTAGTCTGTATGTAACCACAAATGACGGATGCCGCAAATTTTGATCTTAAAATCTCTAAGTATAGGGAATGGTCCATATTTTAGTAATAATATTATTGTTGTAAATACTAGATATTACTAGAACCTACATGATAACGTCAGTAATAATTTTTCCATTATCTTTTACTCTTTTTATTTTCGAAATCCAAAAGTGGGGTGCATTCCTTTTTTAGAATTCCTCAAGGTCATTTTTATTTTTTAAATATTTTCTTTAGTTCAAGTCGTTAGTTATAGAGAGGCTCTATAGCTGTTATAGGACTTTATCCTCCACCAACACTAGTAGAACTCTTGTCCACCCTCTTACTTTTAATTCTTTTGGGGAATCTTTGCTCTGACATCACTTTTACATAGCCCAACTGCTTGAATCTGCGTTTTTTATGTACTTGGCTATGTCGATCTCATCTTCCACACCTAAAGGAATCATTGCGTTTCCTGGTTGATGTTTTATCATGTTAGGTACATGTTTTATCTTTTTATTGTATATAATTTGAGATTATATTTACACATATATATATATATATATATATATATATATATATATATATATATATATATATATATGTATTTATGTATGAATGCATATTTAAAGATTGTGATATTTTTGAAAAAATTTAAGATTTCGAATAAATCTGATTAATATCCTTAACCATACCTCGGTTATAGATAATGCGTCAAATGAAGAAGAAAAAAAAATAAAGTAAAATAATTATTTGAACGCAAGAGTATTTGTAGTAATTGCTATTTTATTGAAAGAAGAATATAATAGTCAAAAATTAATATTTCTTCAAAATGCATGTTTTTGTGATTCTTAATAGTAATGTTTGCATTTTTTTTTTTTAATGCAAAATAACAAACAGTGTTTGGTAGTTTCTACGACAGTGAAGTTAAACTTTAAAAGCTTTTGTCTAAGTATGGGTGATATACAAGTTAAAAATTGGTAAAGAAAAAGAAACTAAAAGTTGGTAAAGAATCATGAAATCTGTAGAGCTGCTTGCAGATTAAGATCTATGGGCGATATGGTTGATATAAGAGTTTTAAAACTGCAAAGGAAGATTATTGAGGTAAAACAATGCATAGTAAGAAAGAATATTAAGGATGGGTTTCAAACCAATGAGGATAGCCTTAGTTTTCTTTGGTTTTACACGTAACTTATTCTTCACTGCCCAACGGTTCATGCTATCAACATCCTCCTGAAGCTTACGATATGCCTCAGACATATCTGAAGGATGGAAAGATACGTAGATTTAAAGGTCATTTGCATATAGGTGATACTTGAAGTGTTGTATAATGCAGGGTATGTCGTTAACGTAACTAAAAAACATGATTGCTGATTAGGAAGATCCTTGTGGAACACTTTGATTTATAGTTAATGAAGATGATAGAGGATTGCTAGGAATGATAACTGTTGGAGAACGGTGTGATGAGAATGAGTAGAACCAGTTTAAAGCACTATTAGATAAGGAAAGGTTTTGTATCTTAGAGAGGAGAATTGTTTGAACAACTAAATCAAATGCTGATAAACATAGAAATATATTGATTTCGGTCCGGGTGAATTTTAGCGACACAATTGCCTTGCAATATATAAGCACGTATTACAGTAATAGTTTTACCCCATTGATTTCTGAAAGAGACGGCAATATTGATATATTCTATTTCAACGCTGTCTCCCGATGCTTCTAGCTGTCACTATTTGGTAAGAATATCTTTTTTGAATATGAGTGCAAGAATAACATGGTTCTTATTGATCTTCTGTTCAACTTTGTCAATAATCCTATTTGTATTGTAGTCAGAGTCAAACATTAAAATTGAAAGACTCTAACTTTAACTATAAAGATACCTAATATTTTTCGAAATTTTTCCTCCATTCCAAATTAATTTCTAAACTTGTTATATTAAACTAAACAGCTTCAGATAAATCCTCCAATAATAACGTTCCTGAAAGTTTGAAAACACACCTTGTAAGTTTTAATGTGAAATATGTTGCCATTTCGGGAAAAGTTTAAGCTGTGGGGCTCTAAAACACAATGTGTTAGTTTTAAGAGGATTATTAGGGTCGTAGGAGGGGTAGCTAAGGCCTTGTATATATCACCCTAAAAGGTGTTTCCGAACCCTCTCTGTTCAATCGATTTTCAAACTTATCACACTCTATCAATACTTATATGCGTGTATATAAAATACATAGTTATTAGAAGGTTTGTTTAATTTAATTTTACACAGTAATTACGGATTATGTTGCTTGTGGTTTAATGTTTTTATGTACTTCAACAATGTGCGTCGTACAGGTTGTCAACCTATAATAGCTTAAATGGAAAGGTCAGTATTATATCCATGAGTCAACCACAAAATGCATTTCAACCTGCCCAAGCTACATTCGAACCTGACTTGCAAAGATCATGAGAATACTAAAATGCGTGAATCTGGGAACGTGTTCTATCGAATTTTAATTTATATTTGATTTTGTAACTAACTCATGGCTCTCGTAAGTTTTCTATTTTAGATGAAATTTGATTATTTATGTAAAAGTTTAAATCTGATTTTTTTTTCTAAACCACCGACTTTATTTGAAACCAAAAAAATAAACTATGATAAAGGAATAAAGGTCTTGTTTGTCTTTCGGAATTCCTGTCAAAGAAATAAGGTCTAAGTCGTATAAAACAGAAATTCAGAAATCAGATTCCCTGAACATCTGAAAATAAGAGATTATTTCTGTAGTTTCTTCTATATATTATATTATTATCTACGAATTGGATAACATTGAAATAAAATTTAACGATAAACTTTGAATCCTTAAAAGATTGAATGTAATAGAGATCGAGTCTGTAATAAGACATATGATAATCGTTTTGTCTACTTTTTCTGGAATTATAATTTATAAACTGCTGGATTCTAATTTATGTGTAATAAATATTTTTCATATTTTTTAGTTTATTCTATGTTCTATTTATTTAAATATGTTTTAGAGTACTGACTATTATTGATATGACTAGTACTGACTATTACTACAGGAAACTAAAGACCATTGTTTATTTTTCTTTTTTTTATAAATATTTTCATAGATTTGTATTTTTAGTTTACACTTGTGGAAGGTACTTTTGCCGAAAGCAGTTATCTAATAAAATAATAAAAATGAAATCGTGAATAAAACAACTAAATATATTGTTTTACCTAAGTATTAACCTTATTTTATAAAGATGACTCAACCTCATTAAGATGCTAAAATGACCAATAAATAGATAAAATAGTAATAACTGAAAAGTGATTCGGTAATTGTAATTATTATTGCAAGGTTTACGTTTATATGATCATCTCATTATTGCAACAACCATAAAAAGGGAAACTGGTTCCGTTTTTTATTCAATTTATTTTCGAGAAGTGCCTTAAGGGCCCCTTAGGAACTTTTTATTAGGGTCCAATTTCATCTTCTAAAGGCAAGATACGGCCACTTGACCACCCTTACAAAATTATAAGGAAACTAAAAATATATGTATACTGTAAAGTATGAAAAAAAAAAAAAAAAATAGAATACTAGTTTTTCCGTTCTTAATTTACAGTATTATCATTATATGATTTTAATATATTAGAAATGGCATTTGTAATTTAAAAAAATCATAAAAAATCGCAATTAAAGATGTATTCTTTAATTACTTACGCCCCAGTTGTATTTTTTACAAAGTCTTCAGAAGTCTGATATCCATTATGGCTTATGATGCATTCACAATGGCTTTGTCTTACAGATTCAGATATAAAACTATTCTTTTGATATTACTTCTGGGACATCCTTTACTTCTGGAATAAATATATTTGTTTTCATCGTTGAGGTTTAACATTTAAGGTAAATTTGAACATAGCAATATAAAATTACATTTTATACAGTCTTAATGTGGATTAATCAAAAATTTATTTATATAGCACCCTCAATGCAGTAGTGGTTCATCTCAAAAATTTCACATTTTGAGTTATCATGCATAAATGCAATAGGAATGGTCCTCTACGACTCTTGTAGTAACAGGATAGCTCCAGTTGCGATAAAGACCGTCTCACAGTGCGCCGGATAGTACTTCTAACTGGAAAAAAATTTTTGTTCCCAATTTACATTTTTTTTTTTTTTTTTAGTCACAGTGTTTGGGAAAAAAGTCTAAAACATTTTAGGACAACGGATTTCCAATATTTTGGAAAAATAATGGTATTTTTGTAAAAAAAAAAATATATATATATATATATATATAATCTCCTATGAACTTTTACTCATTACAATCAATAAAATAAGCCACGAATCATTGATCCGGGAAAAATAATCTCGATCAAACGTTGTCAACAAATTATCAAATTTTATTATTTGCATAAATATTTGGATTAATCTGGCATGATACCTAGTTACTTCGGTATGCAAATTTTTTCATTGGGATGTGTTCACGAAAATTTGCAGTTTTATGGTAAAACGATTATTTCATATTTATAAAAAGAATCAGAGTGAGGAAGTTCGATTAATTTAGTTCTATTAGCAATCTCTGTGCCTTGGAATAGTAACTTATGCACTGTTGACTGGCATATTTTTTTTTTTTTTGTGATGGAAAATCTTGCATAAGACAAAGAGGACCGTGTTAGAGGCCACAACAGTTTGAGATTCTTACTCACTAAAAATCACCACCCTATTCTTTTTTACCACCCCGCGGAACTGCTGTCAAGCATTACTTCACGGAGGGCGGACTGGCTATGTGCCTACTTTATATTTTAGTGCTGCTAATTATTGAGCCACTAGGACGCCTCATCTTTTCCGCTGCTGTTTACGGAGCTTTCTGCAGATGTTAGCTGCATAATTTGCAACAGCATTCCAGTTTTCATCTGCAGAAGTCATCTGGCTAACCAGGTTTTCTGGCACCAATTGATGGCCTACCGTCCTGGCTAGATCTTCTCTCTCTTTTGCAAATTTGGAGCAACAGAAGAATACATGTTCTACTGTTTCCTCAACGTTTGTACTATTGGGGCAAGATAATTCATTGCCAAGTTTGAACCGGAACAGATAGGCCCTGAAACACCCATGTCCAGTTAGCAGTTGGGTGAGGTAATGATCAACCTCCTCATGTTTCCGGGCTATCCTTGTCGCAATATCTGGTACCAAACAAGTGGGCCCATCTTCCGGAAGATGATGAATCCCAGCGTCTTTGCCATCTTTGTAGACTATCATTTCTCCCTTTTGTAGAGTATCATTTCTCTTAACTGGGACATCAAATCAAGGATAGAGGTTGAGGTACAAATCTATTGTTACTTCCAGATATGATTCGAATTTTTCAAAATCTAACTCAAATTCAGAATTAATCACACTAAGAATATAATAAAACCTCTGCAGAATTTCCTTTCTTCTTGCAGAATCTTCTTGCCGTATTTCCGTCATTCACGGTCCCAAAACCAGGTTTAGGCCTATCCACAATTAACGCCATTTATCTTTTAAAAAATAATTGAATTTCTCCTTCTTTTTTTTTTTTCAAATTCGGTTTTCTCAGATTCAATTCTCACTGCCCATTCCTTAATATGAAGCCGATAACCATCAGATAAATGCCCAAAAACCATTTGAAAGTCCTAATCCAAGCATGGATAGTGGACAGACCAAAACGATAATTTTTGGTAACTGTTTTATTAGATTTTCGTTCATATTTTTAGGCGTGGCTACACAAATATAACATTTCGTTTCCGTAGACAGTTGTTTTGGTAAGCTCTAAAGAGCTGATTTCTTGTTGTAATAATTCGGTTTCTGTTCGTTTGAGTTCACCTGTTTCTTTTGCAAATAAAAATTTAATTGGTTGGCGATGCCTGGTTGGCGAAGGCATATGATTTTGCTACAAAATTTGAGGTTAATTTTCCAGTGTGCATAACTTAAAAAGATACCACGGAATACATAAATAAATAATCATCGTAATAGCTGCCATTTCGAAATTTTTGTTTGTAGGTACTGTGGCCTCAACTACCGTCGCATCCCCACTTACATATTAATATAAGATTTTTTGTTTGATCCAAATCCTCAACAGTTTGGGTAAAGTAGCTGTTATGGTTATATCCATGTTATATCAACCATTGCAACCAGGTTCTGGTGGATAAGCCTTTGGCTTTTTATAGGGCATAATACAAGGGATATATTTTGTAACTCGCACGTTTTCGGGTGAAATTATATTTGCACTTAGTTAATTTGTTGTCAATATAATCTACTGAGGCCTCATCATGTGCTAGTGGTTTCTTTTTTGCAGAATCTAATCGTAACTTTTTTAATTGTCTGGTGGTCTGGCCGGTAGTTAGTTTTTTTTTTTAATATTAGCAGTATATTGCTTTTCACATGATAGCGTTACACTTGCAGTTTCTTGCAAATCTTGGATCTTTTTTTTCCCTTTCTACACAAGAAAAACTCTATTATTGATGTTAAGTTTGTTTTTAGGGATTTTTTGAAAACATATTTTTTCACCAATAGTAGACACCTGTGTGCCAGTAGTAGACACAGAAATGCACCAGTAGTTGACACTCCACTTACCAAATATATTCAGTTTATTTCTCTTCAAATATGTTTTTTTTTTTTTTACAAAGAATCTTGGATTTTAAATAGAAAAAAAACTTAAAGATTAAAAAACAACAACATATTTCTGTCTAAATTAGGAAGATAAAAATTAATTAAGACTTTTACTTTCATTTTTGTCCTAGTGATTCATGTCCAGTATCTTTTCTTTTTAAAAAAAACTTCGATCAGGAATAATACAATTAAAGGTTTCACAGCATTTAGAACACTTAGCTTACATAAAAAAAGTTGATTTTCTTTTTTTTTTAATTGCAAGGACAAGCTAATTTCACACATCGAAAACTTAAATACAAATTTAAAATAGAAGAACATGTTTATCAATAAATTTATTAAAGGGGCAATGAATATTCAATCATTAAAAAGGGGTAGTAGGGTGTTGTTTTAAAAAACTGTTAGTCCAGTAAATTAGTCCACATTCTAGCTGAATCGAAATCGGATTCTTCCCTCTCCCAATATCAGAGGATTTGGTAATTTTGTTAAAATGTTTATTTCCAACCACCATCTTTTGATGGATTTCGCAAATTCATAAACTGTTCTTAACATATTACAAACTCCTAAAAATATGACACAATCTAAGCTAATTTTTTTAATCCCAAAAACTTGACTTTCCTCCTCGTAAGTTTTCCTGTCTGCTATGTTTTGTCAATATTGACCGTAAGCATCAGAAGAGAATACGATGGTATATGCCTTAAGAAGAAAGAAGAATTTATAGTTCCAGTAGTAGACATGTTTGTGACGTCTGACGACTACTGGAACAATATATTTCCTAGATAAAATTCAAAAACCATCATTTTTATAATTGAACTACGAATCACATTCAATCACTAGTACAAAAATTCGGAATTTTCCAGTAGTAGACACTTTTTTTCTACTACTGGAACAAGAGAAAAAACAGTGTCCCATTAGTAGACAGGTCGTTTTTGGGCTCATTCGAACAAAATTTACCATAAAAAATACGTTATTTAGTGAGTTTATTGTGTACACAATCTTTAAAACCAAATTTGTAATAAAAAATCGTAACAATAAAAGAATAATTGATGAAAATTAAATTTTTCTCCTTGACAGTACGGTTAAGAGAAGAGCCTTTTATGACACTGCTAATTAAAACTGACCTAAGGTTTCCACTGCTGGCATAATCTGCTACTACTTAGCAGTGGCGGCGCAGTAGAAGCTGAAGTTTAAAATGGGACAAAATTCAAATCGTTCTGATGGTTTTAACTCTTATTTTTTTCGGTTGAAGTTCTAAGTGTTTACTACTGGGGCTAGTGTCTACTACTGGTGCCTTTACCCTACCGGTGTCATGTTAAAAACATTGTAATGAAATTAAAATTACATTTTAATTGACTTATTTAAAACAATAAAATTGGTAAATAAAATCCAGTATTAACAAATAGTGATATCGTCATTGTTTAATGTATAAAACACTATTTCATCTCTATAGCTCAAACAAAACCAGCATTGACTCTGAAGACAGTACCGCAATTGTTAGTATATAGATGCTTTTTTTTTTTTATTAGAGCTTCTAAGGGATTAAGAGAAAGATGTTTATAAAATCCTCTAACTAGATCTTGTTTTTTTCAACAGTGAACGGGATTCGGTGATAAGTGAGTTTTTGCTATGATTTATTTCTACTTATAAAATTCATTTCATTCAAATTAATTTTTCGTTATACTTTAGAGGCTCAAAAGTATAATTCAATGTAGTTGAATCTGGGAGAAAAATCAATATGACTACTAAAGTGGCAGTTATTAGCAGCTGATTTTTGCTGGAAAAGTTAATATAGATACTAGCGCCTGTGATCAAAAAGGTTTGAAGCCGGAGTCACGCGGTGGCATTTCAAAAATATATTAATGAAGTTAAAATTAAGCGTTAAATTTGCTTATTTATAACAGTAACATTTTTAAATATAGTTAACCATAATATGAGATTATATCGTTGGATTTTCATAAAAACTTATTTCAGTTATATTGGATCTGGCCCCCTATTGGGCCATTATTTTTTCTGGCGCTGCAGAGCGATTAAGCTAATACTATTAATGGAATCCTTTAATTTATTTATTTAGTTTGAGAGGGCGTTTAACTGCTAGGTCATCAGCGCCCGTTGGTAGTTTGGATTTAATTAATTATTAAAATTATTACAGGCTGGATATTAATTTAGAGTCATATATGAATTTAAGTACGGCTTGTATAATGGATTCATCGTTTCTTAACGCCATTGAGAAATTTGTTGGTATCCCTGTTTAGGTTTAGGTTGGTTCTGTAGGGATTACTTTCTTCGAAGATGTGTTTAACCTTCCTAGGACGGGGTGGATTGTAAAACGTTAAGGACTGAGTAGGGTGCGCTCACACCCCAACTTTAAATTTCAATTTTACATACTAAACCATAATTAATACTTTTTTTCTTTAATGTATTTAATATTTAGGTATAATATAGGTTAAAATAAAATAAAAACGAATATAAAATAATTTTTATTTGTTTATTAATTAATTGTTAAATAAATTTGTATATTTTCATCATAAAAATGATTGATTTACAAAAAAAAAAAATAATAGTAATCAAATAAATTTACTTTTATTATTATAAAAAAAACATGAAAGCAAAACAATATTAAAAGAAGAAATAAAAAAAAAATTATTAATGTTCAGCATTTATACAATTTATACACACAGGATTATTTTTTGTATGTTTTGGACATATTAATTGTCCACAGTTATTACACGAAATTTTTACTTTGGAATCGATTTTTCGAGGACACAAGTAGCATCTTCCCCTACTTTTGGTCCTAGTTGCTGTAGCAGCCGACGTTGAAGACTTGGGTTCTTGATTTTCTTTAATGTCGATGCACTTTTCCAGCATTCTTATTGTGTCTCATTTCAGCCTTCTGCATAAATTTGGATTATTCAATCTTTCTCTAATAAGAAGTTCTGTTAATATTTTTCCCAACTCCAAAAGAAAAATCCGCCTTCTGTCAAGTGAAGAAATTTTCCAGTCAGGATAGAGTTTCATTCACACAATATATACATTTAGCCCGGCAATATCTAATGAATTCATAAAAATTTTCATTCACCATCTTTTAGTTTGCCGTTTTGTGGAATATTCTGCTACCATTTTGTTGAAAGTGTCTACAGTACCTTTGGTAGCGTTATATGTATTGATAATTTCTGTTTTTTTTTTGTCTCATTATTTATAATATTGTTTGTGTGGTGTTCGCTTGATAATAGTATTACACATTTATTTGGTTTAGGTACATATGATACTAATGTAATTTCACTTAATACTAAACTATATTAGGTCACACTAAGGACTACGTGGGGTGCGAGCGCACCCCAGGCCTGTTTTTGGTCATACTTATTCAAATAACATGAAGTTCATTTAGTTTTTTCTATTTATTTTTTGATCATTTGAATCAAGACACTTGCAAAAGAAAACTCCTAGAAGGACTAATGGATATCTATAAATTTATATAAATGGCAAGCGAAAAACGAGCTGTGGAGTGCGGGAACACCCCAACCTAGGACTGGGTGGTTAACTGGGTAGGTGGAAGGTTAACTATTAAATTGGCTTGGCATTTCGAACATTTTGGAGGAGCTTCTCTTGTAATGAGGTGAACATGCGTTATCCGGGTGTGTCCTAGTCTCAGGCGTGTGATTGCAACTTCTTCCTGGCGTTTGCTTCGGGTTGATGTAATCCAGGGCTTCACATCATTCTTTATGTTTCTTAGTTTGCTGGGTGGACTTTCATCCCACATTACTTGCCATCTTTTATTAATACATTCTTTTAAAGGGCGAGCGAGTTATGTCGGAGTTAGGATCGCTGTGGCTTAACTTTAATTTAATATCGTAATTATTAATAGTGAACCGAAGTTGATGATTCTTATGATATTTATATTTATATTTGCTGGTCTGAAATATAAAGTAATCTCAGTAGATCAATGAAGTCATGTTTATTGGAATCTTGCAGTGATTTGTTTTTTTTTAAAGTTTATGATCATTATGTTTTTCATATATATTATTTTGCATTTATTTGCCAGCTTCTTTAAAATATATACATTAATGAAATAAGTACAATGAAGTATAAGTAAGAATGAAATAAATACAATTTTGTATTTATTTATTTATATTTTTATCCAGTTACATAATTACTGGACTACTAAAATTCCATGGAATGTTCAAACGTGTAGAAAATCGTTGAAGTGAGAGCGCTTTTCTTATGTGAGTATATCAGACCAAAACTAGGATCTATGTAGTTTTATTTTAATAATTGATGCTATTCATTCAGCAATAGCATCAATTATTAAAATTAAACTATATAGATCCTAGTTTTGGTCTGATATACTCACATAAGAAAAGCTCTTAACTCAGTTTTTCTAACACTATTTTTTAATTTTTTTTTTAATTACTTTTTCATCCCTACAGTTATCGTTCTGATACACAACTATGTCTATATATAGGACTAATTAGCTTAAATAGCACATTAAAAGATGGGTCAACTCAAGAGAATAAATTTTGGAAATTGGAATAAGGTGTTATCTCAATTATGTGCGGAGTAAAAAATAGAATAGAATAGAAACAATAAAAAATAGAGAAAACATAAAATATGAATATATATATATATATAAAGAAATACTAACGTCCGGAAAAGTTCAAAACAGTTACGAGAAAATGCCTTTCTTGAACATTTTAATAAATATGAGTCAAAACCTTCTTCCATTAATGGCTTCAATTATTTTAATTTATTTTAATAATTCGTTTCTTCTTTCTTCCAACTTAATGTTAAATCGGTTGGATTCAGTATGTAGGAGAAATCTCAACTCCTCTTGAAATCGGTAACTGCTGTTAACAGTTCCATCTGGCACAGTACCCCACCTCCCCCTCCGCCCCTCATCAAATGTCATGATAGGAGCTAGTTGCTAATAAGGTTATAGCTATTACGAAGAGAATTGCATTATGTAGAAGGCAGTGGGGGCAGACATAAGTTGAGGGGTTAATGCTCTAATGAAGAGGTTCCAGTTGGATAGCTAATTCTCCTTGAGGGGGTTCAAAGCCTAACTTTGTTTCTCTTCACTTCCCAGAAGCTTTTACACGGCTCACGGTTCTAAAAACAAATGAACATAACTTTTTTGTATTTCTGTTCTCATTTTTTTTTAACCTCTTTATCCTGCTATGGTGTATTTGAGTTCCATAAAGTTTTTACAACCCTGTGTCGAGTGGTCCTCGGTAGCAAGGCGAGAGGATCCTTGTAAATCCAATGGATGGGTTTAGGGTTGTTGAATGTACACATTTTTTTTATTGTTGTGGTAGAATTAACAAGAGCCCGTATAGCTCGTAGTTAATTAATTTTTTTAATGCTTGCAACAATGCTTATTATAGCTATTTGAAGTTTAATTAATCAAAATTGATAATAATAAAACACAGACAAGTAGTCTACGACGTACTTTACATTACTATTTTTTTTAAATAACCTGCTAAAAAATGTGCATACAAATAATATTTTGAGACAATGAGTGAACGAAACCTCGTATGTATGTATATTCATAGCAATTATTATTTTTATTTCTTTATTATAGTACTCCTGGCCTGGACAATATAATCTCTTTTAGTTGATTTCTTATCTTGCTTCTTTTTAGTCATATAACAGAATTTCTGGGTTCATATTTAAATGGCTAGTGTAAGTAGGTTATATTATCAGATAAATATTATAATATTTTAAACCACATAAAAAAAAAATTGCTGGCAGTTAATTTAACACACTAATATTGATTTTTTCGCTAACGATATATTTATTTTATTTAATAGAAAGTATTTACATTTTTTCCTAAACAATTTTTACACCTAGCATATTTTAGTATTAGTATTACAAAACTCGTTGTATAAGAAGAAACCAATTCGACAAAGATATTTATGATTTGTGAATAGTTATATAGAAAGAGCCCTTATTAATTGAGAACCACGTAGGTTAAGCTAGATTAAAAACTGAACAAGAACTGATTTTCCTTGCAAGAAAGATGAACCTTAGGTCAAACAATGATACTTACAGAAGAAGAATGTCCGAGATTAAATTCGAAAATCTTTAATATATCATGTAACATTTATGAATAACTGCTAAATATGGTAATGGAAAAAAATAAAAAATCGTATAAAACTTCTGTTCACTACAGTGATATACATGGATCTACATGCAGGCCTCTAAGATCCAGTGTGATATAACCAATTCGGAATCCTATGTGTTGTTCATTATTATAGCCTTTTTTTCATCATTATTAAATGTTTGAAAATATTAAAGATTGTACAATTTCATGAGAACTAGATTGTTACTTAGCCCCAATGGAACTGATTTAAAAAGGATGATAATTTGATCTGTGTGATAATTGAACTAGTATCAACCTAATTTAGTCATTGGCTTATTGTCTATCCAAGATTAGACCCGATTAGTCAACCATTCGCCGATATTCTATACACGCTGGTATTCAAATCGGGATCAAAGAGGGATCTGTTGATAATGGCCTATTAGAAATTTACGTGTTGTAATAATGGCTTTTCGTGCAAGTACATACATTTGTGTATTATGAATAATTTGTTGAGGAATGTATCTGTGTTTCTAAAATACAACAAAGCAATAAATAAATTACTACGTTAACGTTGAATTAAATGAGGAAAAATCTATAATCCCTGAAGGATAATCCCCCCTCACTTTCTCTCTATCTCTCTGTCCCTATATGTATATATATATATATATACAGTCTACACGTCTACACTTACGTATACATATTAGCAGGCAATTTCTTGTAAAAGTAGGCCGCTGATGTATTTTTATTTTTAATAACTTAAGGAAAAAGAAAACTTTATATAGCCATATAAAACATAGGATGCCATTATTTTATTAATTTTGTTAAAAGTTTTAGCCATAGGAAAAATAATGCAAAACCTTCTTAGCATTTTATTGTTAACGTTTAAATGGACACCATGCCACGTCAAGCATTTCTTTTGATATTTTTACCTATTCTCTATTTTCCTGCCTTCATCTCGATTCTCCTTTTGATAATTTGTTCTCAAACAATTCTGCATTGAATCGCTCTCTTGGTGTCCATCCTTGTCATACATAGCAATCTTTGCAACTATATCTGTTTTGATCTTTATCAAATAAAATGTTCTTAAAGAAGTACATTTTTCTTTATATATATATATATATATATATATATATATATATATATATATATATATATATATATATATATAATATAAACAAGTGATAAGTACCAATTTAAATAACTTTTCTTAACTTCTAAATAAATTTTCATATATCTAAGTCAAAACAAAGTAGGTCATCATTAGCAATATTAATTTTTCAATAAATAAAATGGCCTCAAAGAGTTCGGTTCAAACATGGTAACGTTTGTCCATAAAACCTAAATGACTTTTCGAAATTCATTTAGGGTCTTACCGACTATTTGTAACTACATTTCAAGTATATTTGCTAATGAAGAAAAACTGCTGACATTCAACAAGGAAACTGTTGACCATTTTTATCCAGACCTACTCACACATTAAGAGGTTTCCAGCCTACGGAGCAGATAGCCTTCAGAGATTTCAACAATTCTTTGAGCCACAAGACAGTTTTTTCTCTTCTTGAATTCATATTATTAGTTTTTTCATTTTTTTCATGCAGTTTGGTTTTATTTATGGTACCTTATATGTTTATTTTAAACGTAGAATACTGGCCTGATTTGCACCCCAGTGAAAGAAAAAATACCTAAGTTTAGAAGACTGGAAATAAAAAACAGCTCTTTTTTGAAAGTTGTGAAGGTTATGTGCGTACAAAATGTACGCAGAAGAACTCCAAAATATGTGCAATAAAGACATAGGCTAATAGTGTGCCAATCGCGACAGAAAATCGAAATTGGAAGATGTGAAGTGCAAACTTACAATAGGCCTCTGCCAGTGGACAACTCTTCCAAAGCATCTAATAACGAAAATGACAAAATGTCTATAAGACATTAAGACTTCTAGAAGACAGTTCTCAAAGGATAACAATTTGGTGAAAATTTGGTTTAGAAAAAACTTTACAACTATAAAAAAAAAAAAAAATTTATTATTCGAAGAAAATAAAATAAACCTTCTTTTAAGATCTTATGAGAAGTAGGACATTAAAATTAATTTTAATGAACAACAATGATAGAAAACATCAACGTGAAAAATATAATAACAAAGTTATATATTTTTTATGTATTGGCATATCAATATTTCTTTCAACAAGTTTATATTAAAGACGTGACACTAGCGTCCATGGCAGTAGCTAAGGAACGTAATAATTAACCGAATTTGTGTCCAAATTCTAAGGAATTATACCGTGATTTAAACATAAGATTCATTGAATCATAGAAGGTTTTTTTTTTGTTTATTTTAAAATAAAAATTTTTAATAGTTTTTTTTTTTTTTACTCTTTGCTTGACCCTTCTTTGCTAGCATCCTCCGACCATCTTGAAGGTAAGATTGTCAAATATGGAAGGAGACGTAGGGGAGGAGGCTTGCACCGAACTAATGATTACTTAATTTGTCAGTCCTAGGCGAGGAGATGTATAATTCAGAGCTTAGTGGCGTCCTAATAACGACCCTTGAATTATTCTCCGTAGTTTCCAACTCTCTCTGTCTGCTCCAAGTTGACTAACTCACCGAGTGCGTTGATAGTCTCTGCGTCGCGAAGGCACTGATCTACGGATCTACTCTGCTTTAGTAAATTAAAACTTGATTATTGAAATAGTATAAGATAAAAGGGTCCAATGAAACTAATATTTGTAATTATTAATTAGATTGGAGGCGAGTTTTCATTTTTTTTTCAGGTTTTTTATTGACTCCTAAGGATATCGAGCGATAACGATACTATATTGTTAAAAATACCATAATCCTATTAAATGCAAAGTTTGTTTGCTTATTTAAGTTTTAAGGTGTAAAACTCCCAGGGTCATCAACGCCTGAAATACACACAACACATACATAAAACATATTTATATACTTCTTCCATATATAAATTCTTCAGCTTTATATTTTATTTAACAGATTGTGGGTTTTTAAGGAAATTAATGTCCGTAATAATAATGTTCAAATCCTGAAGCTAGCATGTTATGATTCTTCTATGATGTAAAAGAGAAAGTACAATTTTTTATTTAAACTTTGCTGGTAAAAACCGTGATACAGAACAAAAAAAAAAGGATATATGGTAGAAGGGGCTCAGGATAGAACGATTCAATTCACATTGCTTGAATTTTTTGGATTAACTTTGGAATAACTTTATTATTTGTTGCTTCTTTTTTGTTTTTATATTAGTTTACAGCTTTTTTTCAGTACACCAATTATTCCTTTTTTTTTTTTTTTTTTTTTTTTTTTTTTTTTTTTTTTTTTTTTTTTTTTTTTTTTTTTTTTTTTTTTTTTTTTTTTTTTTTTTTTTTTTTTTTTTTTTTTTTTTTTTTTTTTTTTTTTTATACATAATTCTTGTACCTATCACTCTTTGATGTCATATTTATTTTAAGCATTTGATTTTAAGAATTCTAACACTGATCTTGAGCTGCACTATAATCTCCAAGGGATGTTGAAAGATCAGAATTAAATCCAAATTTTTTGAGGTGTTAAGTAAATATTAGTATTTGGATTACGCTTGTTCTGCGATAAAGCAGAAGTGGGTCAGTCTTCTATTTTGATCCCAGTTGGTGTAACCATACGATATTTGCGGTTAGATATGCCCAGGTATTGAAATTTTACTTTTTTAAATCAATATACATATGTCATGTGCGCTCTCATCCCATTCAGACTTCTATCCATATTTAATTTATTTTTATTGTGGTGTGCGTAAGTCTGAGAGAGTTAGAAGCATCTCTCCTAGTCCTAATGGTTCGAGAGTCTCTCTTGCAGTTTCTAATACAATAGGATTAGTCTAACTAAACAGCAGTATACACTTTGTTAACAGAGTAAAATAAAGATTTATTTGGAGACATTATTGAACGAAAATAATTTTTTAACGACAGCATAATATCGATAACATAGAAAATGATAGAACAAAAAGAATAAATAAATGATTACCAAAAAAGTCTTTAAATTTATTTACAGAGAATATATTTATATTCGGGCTGAGAGCATCCTCTTTTACTTTTTCCCAGATATGTCAGGGGTAAAGAAAGGTTCCAGGAAATCTTCTCCATCACTTTGTCAGTAGTATGTTAAAGGAAAATATAAACTTACTTTTCACAACAGTAAATATAAATATATCAAGTATGTTTTTATATTAGTATAATGTAAGTTCAAAATACTACTAAAATTATCATTTTTCTTAATTTGTAATAGGTAACATTTTATTTAATTTAGGATATATTTACTTTTGATTAATCTGTGAATGAACATTTGGTTTGTTTATTAAATTATTTTAAGTTAGTAAATGTACTTCTGTTATTCTGTTTTGATAAAGTATAAACTGGAAGCCAGACTTTGGAAAAAGTTCACAATAATAAATTCAGTTCCAATAGGTATCCAATCAAGTGAGCTGATTTGAAAGATAAAAGAAAAATTAAATAAAAAAATAATCGAAAATTGTTCCATGGATAAAGCCCATTAATCTCTTAGTCATCAAATGTGAGCGAGGTCTGACCTAACCGCCCGTAACACAAAAGGTTTTACAAATGAGAAAATGGCGTTAAAGCTACGGTCAATTCGCTCCAAAATTATTCCAACGAGGAGTCCCTTTTTGTATAAAATAAATCTTGGAGCTTCTGTTCACGGTTGGCTGCTTCGTTAGACAAATTTCGGCGACGGAATTCCTTTGACCCCTTTGTCACTTAAAAACAAAGGAAAAAAGGGAAGCGGAAGAAAAATCTGCAACGTTTGACGTTTTAGTCGTCACTTCTGAAATTCGACATTTCCCTAGAGACCTCGTAAGGACAGTCACAATTTCATACTGTTTACTAAATTGTAATAATGCCTTTATGAATTTCATTTATTTAGATCAAGGTTAATCTTACATAAATTTATAAAGGGGTATTAACAAAAGAAAACCACTTTTAACAGGATTAATGTTTATAATATTTGACAGACGTACCATTGGTAAATGGTATACTAAAATATTATTGTTGTTTTTATGCCATAAGCACCACAATTAAAACAATATCAACATGTATTTATTAGCATTATATGAATATTATTATTTCATTTCATTGTATTTTCTTGTATGGATAGATCTTGTATAGTATTGAATTTTAAATAAAATTTTAAGAAATTAAAATTAACAATAGAAATAAATTAAATGCTAAATCTGAAAATAAACATTATTACCTACGATATATTGAACACCCAAAAAAATAACATGCTAGAAAAATGATAATCAAATCAAAAAAACTAAAAGTGATCAGTTTTTAAAATATTTAATTGACAAATTATCAGCTTTAAGAAATAAAAAAATTGCCATTGAATGAATCAGATTTGTTAATTATTATTCATTAAATAATTTATTTTATAGAGTTTTTTTTTTATATTATTGATATAAAAAAAGATTTTCGTTATATCTAAATATCCTTCTTACCAACAAACTAATTTTTATCCTTTTGAGTGAATAATGAAATTAGTCTTTTTTTTATGACACTTTCTCCCTTCTTGTTAACTCTACTGGCTTCTCTGTTATACAGTTATATAATTAATGAGTCTATCGAGAGAATATGTGATTGATAATAAGGTTACAGTTTTAAATGATTGCATCTAAAATATTCAGGAAATAGATTCTTGAAATTTACGCTGTATTCTTATTATTATTTCATGTTTATCGGCTTAGTTATACTAATTTATTTTTCCGTTATGTTTGCTTAATTTTTTATTATGTTTATGAGTAGTTTTAACATTGTATGTTTATAATAAAAACAGTGTAGTTGACTATTGGACATGAAGAAGATGGTCGGATGCAGTCAGGAGTAGAATACATTTGCAAGTTTAAAAACTTAATATAGTGTGCCGACGTTTCGACCTGCCTTGCGGATCTTATTCAGGGATAAAGACATTAAAATCTAGATTTGAACAATTGGCAACAAAATAAATTAAATTTAAAAAAATGTGATGATTTAATTAAGTATGAAATAGTAGCAAGATCTATTTGAATGGTACAATTTTTAATTCCGTAAATTAATTGAATGATACAGTTTTTAATTATTTTTTTTTAAACATAAATTAATAAAGGTTTTAAAATAAATATAAGGACAATATAAGATAAGTCGAAGAGAAAGATAGAAATAGATTAGTTCACTTAATTTAAAATTGTATAATTGAACTAAAAATGATTCGATTACAAATTTAACAAGGTCTTGAAACTATTTTATACTTAATTATGTAATTACAAATTTCTATATTTTCTTGTAATTTAATATAACTTATAACTTCGTCACATCTACTTTATATCAATTTTAGCCCTGAGGAATACCTGTTTAATTGAGTGAAGTGATCTATTTCTACAATATCTACTCCTATCTTATATTTTCATTATATTTATCTGAAAACCTTATTAATAAGTGTATCATTCATTAAGTTCACTGCAAACTGTATTATTTTACTAAAAATCATTCAAAATTAAAAATTGTATCATTCCGTAAGATCTTGAAAATATTTTCCACTTACATCGTGTAATTACAACTTTTGTAATCTAATTTACTTTATTTATTCATGTTTTCGTTATCGACTGGTCACATCCAGTTTTTATTTTTTTTAGACCTGAAGGAGATCTGCAAGGCCTTCCTACATAAACTAGGACTTGTATTTTATTACTCCTGACTGCATACCAGAACATTTTTGTTTGTCATTATAAATATTTTTTATTCCTTATAATAAATATTCTTTTCCTCAGAAACAGATTAGTAAAGTATAAATACATCAAAGAATATTGGACAGGTGAGTGCCATTGGGATGGTTCCCTGAAAAGTTCTAGCAAATAGGGTGACAGCCAATCCTGGCGTGGAGCTGCATAAAGAACAGCTCTGGCCCGGGAGAGAATAACTGTCAAGAGGCTGCCCATTCCCAAATCGAGTTATAGCCAAGGCCTCAGGCCACCGCACTTCAACGCTAACTTCTCACCTGAACTTGGTCTTTTCTACAATTGTCCTCATCTTTTTATCAATATTTCTCTTTTATATGGCAACGAACGGTAACAAGAGAAAAAGTGTTAGTTATATTCCAAAGTCAATAACTTTCGCTTTGAAAAATGCAATAGTTATATTTTTTTAACTCTATATTTTTATTCTATTCAGGATTGGTTTAAACTTTGGAAAATTAAAAGTGTACTATACAGAAAGACAGTGTACTGTGTCTCTCGGTAGAATCAGTCTGTTCTCAAGTTAGCTATGTAACATATTCAATGTAGGCATTCTGATAGCAAGCGATACCACCTGGTGTTCTTCCACCTGGTTTCCAAGATTTTACAGAAAAGCGGATAGAACAGCGATGAAGTAGATAACAAGCTGCCACAAACTAAGGCAATCGGAAATAGCCCACAAAGGAACAGTGGTGACACAAACATAAGACCTAAAGGAAAGAGCCCTTTATACATTTTTATAAGCATGGAGGGCTTAACAAAGCCTAGCGGTAAGCAGTAAGTTGGGGGATCTTTCTTCCATATCACCGTCGATAAATTGAGCCTTTTAATGTAACAGGCCACTTGTTATTTTTTTTAAAAACTCTATCTGTCTTTCTTTCTTTTCTTCTTCTTATTTATTTATCTTCTTTTATATATATTACCAGAATAAAGTTTATTTTCTATCTATCTATCTATCTATCTATCTATCTATATATATATATATATATATATATATATATATATATATATATATATATATATATATATATATATATATATATATCGGTGATTACTATACTCAGTATTTTGAAATATTTGTTAAAAAATAATAAAAATTAAAACAAGTTATACAAACAAAGTTTTATAAATTAAGATCTAGTGTTATGATTATGCTATATAACAAAAAATTGAAGGTAAGTGAATGAAAATGTAAAATGAAGGTAAGTGAAATCGATTTATTTCATGTTCTTATGTTTATTTTACAAAAAATTAACCGTGATGTTCGAAAAGTGGAGATCTTCAGCTACTTTTTGAACCACACCTTTAGTCATTTACGCTTTTAGATTATATATGATAGACACCTTATTTTTTAGGTGTTGTTGGTGTAAATATGGGCACCATTGTTCGGTGTAAATGTGGGCCCCCATTTCCACGGGAACTTTAAGTGCAATATCTTAGTTCGACATTTTTCCTTGTCCCAAGATTAAAAAAAGAACCACTACTGGTGGTTTGGACGCAAAGCACCAAAGTCATCAGATTCCCATACAAGGATCAGCTGACCAAGTCTCTTGAAAAAAGTGCTCTCCGTAACACGTCTTTGAGTTTTCCCAAAGTAAAAGACCGGCAAGGGGCAGGGATGGGAAGATGAAAGGTCTTAAAAAAAAGAAAATCCGACTCAGGCAACGATACGACTCATCAGACTACAATGAACCTCCCATTATGGGCAGCGGTGATGATACCAATCTATACGTCAACGGTTGGCATAAACATGAGTTGTGGGTTAAATCTTTTATTTGTCAAATATGAGTATACTTTGTTTTTGCCGGGGCCAAAAGAAGCAGTTATGTTTGTGTTTTCTATTAATCTTTTTTTTTTTTTCCTGTAATAAATAAATACTCTCCATTTTGTATTGTTTTATCCTGCTTTTAAATTATTTTTGGGGAATTTATTGTAGAAAACCCATATTTACTCCTCAATTTTTATAAATAATTGATATTAATCGTCGTTTTGCCTTCTCACATTAAGGAAACTGGTTAAAGTTGTTAATGAAATACAAAAATTTAAAATTTTTCTAAAGGAAAGTAACTTTAATTCAAAAACAAAAGAAGGTGCCCAGTATTGGTCTATTTTATACTAAGTAGGTATTGGTTTTTTGTATTTTTTGAGTATGAAACTTATGGGAATGGAGTTTTGATGATATCTTTTTATTAGATCTCCTGAGAACTGAAGATGAATGTTTAGCATTCGAAACAAGTTTCCTAATAATATTGGCAATGTGGTCTTATTTTCTCTCTGGAATCATTCTGGAGTCTTCTTGAGCCCATGTGATACCGATCCTCCTTGCATGCCCTTTCGATAAGTAAAACCTTCCCTTATTATATAACACTCTTTACAATGATACGGATTTTTTTTCTTTAGCTATTAATTTATATATGACTGTAGATAAAACTTACGACAATACCATACTACCAGCTACTGTTTGTAATCTATTCTTAAATGATAAAGAAAAGACATATTCATAAAATACATTGTTACTAACTTTTGTTTTATAAGTAATATGTTATTATTCTTCATAGCCCAAAACAGAGTTGACATATTTTGGAAAAAGTTTTGAGATTTTGACACTGACAGCCTTCCGGGGAGAAGAGTGATACAACTAGTTGCCGAGATTATCGCCCTCGAGAGAAACTTCTCTGGCCGCTACATCATTAAAGAGCCCATTTCTTTCGAGAGTAAGGACAAACTCTAGAGCCCCCTGCCCCCGACGGAACAACCTGTGGAGCAGCAAATAGTCCCTTATCCACCTCCAAACCATCTTAATTTTAATGACATATTTAAAATAATTTTACTGATTTTTATTCAATAAATATTTTTACCCGGGTGATTGGCCATTCTAGGAATAAATTGTATGCCAGAGAGCTGTTTTATGATAATCTGTCTATCCAGTTTTAATTCAAATGTAACTCCCAATCAATTACAAAATACTTATGATCATGACAATAATTAGACCCAAGTGGACATACGGACTTCAGTAAATTAGATTTTATTCAAAATAATCAATTATCCAATTATTTTGGTGAAATATTTTTATAATTCTGTTTAATATTTGATTTTTAATGGTTAATACTAATTAGATAGGGAATCTAAAATGAAAAGGACACCTTTCGGTTTACTTCCTTCAAATTATGAGCTATTCGCCGCTATACCATACCTTCACAGCTGTATTTCACTTCGAAAATTCAATACTATTTTTTTACTTTTTTCTTGTTGCCTTGGGCCCAAGAGATATTGTTTGACTAGATCCTCATCTCACAGTGTTTTCTATAGCAAAACTCCTCATTCGCTTCAATGCCTTCTTGATCAGCACCTTCTCATTTGTTTAATCACTACTTATTTCAATCAACTATATAATTTTTCAAAATATGATTTGATTCTTTACTTTACATATTTTGATTTTTCCAGATATGTATGATGAAAAAATATAATAAAACATTTTTCTCTTAAAAAAAAAAAAAAAATTGATACATGAAATAATAAAATGTTGAGCGTATGAATTAGGTATACTGATTTTCTTAATTTATTTTTTTTCTTTATGATTATAATTTTCCCCACTTATTATGCCTATCTATTTAAACAAATAAAACAAACAAGTAACTGTTTTCATCAGTTACACATTTCCCTTAGTACAATTTATATATATATATATATATATATATATATATATATATATATATATATATATATAAATATTAATATATTATATAATATTATGTAGGGACCACAAACGCATTTAAAACAATAAAAAACGACACCTTGAATGACTGTTTTACATTACAAATTTTTATCATTCATTGTTTTAAATCACGGATATGAATTAAAATAACAATACGAAATCCTTTAGTTAATTTAAATTAGTAAAATAATCGATTGGACATGAGAAAAGACTGATGGAGGGAAGAGGTACGGCATTGCACCTTTAAGAGCTGACTGGCTCCCTTAGCAACCTCCCAAGTGATTCAGTCAAGCAAAAAATGCAATTTCCTTTTGTTCCTTCTTGCTTACCTTGCAGATCCTTTAATATGGTCTTTTCTAGGATGGGACACTTTTTTTTATTATTATTATTCTTATTCAGATGGACTATGAAACAAAAGATTATTTCGAAAATATATATATTTGAATAAGATTTAATGGAAACTAATAGATAAAACTAATATATATTTGCTTCCTTCATTGTGTTGAAAATATTACCAACAATTAGTGATAAACTTATATCATAGATTAACATTTTATATGGCATTATTGATTGAATTGATGGGAGAAATTGATAACATTGTTATATTATCATTGTACTTATGATTAAAATAAACCTATCTAATTAATGATGATGGCATTTTAGGAACTATAGATTAGTATTAGGTTATAAGAACAATACGATGTGAGTTAAGAACTATAATAATATTCTAAGAAATGAATGCTCTGATTTAGTAACATTCCATTTATATTCTAGTAAATATAATTGCATACAATATAATTGTTTAAATTAGGAAATTGAAGAAGTGATAAATAAAATATTGGTAATACAGCTTTTTAAATATGTAAAGGGACATAGATTTTATAGTTAAATCTACTCGAATCTAATTATTATAATGTGAACAAATTATGGCTACAACATATAGTTGAATCTAAATATCATAAGGATGTGATTCCTTGTAAACTCCAATTACCTGGAAAAAAAGGTTTTGGTACCATTATTTTTACAAAAATATAGCCGAATCGATGAAGTGAGACCGCGTATTCACAAGAACAACAAAAAGGTTGAAAAATGTATAGCAGTGACTGTTGACTAATATAACTGGTGATACATCGGAAATAGAGATTGGTATTGTGAGCAAAATATATATATTCCATATCGGCGATTTTTTTATGCTCTGAATATCGCAATAACAGCTTCTTGTTAAAAATGATTTTTTGATCAAACAAAAATATCTCCAGATTTTAAAACCATTCAACTGTATTATTAGATAAATAATAATTCAAAATACATATTAATTGATTTTATAAACAATTTTTTACTCCTGTCAAATCGGTATTTCGCATATACAAGGTGTTACAAATTAGCCGACGAAATGCAAAATGGGATCTACCGAAATTATTATGAAATTAGCTTTTATAATCTAAATGTATTTTTTCTTTTCTAGATTTTTTTTTTTAAATTATAATAATATGGATCGTTTGACTTCTCATTGGAACTTTAGTGGCTATTTATCCTTAGTTTTAATAGCGAGCTTTCTATCACAGGTACTGTTCTGATACATAATTATAGCGTTATTCTAACTACTTAATATTGTTTTGTCCCTAACCAACAAATCCCCTAACTAGTGCAAGATAGTGGCCGAAGGATTGGAGCTGAGAGAAGACTATAGTTGGATCGATCCCTGGGGTAATCCCAGCTTCACCGACTCTAAATCTTGGCCTGGTCCCCTTCAGATTACAGCTGGCCCGCAAATCTCACCTCGCCAGGGCTTGGTGGGCGGCAGGGTACTGATGGCTTTGCGGAGGAGGCCTTCATGAGAGGTAGACCACTCCTTTCAATTATTATAGCTTCCCAAAAGCGGTTTTAGGAGTCATTTTATTTATTTGTAAACCAATATATAAAACATTTTTTGTTATTAAAATGTATAAATAATCAAAATGCATTAAGTAAGTGAGTGTGAATATATATCTAATGGCCTAGCTATTTTTGTAAAGAAAATAACAATAAATAGCACTACAGTAAAAGTTGTGTATTAGAAGTTTAAGAGGACATCTTCTTTTAGGACGCCTAGGAGTTCAAATAGAAACCACATCGAAAAACTAGTGGATTTGAGTTGATATAAAATTTATTTTTCAAGAGATATCTAGTGTGGGTGAAGTGAGTAACATGTAAGACATAATAATTTTTATAACTAGGTGTAATAATTGAACCGACAGGCCTGAAAAATCATCCCTAATAGACATATTAGGGACACTCTAAAAATTCAAGATATATCTCGAGATAGCTCAAAATATATACAATAAGAAATTTATGTCAACAAACAAGAAAATATGGTATTAAAACACTGTGGTTAAAACCTAAAATATTATTCGGTAGCAAAACGTTTGTCATAAAGGGTGATTTTAAGAACATGAAGAAAGTAGAAAAAAATATTGTATGTGGGATCCTGGGAAAAATAACTGATGTCATGATTATTTTGTGTGGTCTTATCTGCAATAAATTAAATTTATTTTTAATGTAAATTACAAAGAAACCTACTAGGGGAGAGTTGAAACCTAAAAGAACGTGAGGAACGTCTGACATCAGGTAAGTTCTTGTTTACTTCTTATGGATTATGTCCGCATTACGGTTTGTTTACCTTATCTCTCTCATTCTTCGTCTGCATACTTCGCTTAGTGAATAAAAATAATTTCAGTATCGTGCACATATTTAGACTATTAAATTCGTTTTTAGTTCCAGAATTACAATGCTAAACTTATACACAGGTGACCAGTACGTTGGTTTAGATTTTCGCGTATGGGGCTGCAAGAGGCTCTATTCCAAGACAACCTGTTATGTTCGCGGGCCGAGCTTGCAGGGAGGTTGACGACATTTTGAATATTTTTGAAAATGATCCATCAACAAGTACCTGCCACGCTTCAAATCAACTGAGAATATCTCACTCTGCAGTCTTTAGAGCTATCAAAGAAGACAATAGATATCCTTATCACCTGACTAGTGTCCAGGAGTTGCTACCCCGTGATATGGAGCTACGAATGGTGTTTGGGCGATGGTATGTACAACAGTGCAACGAGAGGCGTGGTCTGCAATCCATGATCGTATAATATGGACAGATGAGGCAACATTCACACGAATATTCAACTCGCGCAACTCTCGCTTATCATAATATTCATACGCACTAGGAAGCACCACTTCTAACATAAGTTCAGTGTGAACGTGCGGTTAGGAGTCTGTAGGCCGCATATGACACAGCTCGTTTTTTTACGTAGTCGGTTGAATTCGATTACTTTTTATGATCTACTTCAGGATGATATAAGTACGGCACTTCTCGAAGCAATATCAGTTGAAGAAGAGCTATGGTGGAAAATGAACGGGTGTCCAATGCGTAATGTACGAGCTATAACGAATTGGCTCAATCAACATTACCCAGGATGATAGATTGGAAGATATGGAGCTGTGCATTGGCCGGCCCGAAGCCCTGATTTGACGCCACTTGATTTTTATATTTGGGGTAGGCTTAAATCGGAATTGTACAGAGTACCCATTCAAGATATTAACCACCTGATCACGAGAATACGCGAACCATGTGTAGCTATGAGAGCTGACCATGTAGAGATTCGAAGGGTTACCTCAGCGGTGTTGACCAGATGTCGTTAGTGTTTACTGCGAGGAAGGGGCCAGTTCCAGCAACGTTTATAATTTTCAGACATTTTATTTACTTGTTAACTCAAATGTAAGAATTAATTTAATTAATCTTTGTAATTTACATAAAAAATAAATTTAATTTATTGAAGATGAGACCACACATAATAAACATGACATCAGTTACTTTTCTCTCCCCATTCCCATTGCAATATGAAATTGAGAGATAATTGCAGTTCTGCGTACACCGTTAGAAAAGTAATTAAATTTCACAACTTAGTGAGATTCGACAGCTTGCACTCTTTTTTTTTGGAAGAGTAGTGATGCTCAACATTTCGTCGCTAACAAAACGTTTTTTAAATTTTTTATTTTTTGATATATTATTGTGGTTTAAAAAGATAATTGTGAACATTTAAAATGTATAAGACTTAAAGAAAATTTAATGCTGATTTCAAAACTGTGATGGAACGTTGAAAAAATATGTATGAAAGCAGAGAAAATTGAGGTTTTCTCGAAACAACCTTTGGAACGGCAGATGTCTGGAACAGAACGAGATAGAAACATGCGGTTTACATTGTTTAACTACATATTTGATCTAGTTTTTCCATCTTGTTTATTGTCATCTACTTGCGATACACCCTGTATAGTCTTGAAATGTAACATAATTCCAAGTAAGATATTTCTCTTTATTGAGTTGTTAGTAGTAAATCTATTTTACTGTTATTAGCAGAATATTATAAAAGAATGCTGTACAACTTGAAAACTTAAGTTTACGTAACTAAAATTCATTTTTAGACGATTTTAACTCCCTTCATTCGTTATTTATTCAGCCGTCTTTGATATATTTTTTAATGGTTTTTATATGGGATTGGAATACTTTAAATACATTGACTATGCGGGTTTAAACATGAAGTTGACATGTAATTTTTAGCATTATCATCACACTTGCTTGATGTATTTTATTTTATATTCTGTTTATAGTTGTAATAGCAAAAACAAAATACATCGAATGGATAGTTTTTGGTGATGGCACATGTATCATGATGTCACCATGACAATGGTTGCAGGATTGACCTTTGGACCTTTAGCTGTGAGGTATTATTGTTCATTCAGCCTAGCCACCTTACCCTAGTTCTGTCTCCTTGAATTTCATCTTTTTCAGGGTTCACATGGAACATCCACAGAATATTTTTTTCTTAATAAGTTTCTCGAGCAATTAAACATACATAAATGAATTTGATAAGTTTTATATTTTAATTGCAGCGTGTTACTCTAATTTTGCTGTGAGCACTGATCATAACGATGTTCGGGCTATCTGTTTGTTAAAAAAAAATTACTAATCACATTCTATTTTTTATCTTTTTATTTCTTATTTTTCTTTATAGCATTATTATTAAGAATTATTTTTTAAGTTGTGAATTACAATAAATATAGTTAAAAATGTATTTAAACTAATATAATTTTTTTTGTCAATTTTTTGTTTTTAATCTTATGATTATGATTAAAGTATTTTAAACTTACCGCCTGATAGGGCCATGAAGGAAGAAACTGCCTTAACAAAGACACTTACCTGAAAAATATAAAATATGAATTACTGTCTGTCATTAAATTACGATTTCCTCATTTCATATTCACTTGAATTGAAGTGATGGCATGTTGGCAAATTACCTCAATAAACTTGTTTGTTTTTTTTCTTAAACGCTTATAGTTATATTGAAATTTTAGTACGATTAGTGTTCGTAACAATTCATAGCAATTGCTAATCAATATAATATAATAAATTTATTTCAAAAATTCCAATTTCAATTCAACATTCTTTGTATACATTAAACTTTTGATCGTCAGCCATTATGGGAATGTAGCCAGATGTTTGAAATTTTTGTTAGTGCATTTTCCTTTTTCCTTGCGGGAAAAGTTTATACTAATCAAAACTGTGTTTGTTACTTTTATGAAATTTTAAACTGCATTTTTCAGCTGTATTCTCCTTTAAATTATAAACCTTAATGGAAAATAGTGCTAAAAATAATTTACTGTTGCACTTTACTATAAAAGGTTAGGGTAATGCCTCATGTTTTACGAATTCAGAACTTTTTCTTGAAATCAATATAGACCAAGAACTCCCCTCCCTACCCCGGGCCTAAAGTATTAACTACTGGAGAGTTGTTGGAAGACTGAAGAGTAAAGCCGTTAAGACCTGCTGTGGGTAAAACTGCTATTTGTCATTGTAAACTCTAGGGGGAGGGGGTAGAGGCAGGGGTAAATAGCCCTAATTTGTGAAGTTGGCGGCCCTGCTGCCTTAGCTCCAATATGGGCCTCCACTTCCTCTAAGGAAGTCTTCCGTCAGCTTTCTTACCCACCCTTTACCTCTTATGGCCTTGGAAAGCTGTTACTACTTCAGTAAAATATGGCGATTGCCTTAAAATTACTTATGCTAAATTCGTATGAATTAATGAATAAATGAATTTATGAAGTCATTATATGTATAAAAATTCAATTTTGCTTTTTATTAATAAATTAAAATTTACAACTGGAATAAAAAAAATACATCAAGTTAATACGCAGTAATTACGATTCAAAGTAATGGCATGTTATAAAATACTCATTGGAGTACTCTAATAAAAGAACAATAGAAGAAGATCCCGAAGCCATCTTCTTTTCAGACGCAGTAGAGAATTGCCACGAATGGAAAGAGAAGAAAGTTGAGTAACTAGTAGATTGGGGTAAGTATTTAGTTTATTAGAAAGAAAAGGTATCTGATTGTGTCAAATCAAGGCAATGTGGGATATTAAGGTCATTATGGATCAGTTCATTTTTGATTAATTGAGGAACATTGAGGATTTTAGATTGGAGAGGTTCGGGAAGAATTTGATGGTGTAGTGGAACACCATAACTCCAGTCCAAGCCTGTCTAATAATGGTCATATAAATGAGTTTTTGAAGTATATGAGTTGTTTGATAAGTTACCGATAGGTGGCGAGCACGATTCTACATGAGAGGTTACAAAGGCATGGTGTTATCTAGAGCTTGCATTGATAATAAATTTACTTATATTCAATTAAATTATTAATAAAGATTTAAATATTTGTATGATCTTGGTGAAGTTTGGAAAACCTTGATTCTCCAACAGAGTTTACATCAGTAAAACTACTGAACCCATCTATGCAAAATTTTAACTACATCATTTTCATAGTTACGACGAATGGCCTAAATTCCCCGACATGCAAGAAAAATTAATTTTTTTTATTTCAATCCTCGACCACTTTGCACCATCTTCTAACTACTTAGGAATAAGAAAATGTGGAATATTCCAGAAATACGCAACGAAAATACTGTTGAGATAAAAAATAATAAAAATTGACATAAAAATGCACAATGTTTTTTAATTTATTATTATATTATTTAAATTAATTATTTTTAAAAATTATATCTCATAATCTCAAATAACCAATTACTTTCTATTTCGTGCAAGTTTATTCAAACTAAGAAAAAAAATAGTAGAAATTGTTTTAATATTAGAATAATTTAGTATCTTATAAAACAATGATATTTGGAGTAACTATCAGGTTATTTCAAGTACATTATTGCGTATTGAAGAAAATCTCCAAATTCTTCCAAAAAACAGACTTCACTGGTTTTTACCATGGGAATTTAATGGGGTAAATAGGTTCCATTATTATCCGAATACGGTCGAAGTTGCCCCTTTTTAGGCATATATATATATACACACTTCTAATATTGTAATTTGATCTAATTAAACTATCAACCTTGATTTTTATTTTTACCTATCCAGTTATGAAAAACAAAACAATATTTGAGATTTTTACTTAAGAATGGTATTTTGTTAATTTCAAAATATTTAATCTTAGTTATTATTTTCATTTTTTTCACGTTGCAGTAATGGTAATATATATATTTTACGCGTTCTCATGCTTATATAATAAGAGAGTTTTCTGAATGCCATTTTATATTATGATACAGTGTACGAAGAATGGACAAAAAAATAATAAATAAATAAATTAAAATAAAACAATAAAGAATTCACAAAGAGTTTTAATAGGATACAATGATATTAAAAAAATAGGATCTTAAGATTAGTAGATAACAAATAAATAAATTGCTTATTTCTTTTTAGTTTTATTGAGTTTTTTTTTTGTTGGAATGCAACCTGTAAGAGTTAAGACATGTGCAGGAGTAGATTATATTTTTAGTGTTATGAAAATATGTCATTTTTTTCTAACAGTAAAAAACCTAGAGCAAAGAGGACAAGGATCCACATTAAGGAAAAGTCAGGGCAACTTAAATACGAATTCACAGATAAGTTTCTAACTGAAAGGGAATAAGCAATATTTTAATAATTATATAAAACTATCCATAAAAAAAAATTATATTTAATAAAAGTAGTTTAAATATTAGATACAATTTAGTAATTTACAGAACAGTTTTTGTTTTGGAAGATCCCTCTAGTACACAATATGATCCTTCATATAATGAGTCGCAATGATGGTTGAGTATGAATATAATATCTTCCTAGGATTATTTGCTTATTAATTACTCAACAAAACACACTAGTTGAATTTTAATCGTTTACAATGCAACAATAAAACATATCCTTTCGAAAAATAATATATGAGATTAGAAATTTTGATTTTTTAATTTTGATCAGCTAGTCTTTGAAAATTTCCTTCCGCGTTGCATGCAGTAAGATGTCTGAATTATTAAGAGTTTGGATAAGATAGTGAATGTACGTGGGACTAGTCTGTAAGAAATGAAATTTTAATATTGCAGTTTATATTAAAATCTTTTTAAAAACCAGTTAGAATTTTCAAACTGGGGTATAGTGGATTTCTTCGTTGACGAGATTCCTTCTCAGAAACCGGAACAGAATTCCTAATGTTTTATGTAAAGTGTATGAATATCACAACTAGGTTTTGAAATAGCTATGATTTCGAAATGCAGGGATGAAGATTTAATGAAGTGTAATGTACTGCAAAGCATTCCATTACCAAGAGAATGAGGAAAATATCAGTACTTAGTCGCCCTAATGAGATAAAAAAAAAGAAAGAAATAATTTATTTATTCTGGGAATTGATATTCAGAATAATTTTAAATGCTGAGCCCGAATAGTTTAGACATAAAAACATGACAATATATTTACGTAATAAGTAATAATTATAGTAATATTTTCTTTGTTCAAAAATAATACAAAATTATGTTTTTTTCCCCACTATTTATAAGATCTACGAATAAAATAAAAAATAAACATTAAGTTAGGTTTTTAATTTTTTTTTAATTGAGTTAGATAAAAATAATGGTTAAAGAGAACACTATAAATGATATTAAGTCATGTTGTCGTTGGACAAATTAGAATTTTAAAATGCATACTAACATTGAGTTTTCTTATTTCTTTTTTTTCTATTTCTATTTTTTAGGCTGGGCAATAAGAATAAAATCTATATCAGGGTGTAAGATATATTTGACTTTCCATGTCGTGTTTTTAATTAAAACCTGTCATGAGTAATACAACTTATAACAACTTGAAAATGATTACCTCCTAAGTACAAGTGACCATAAAATATAGTTAATAGGTTTATATAGTCACCTGTTTGGAGTCCGAGGCATTATCCTCCATGCCACATGCCTTTACATACACTCCATGTTCGGTAGACATTTTAAATGTTTGAATCTTAAGTTTTTTTAAATTATTTTTGAACTCAAATTTAGAGTTTTGCTTGCTGACTGTCTTTATGTCTTGTATGTTGTATGACTGGTTTTCAGTTTCTGTTTTTTAATTTTTGTATTTTAAAAATATTCAATAATCTAAACACTGTATAAATAGATTCATTACAATCCGTTTCGATTATTATCCTTGAGTGAGGCAGATTGAAATACAATTTGTAGTAAATTTTGAAAAAAAAAAAAAAAAGTAAAAAGTTTTTCTATTTTTATTTTATATTTAAAACTAGAACACTAAAAACTTTTAGCACTTAATAGAACTCTCTTCATGGAGAAGAAAAGAAAAAAAATCTTTAAGTTGAACGAACTTGGGATCAGCTGTTCCCTGAGACGATAGTGACTTTCCAGAAGAGCGTAGCGTGCATCAGTCTATCGATTGCTTAATTGTTGCCTGAAGAACTCTAATCCATTAGGCCATGACACCTTAACTACTCTCCGTGATTTTTCTTCATCAGCATTGTGCACCGTAATTTTGCTGACTATTTGGATTGCTTGCTGGTTAATTGTTACTGACCCATATATTGTAATAAATAATAATTTTAAAAATGTATAAATTGATATACTTTTTTATCTTTTATTATACATTTATAATTATGTAAAATATTTTGAAACACATACTTCATTCACAATTAAAGAATTTATGATAAGCTAATGACAAATAAAATACAAAGACAATAATTATTGAAATGAAAACGGATACTATGTTATGATATTATGTTTTTGATCATATGGAACTATATATATATATATATATATATATATATATATATATATATATATATATATATATATATATATATTTATATGATTAAGTTATCATGACCCAAGAAAATTAAAGGGAAGTTACAGCCTGAGAGAAGAGAACTATGTGATGATTAGGGATTTTTTTCGGAATCTTGGTTGCAAGAATTCATGCATATGTAAACCCTGAGTGGTTATGCTAATCAGATGAAGGAGGGAGCGAAGATTCTTGGGATCACAGAGGAGGACTGATTTGACAGAGAGCAGTTCAGAGACCGACTGAACAAATTCAAGGTTCTTGTAGAAAGGAAGAAGGCATGGACGTTAAGGGTGGGCAGAAGAGAGAAGACGACATTCGGAGAGACTGCTGGATTTTTGAAGGAGAATGAGTGTGGGAAGTAAAAATGATACATACTTGTTCCTTGATGACCATGTCAGATAACAAGAAAACACTGACTTTATACCTAGAAGGTGCTGATTTCCGTAATTTGATGTGGAAAGATATTTTAAAAACTCAGGATAATCTTAATATATGCTTTAATGTTCAAGATCATAAAACCGAGCTGTTTAAATTTATTTATTGGTCAGTTAACGGCAAATGTCATGTTAGTTGTTGTTTTTTTCGGCTTCATTAAGAATATAAAAAAAGTTTGAGATACCTTCTGAAAACAGATAATGTGATTTCATTTAAAACTACGGGTCAGTTTACATATAAATCAACCGTTGATAATGATGTTATAGTTTTGACTATTACCTACCCAACTACCATTCAAGATGTTGAGTACGTTTATTCTTCTACTCAACCTCTGTAGTATCAACACCAACGACGTGGTCTTGCTCTGGTTTCATACTATTAACATTTGGGTTCCAGTGCCTTTAGACCATAGTTTGAATGTTGTATATCTAAGAATGAGATTATTTTATTTATTATCCATTATCTCGTTAATGAATCTTGGATATTATTTTTTTTTCAATTATCTTGTATTTGAATAAACTAATGCTAAATGGATAGGTCTGTTATTTTTATATCTAGTAAATAGCAGTATTTCTTCAAAAATAATCCTTGTGCGACTGATAGAACTGAGGTTTCAGGTTCCACGAAACATTTGAATTCCTGTTTTATTTAATTCTTGCAATCTGTAATCTTTCCTAAAATAATCAATGCCTTATATTGTCACAAAAAAAAAAAAAAAAAAAAAAAAAAAAAAAAAAATGAAAAAAGGCCTAAATTTGAAACATTGGTTCCTTTAACAACATGGATCATTTTTCTTTTTTACAATAGGCGGTATTGCTATACTAGAAACGAACCAACATTACCACCATCATGTCAGCTCGGATCAAAACAGCAATCAAGGGATGTGCCGTGCATGCAAATAAAATGTTTTGTAAAAATTATTATTTTTTAATTTGTGAAAAAAAAATATAAAGAAATAGACATAATTGAATCCATGATTGGATATTTGTTATCTTTAGCAAATACATTGGATAAAGAAGGTCTTATTTAATAATAGGAAAGGAAGGAGTGGGAAGTAAATACAGGTTGAGTAAAAGCATCGGTTGGTAAGATGAAAGAGCTAAGATGAGAACCATTAGGCAAACAATAGTGCAAGGGCTGCTACAAGATTAGAGTGCAGCTCGAGGTCAGAGATAAGGCCCTCAGTGAAATATCTGGATCCAGGTCCAGCTGAGCCAAGCGCTTTCCATTTAGCCGCTCATTGTTGCTCTTGTCCCGCTCTCTTCTAACCTTTTGTTCTCGAACAATGCAAGCGATTTTTTCCTTTCAGCTCCACCAGTTGTCGAGGGCCTCTTTGGGGACCGAAACCCGATTGAATTTGCACCTTTCATTGATAGCTGTTATTTTAATTAGAAGACAACTGGCAGTGTTTGCGATTTAGAGGGCGAGTGGCCTTAACGGGAAAGGCAGTTCCTTTCACTTCCATGGTATATGATTTAGGTTTCTAGGTTAAGGATGAACATATTTAAAAAAATTATAATAATAAATAAATAAATAAAATTGATTGTAAAAAGGATATTAGATTATTTTCAAAATAAAAAATTAGATTATTTTAGCTCACTTATGAGTTCAACACCTTGGCTAGACAAACTTCGAAAGGACCTCAATAACATAAGCATTTATGCAACTGACATTTTGGAAAGAGACACCTTTAGACTTAAAGTCAACAAGTGGAAAGTTACATCAGAGCAACCGAAGCAGAAGCAGTACAGACCGAAGTGGTCAGAAGAACGTATATGAGCTTCCTCGGAAAGAATGAAAGCCTATTGGAGCAACCGTTATTTATGGGGAGAATGTAATAAGAAATAAATAAACGAAATAAATACCCCTTTAGCCTGTCCGGATAGAACATATTTTAGGAGTCACCGCCTTGACCGTCGAAACTCAAATGTTTTAATTTGTTTTTTGTTTTTTTTCATTCAAACCAATCTACCGACAAATCTTATATTAAAAAAAAAAAAAAAAAAATTCCATTTAATTCCCCATCAGAAAACTATTGACGCATTCTCAATCCGAGCAACACTAAAAGTGCTAGAGCTACAATTAAAAATATTGTTTTCAAACACAGATTTGTTCATTCAAACCAACATAGCTCCTAAACGGTAGGTCCAGGCGACAAATGTTATAAAACAAAACTATTTAACTGTACTCAATTTAATTTTTAGGAAACTTTCATCAAATTTTCTATCCGAGCAACACTAATAGAGCTAGAGCGTATTAAACTACGCGTCACGCCCTCGCGTTCCCTAAAAACGTATATTTTTTGACCAAATAGACCACGGCTAAAAAAATTTCCAGGTTAAAAAAATAATTAAGGAAGGCTTGAGGGTAAACAATGATCAATAATATTATTATTGATGAATTATTTGCCTCTACTATTGGAGTTTTTTTTATTTCAGGACTAGATTTGAATGTTCAATGTCTACCATAAGCTGTAAAAATAAACAAACATTTTTAAATTTCTATCCCTTAAGAACAGAAAAAAACAACCAGTCATAGGGAAAACTAAAGGACTACCAATCTACTTGACCTTACGCTGTCTGCTCTAGGTTATAACATTTTTCAGAAGCTCTTTTCATTTTTTTTCTTCAGGTTAGTATCAACATGATTGCTTTGTACATCATTTTTAATTTTTTTTTTATATATAACCTATGTAACGAAGTACTGATGTCTTCAGATTTTTTTGTATATTTTTTAAAACTGATAGTGAATGTTTAACATTAGGAAGTAGTCTTCAAATAAGAAATTAAAATAGAATTCATCAAAACTTTATGGATATATTTATTGGTAATTGCCTTCTCTTAAGTAATGAAATAAAGATTTAATTTCGTTTCTCTCTGTAATATTTTATTAATTTTATATTATTTACAATACATATTCACATTAATTACATTAACTGGTAATAAAAGAGACATCTATTGATCTATAACAAAGAACACACACCCACACACACACAGACACACACACACACACACACACACACACACACACACACACACACACACACACACACACACACACACACACACATTTCCTCCCATGTTTTGACTCATTAAACAAATAACAGAAAAACCTCATTCAGATAATTAACAACGTATAACTTATTGATAGATCTAATCATTAGATAATAAATAAAATTAAATTTGTATTAATGATTCATTGTTGTTTATGACAAAATCAATTAAAAAATTAGGTTAAACACAAAAATAATAATAATAAAAAATGCTGTTAATGTAATTATAATAAAATTACATTACGCTAATTACATAAAATTAATCTGATGAGAGAGAGGTAGTCACTGAAAGAGGAAAACAAAATAAATACCATTTCCAGTGATTTAATAAAGCAGTATTCGAGCTGTGCATAGGTGAAATAACGGTAAAATCTAAAAGCAGTGGAGTCCGAAAAATGTATTGAATTCCAAATTATAATAAATAAGGAAAATATACCCCCCCATGCAAAAAACGATTACTACAATTATTTTAGAGTTTGAGCTGTTGATGGACCTGGATTTCCAAGCTATTTCAGTTTTTAATATTGTTGATCTCAAAGGTTGGTATGTAAAGGAATGTCCACCAGGGACCTTTGAACTGAAACAACTTATTTTACAGGTTATTTCTGATTTTGTGTATTGGTTTTTCTGGTTCTTTCCTTTTTTATACAAATATTCTAGACTGTTATTTTTATGCTCCTAATTTATACGTTGGACTTTGTTTAGAGTTCTTGTACTCCATTTTACTACAAAAATATTTTTCATTGCAACTCATAAGTGCAACCAGAAATTACACCTCAATTTTCAATTCAGACCCCAATTTCTCAAAATTTGAAAGTCTCTAATAAACAATATTGAAACAACCACAATTTTCAAAAACATTTATGTAAGGTACGGTATTACGATTCAGTGATGTGGATCCCTTGAATCTCATAATCATTTTATTCCAAATAATTAAATTTATTTTATTAACTGTTTATTTTATATATTAATATCTTCAGCTGTTCAGAATCCTAAAACTTATGCTTGAATTCTTCTAAGAAATCACCTTGGAAGATAGAAGATAAAAGGATATAATAAAATCGCGGAGAGAGATCCAGGTAACATCACAGGTAACTACAAGCGGGAGCCGATCTGTGCAAATACTGAGCCCACTATCTCCTCTTCTTTATTAGCCGTTACAGTTTACTGACCACTTCCGCCGACGGCAATCGACTGCGCAGGGCTAATCGTTATCTTTACTGTCCGCGGTTTTAATTGTCCCTCCGTTTATTGTACCTCTTTGGATTTATCTTCCGTTGGCTGTAGTTCCCAACAGTTAGTGGACTTCCTATCTTATGGGATATCAGCCCATCTTTCTGATGGTATATGCAATATTATTTTAATAGGCATTGGCATTGTTTGTTTTTACTTCTATTGAGCTGTAAAAAATACTTTGTATATTTCTCCCTATATTGCTTACGTAACCACTGAACTATGGCTGATCGTTTTAAGGTGAATAGAAAATTATTAAAAATATATTTTAAAAATAATTTATTTTTTACTTAAGTCTATTCTATTATATAAAAAGACGATCCATTTTCCGTTTCTGATCACCACAAAAACTACTGAACCAATCTGTACCGAATTTTAACTACATCATCTTCATTGTTCAAGGAAGGTTCAGCAATAAAAAAATTTACTGATTTTAAACTAAATTGTTAATGAAAAAGTGATAAAGATTTAGTGTGACGTGAAGTTTGAAAATAGACCGATAGGTGGCGATCGACATTCTGCAAAAGAGGATATAATTTTATTAAAAGCTTGAAATTAAAATTACAGTTTACTTTTTCAAATACATTGCTATTTAAAAAGATATAACTATGTTATGTGACATATACATGTCAGTAAAGTTTGAAAATCGGCCGATATATAGCTCATATACGTAACTTTATTCTCCTATTACCAACTCATACATTGAAATAGAAAATTGAATGTCCAATTATGCTTTCACGTGACCTTTAAAACCTAATGTGTGCAATGGTACCAGGTTAAAAGTTACTGGTTTCACCCATACCTGTAATTTTTAACCTCGTACTATTTAGAGGTGCTATAATTCTCACTGGAACAGTGACTGGAAAAGTATCATTTATTCCTAGAATCACGATGACGCCAATTGATCTTCCATTTCAGTTTAAACGACAAAATTTCCGATTAAAGTTTCTTATGCAATTATAATTAAAAAAATAACAAGACCAGACTTGTAAAAACGTTGTAGTGGGTCTTCGGAATGTGTTTCTCTGACGGTCAATTAAATTTATCATTTGCCTAGAACCAGAAACCCTAATATTTAATGCATTCTTATAATTTCGGAAGACGAAAGTCGAAATAAAATTAATTCGGACGTTTTCTTATTTTTTTTTCTTTTTGCCTCCATTCTACAGTACAAGAATTTCATATAAAAAGATTTATATAATTTTTTTATAAATAGATTTAAATATTTGGTGCGACATAGGGATTTTGAAGTTTGAAAAACGTGTATACGTGGTTGACGCCATTCCACAATAGAGTTTACATTGGTGAACCAAAATTTTAACTAAATCATTTTCACAGTTCTAGGAAGGTTTATCAATAATAAAAATTTAAAGATTTTCAATTAAAATTTCATAAAAAAGCGATAAATAGGTATTTGGTAAGCTGTGAAGTTTGATTATCGACCAATCGGTGGCGAGCACCATTGCGAGACTACAAAGGTATGGTGTTATATACCTAGAAAATTATTATAGCATTTACCTACCTATTTTAAATTGTTATTTTAACTTAAATTCCATTGTAATAAATTTTAAATACAACAGTTTTATAGTTTATAAAATTTAAATTTAATAAAATTTAATAATAAAAATTTAAATATAAAATGTTGAATGGTAGAAACGAGGTTTATTAAAATCGAAACAGATGAAATTAATAAAATTATTTCTGCCAAATAAAATTATTACCTAATTAAAATGTCGATCCTTGGAATTTTGATATTTTGGATAAAAATTTGACTCATGGGCCTTTAGTTGTAAGCACTGATAATGCAATCTATTATCTGCAAGAGTTTCTTAATAGTATCTGTCCATCTGAATTACCAACCCATGAATTAAAATTGAAAACTGGATGTCAAGATAAGTTTTCACGTGAACTTTAACATCTAATATGTACAATGGCAACAGGTTCTGAATAGTCCAAAAACTCTGCATCAATTATTGCGCCCTTGCGTGGAGTCTCAGGTGCGAGCGGACAGATAGGAGAGGTTGGGTCTCTTTGTCGCAGGTGCGTGTGTGTTTTCCATGTGCTGGAAAAATGTCCCAACAACTCACTCCTGATCAAACGCCGTCATCACAGTGTCAAGAATGAACTAATGAGGCTCCTCAAGAATATAGGCTTTACCTGGTTCGACGAGGTATACTGCATCGATGCCAACGGATCCACGAGGTATACGGACATTGTCGCGTTTCCGAAGAACGGAAGAACGGGGCTCATCCTGGATCCTACTGTAAGGTATAAAAATAATAACCTCGATCAAACAGGTTAGGTAGAAAGGGAAAAATGGAGATTTGTGAAAAATATATCCCTTTCCTTAAAGGAAAATTCCGCAAGACATGCAAAAATAGGGATTTATCCGTGAAAGGAGTATGGTTTGGGTCGCGCGGAGTCATCCCGGGAAAAAACCAGGAGCTTCTTGGAGAACCTTGGTGTGGAGGTGAGGGATATAGCGATAATGGCTGAAAATATAATATTGGACTTCCTGGACATTATCCACCACCATATACATGGTACATAAGATGGACTAATGCAATTTATAGTTATAATATATGTACCAATTTGTTTTATTTTTGATTCTAGGTGCATACCATATATGTATATGAATATCCGTGTGTTAGGTAATATTAATATTAATTATAGAAAGAGAGAAAGGGAGGAGAGAAAAAGGGAACAACAACAAAAAACGAAACATGTAAATACTAAGAGGGAAATAAAATAAAAGGGAAAGAATGAAATGAATAAATAGGAAAAGAAAAAAAGTAAAGAAAAAAAAAATTGTTTTTTATAAGTTTGTCTAGTATTTAGTATAAAGTATTATATTATAGAACTATTACTAAATATAATTATATATATATATATATATATATATATATATATATATATATATATATATATATATATTATTTTATTTTTTGAAGAGAAAAGATTTGACCCGGTCGGGATTCGAACCCGAATTTCCACCTCTCTAGTGTGGCGCCTTATCCAACTAGGCCACCGGGGTCGTATCCGAACCAGGCAAATCCTCTCTCTTCAGTGATCCATAATGAATAATATCATGGATATTTAATAATAATGAATAATATCAAGAAAAATTACATATATTTAAAACGGTGACGGATTGTCACGAGATCCAAATTTAAATGTAATGTTCAATTGAACATTCATCCCCGGAATTACATCGCGAATTGCGAGTGCCCGGGGGTTATGGATCACTGAAGAGAGAGGATTTGCCTGGTTCGGATACGACCCCGGTGGCCTAGTTGGATAAGGCGCCACACTAGAGAGGTGGAAATTCGGGTTCGAATCCCGACCGGGTCAAATCTTTTCTCTTCAAAAAATAAAATAATATATTTAATAATAATGAATAATATAAAGAAAAATTACATATATTTAAAACGGTGACGGATTGTCACGAGATCCAAATTTAAATGTAATGTTCAATTGAACATTCATCCCCGGAATTACATCGCGAATTGCGAGTGCCCGGGGGTTATGGATCACTGAAGAGAGAGGATTTGCCTGGTTCGGATACGACCCCGGTGGCCTAGTTGGATAAGGCGCCACACTAGAGAGGTGGAAATTCGGGTTCGAATCCCGACCGGGTCAAATCTTTTCTCTTCAAAAAATAAAATAATATATTTAATAATAATGAATAATATCAAGAAAAATTACATATATTTAAAACGGTGACGGATTGTCACGAGATCCAAATTTAAATGTAATGTTCAATTGAACATTCATCCCCGGAATTACATCGCGAATTGCGAGTGCCCGGGGGTTATGGATCACTGAAGAGAGAGGATTTGCCTGGTCGGATACGACCCCGGTGGCCTAGTTGGATAAGGCGCCACACTAGAGAGGTGGAAATTCGGGTTCGAATCCCGACCGGGTCAAATCTTTTCTCTTCAAAAAATAAAATAATATATTTAATAATAATGAATAATATAAAGAAAAATTACATATATTTAAAACGGTGACGGATTGTCACGAGATCCAAATTTAAATGTAATGTTCAATTGAACATTCATCCCCGGAATTACATCGCGAATTGCGAGTGCCCGGGGGTTATGGATCACTGAAGAGAGAGGATTTGCCTGGTTCGGATACGACCCCGGTGGCCTAGTTGGATAAGGCGCCACACTAGAGAGGTGGAAATTCGGGTTCGAATCCCGACCGGGTCAAATCTTTTCTCTTCAAAAAATAAAATAATATATTTAATAATAATGAATAATATCAAGAAAAATTACATATATATATATATATATATATATATATATATATATATATATATATATATATATATATATATCAATATATATGTTGAAATGAAAAATCATAATTTTTAATATGCAGCTAGTGAGATACACTATGAGCTCTGGGGCAGTGTCCAGGAGACAGCTGATAAATCATATTTGATGGGAGACAGTTTGCTGGGTCACAGGTTATTTGACCAGGCCTATTTTCTCCACGGCTGTGGTGTCCTCCAGGAAGGAGCTAACAAGCTACCTTGTCATATTGGAAGCTCTCCCTCCTCTCTGCCCCTCCTCCTTCCAATATTACTTATTATCTGGGGGTCTTATATCAGTCCTGGAATATGGCTCCAGAATTCATCGACCTAGGCATTTTAGGCATTGAAAAAAAAATAATATGAAAATACTTCAGCTTGCGTAAAAAATGTAAAAAAAAAAAAAAATATTTTTTTTATAAGACTGAGATACCTAACAACATTTAAATATCTTCTAAAATGAAATAATGCACATATATAAACTCATTTATTTACTATTTTTTAAAAGACATTATCCATCTAATAACCATTTGAACTTTTTAGAATCTAGAAATCCTGGTTTCTCATCCAGCTCTTCTTTTCTTGTCTTGTTCTTAAAAATTATTTTCTTTATACTCATGTATTTTATGAACATATTTTATACCCTCGTAATTTTCAGGGAATATTCTCCTTGTTTTTTTTTTTTCTAAAGTTATATAAGTAATGTTACTAATTTAATCCAATACTTTTTCGATATATTTATTCGATTAATCTTGCTTAAGAAAATAAAAATAAATTTTTTATGTAAGTACATAAAATAAAGACTGATATTCGTTATGAAGTAGAGATGTTTCATGTTTTATTTATTTTGTACTATGGAACCTTAAACTACTAAGATCCCTTTTTCACATTGTCATGAATATAACTATATTCATGACAATGTGAAAAAACATGAAACATCTCTACTTCATAACGAATATCAGTCTTTATTTTATGTTAAAACATTTTTTCATCACATAAAATATAACATCAATTCACTTTAAAATATTAATATCACATTCAATTTTGGCCACGGTATTCCTAAAATTATTTAAAAATATTTTTTTTGACATTGTCGTGGTATCTTAACAGTTGCATGGAATATAAAGATACCATGACAATGTTTAATGATAATGGCCATGAAAATGTGAAAATAAGGTTAAAAATATTACCGCCTAAATCCTATTAACTTATTTCGCATTTTCTCAGGAGCATAAACGCATAAGGCCCGTTTCAAATAAATATTTGGTTTAACTGATGTATATTAGACATGACAATGTGAACCATGAATGTACTTACAGTCGAAGGTGATATTTATACAAGGTTATTCCGACGTATAATGGTTGCGTGGTTACAAACTGATGCGTCCAAGAAAAACAGCTACCTGCCACTGCAAAAACAAAGTAAAAAATTCCTTCCGAATTCGTTTTCAACACTTTTTTTAGCAATAACACGCCAATGTTAAGAAATCACAGATACATAAATAAAATAACTCGGGGACTGGTTACTTGGGCATTTTAATCCTGAAAAACACATTTTCACTTTCTTTCACCATTATATTTTAATAATACTACCCATTAGTTGAGTTAGTTTCGCCCTATCAAGTAATAATTATTTTCATAATTGTAAATCCAAGAATAGTAACAAGCCACGACGATGTGAATCGACGTAGAATAACCTAAAAATGTTACCCTAAAATACTAAAATCACAAATAAATTCAATTAATATCAATAAATCGCATAGCATAAATCAATATTAGGAAACAATATTTTTACTTTATTGAATTTTAATGGGCAGGGGAATCAAATTTGCCTGTAGCTTGAGAATCAGCCTTACAGGTGATTTTCTTTTGACATAAATCTTTATAATAAATATTTCATACAATTATTAAAACAATAACTGTCAATATATGCCACTGTGTTAATATTACGGAATCGTTATTCCAAAATAACTTTTAGAGAAGAGATTGTTTTTAGGGACATATCACGTTACGTGCTGCGGCACTAATAGCATTACATTCTTATGGTTTGACAGATGCCAGTGCTTCATATCTTCATGACACCACCGCCCACGTACAATTTGGACTCCAAATATGTCGTCATCAATAAATAATAAGACATGAATTCCAACCTGGATGTGGGAGGTCCCTCCCTCGCCGGCAGGAATTCCTGCATTAACAGAGCAATCTTCCCATCAGGTCCTAGGAGCGCTTCCTCCCTAACCTAATCCCGACTAATTCAGCTGTTACCTGCCCGCTCCCCAGTTAGTAGTTAGTTGGGATTATATAGCACTCCGCTGGGGGATTTCCTACCGTCAGCCTTTATTGAGATAGTCACCAATCCGGGGCAATTAAGGATGGATGAAATGGCATTACAATTTACAAGTTATATTTGTCAGCACTCACAAGATTGTGAATCCTATATCTTCAGCTGTCTTAGGAAGGGAATGTAAGATCGCAACGTTTTTTGAGTTCATGCCCTATCTTTATTTAGTTTTAATAAGTAGTTTAAAAAAAGTCTGTGCATATAACATAAATTGTATATCAATTTTAGTATAAAATTTACAGATCAAAATTATTGTTCGAAGAATTGTCATCATCTCAATCGATTAATTTCTTGATAAGTTCTTGCGAATGGTTGAATTCGATACACAAATTCTTAGTATTCGAGGTGAAAGTTCTTAAGATCATACCAACGCTCAGGGAAACCAACGATCTGTGAGGAGGGTGAAGTAGGACGCTGATACCTTTTATTTCTGAGAATGTTTCTTTGAATAAGCGTAAAAGATTGATAGCAACCTTTTCCGGCTAAAATTTCGCTTGGTTCCGATTGATAAAAGAAGGGTTCTCTATTATAAAATACTAACACTCTTTTAAGCTGTCCAAAATGCATAACAGGGCAATTCTACCAAACACATAGCATAACATTTATTTCATTTATTGAAAGGCTAAACTAAAAAGATCTCATGGTAGGATGTTCGATATTATCAACATCAACCTTTAAAATTTCCACGGCTATGGGTATCAATGGTGATAATTTTTCTCCAATATTTTCAGTGAAATGTATATAAAGGAATAAAATCTAGAGACCTTTTTTATTTATAAATACATAATTTAGAAAAACAGATTGATATAAAGAATAACAGTTGATTCTATAGTTTAATCTACATTCGCCTATATATGCTGTCAACGTAATGAATTAATGATGGTTCTTGTGACCATCCAGAAGCGGTCCTTTTTAAGAACTATTAAATCAATTTAAGTAAAACATTTATATAAGCAAAAATTTAGTTTTTCGTAAAGAACAGATGTTATTCAGCACATTTTGCACCTTTTTACGTACCTTCTAATATCCTTCGTACTGTGATACACGAGCAACTTTTGTATAGTCCTGATAAAAATTTACACAACCCACATGAACGTAGACAGAGGTAAAATATTCGTCTGGCGTTGTTCTCGTAAAATTGCTGCTGTGAAAACAGAGGAAGCATTGACCTATAAAGCCTCCTACAACTTTACTAGTCAAATAAAGGGGCTTAGTAAATTCTTGTAGAGGTGTTGGAGAAATTTAAAGAGCGGAGGGGAGGGTGCTAAATTTCATTTAGAGGACCCAGGCCGGACCTAATTCGGAACAATTGATGGGGGACAAGAAATATGTTTGACACCAACAGTTCATTAACGCCGACAAAGGCTCTCACTAATGGAATCTTCTATAATATTGTTCGGTCGTCAAAGGCTGATGGTGGTCATCGGGTCGCCCATCGGGGTCTTCGTTTGTTAGTTTTGTTAAACTGCACATTGCGAACTCTGCTTTTCGTCTAAACACTCCGCCAATAATTACACACAAATACTGTTTTATAACACGATCATTGAATAGCACAGACCTATGTAGCATGCTCTATTTCATTTTTTTTTTATCTAATTTTGCTGGTTACGAAAATACAATTTAAAAAAAAATTGCATTAAATTCCCTTCAAATACACTGGTTATAGTTCAAATAAGTGTTGCATAGTACGTTTAATATTTTTAATTTCGAATCATCTTTCACCATTTAGATCCTAGTTGTGTGAACTTATGCCTGGATGAGCGTAATTGAAGAATGAGAAATAAATATTACTTCATTTATATAGTTATATATTTTTAAAGTTAATTTTAAAATAAATTAACAATATTTTATTTAAAATTGTATATGTTTTCTTTTAAATTATATCTTGACATTATTCAAAACAATTTTGATGATTTTGGTGCTGTTCATCACGAAAAAAAAATCTGCATTTAATATATATTTTTTTTTTACTTGATCTTCCTGTAGGCGCGTCTGTATTTAGTGTTCCATTTCTGATCAGCAATAATTGATACACGTCACGTGTGCGTTATCAAAAATTATAATTTTATATTTGACTATTCATATGAATCTGCATTATGTTATATATTATAAGGTGCAAAATTAAAGTTAGTGTGTTGGACACAATGGATGGGCTGGCAAAGTCTCATCCTCTACACCGAGTTACTATGCGAATGACACATAGGAGTTATCCTAGATCTTTTAAAAATAGGGATAGATTAATAAAAATCCAATTAAATCCCACCTCCTGACTTGTACCTTTCGTCGTAAACCTTTGTTTTCTTGTCCTAGAGTATCCATTATTGATATTCCAGTAATCCCTTTAAACAGGTCCAGGAATCCAAATCTACAAGCATCTAACGTGGAATTCACATACAAAATTGATTAATACGTTGATGCTCGTTGTTTCCGACTACGGGAAACGTGAGTGGAGCCCCAAAGCTCAATCCTATGTCTAAATTGGTTTGATTACTGTCATGTAAATAAATCTTTTGTAATTTATTGGGAGCTTTAAACGCTTGTACAGTATATGTTGAAAAATTCCACAAAAAAAAAAAAAAAAAAAAAAAAAAAAAAAAAAAAAAAAAAAAAACAATGGAATGTTCCACTGATTCCACGATTTTATTTAGTGGGTGTTGAATTCCAATTTCTAGTATGGATAAAAGGCGGGGTTAATTTCAGAAGTGAAACATTGCTGTTTGTTTGCCGGGCAGAGGAAAACATCTATTGAATTAGTTTTTCATTTTGCCTTCCTATTAAACCCAATTGAGTTGGCATTGGATTGAATTTAACCCATTTTTTTTACAAGCTCCTTTCTGCTTTTAAATACTTTAACATTTAAATTGGATAAATAAAACCTTACTCAAGGAGTAATGTTTTTCAAATTGAAAACAAAATAAACATAAGAACCTCCATTTTTTAAAAAAAATTATATTAACGTTACTTTTTGACATAGGTTAAAAAAAATGCCTTTCATTATTACTTTAATTAATACTGTCATTAATCTTTAAATTGACAGTAATTAGATTTTTTTATACATACACAGTTTATCTTGGATGCCCAATCCTTAGAATCCGATATCCTTCGAAAATGCTTTGTTCCTATGCTGAATGTTCCTTTTAATGCTTATATAGCCCAAATCAGATACCCACCATTTTATTCTCAATAACCCTTCGAGCTATCTCAAAAGAAGATGGTCCTTAAGACTTTATTTTTATATGTACAGGGAGTGCAATCAATCTACCCATTACTTTACAAACAGTTGATTTGCTGCCATGAATCTTATTTTTACATTTACTAGATCAATTGGGAAACAGATGGCCGAGTGAGTTACAGTGAGTATCTAAAAAAAATAGCCCAAGCATTTGACAGAGTTTGGCACGACGGACTTCTATTTAAATTGAAAAATCCCTATCCTTTTACTTATTATCCTATCCTTCAATCTTTTCTGTCTGAATGATTTTTTTTTGTCCGACAAGGCTGAGTTGTCTCTTCTATCCTTTCAGTAAAAGCCGCAGCAGTTCCACAGGGGTCAATACTAGCTCCACTTTTATATATTCTTTACACTCACGATATGCAACTTTGCCTTAATACATTAACAACATACGCTGATGATGTAGCAATATCAGCTAGACACAAAGACCCGACGATTGCATTATGAACTCTTTAACACCACTTAGAAATACTACAGGACTGGTTCAAATAATGGAAAATCAAATTAAATCACATACGCATATCATCTTTACACTTAGATATGGCTTTTGTCCACCTGTTTTTCTCGACAATCAACTTATAACACAGAAAAACGAAATTCATTACTCAGGACTTACGTTCGATAGAAGAATAACATGAAGCCCACAAAAACCTCGCCGCCTAAACAAGAGACTAAAACTTTTTTATCCAATACTTCATAAACGGTTGACATTGAAACTCCGACATCTACTAAATACATACACTTACTTAAACCCATATGGACATACGTTACACAAATATACAGAACTGAAAAAAATACCCACCTTAAAAAAATACAAATATTTCAATCAAAAATACTCAGACAAATCACAAAATCACCTTGGTACATTTCAAACCACACACTTCTCTCAGGTTAACAAGTACCCACATTAAACGAAGATATACATAACCTTTATAGAAGATTTCATGATGGACTTCATGGATATAATAACATACTTATTAATGACATGAACGCGACTGACATACCTAGAAATATTCTCAGGTGTGAATAAAAATTAGAAAAAATAAAATAAAATTTTTTTGTCAATACCATATAATCAAACCGCAACAGTTTTATGTCTTTAAAGAAAATACAAAGATTAAAAAAAATCAAATACAACTACTCTTATTATTTAATATTGGTGCGTTTATAATTGTATAGTGGCGATGGCTATAAGCATACATGTATGACGTGTACTTACAGTGGCACACAGTGAAATTGATACACCCTTAAAAAAGAAAGAAAATGTTGCACAGTTGGACGTAAGTTCTTTTCGCTAGCTGTTCTGGTTTCCTCCACACTCCATAAATATTAAATTTACTTTCATCCGCAAATATTACAGTTGTCAAAAACTCGGGGTTCTTCAGTAAACATTCATTTGCAAATTGTATTCTATCTTTTTGGTTTTTTATGCCGATGAAAGGTTTCATTTGAGCTACTCGTCCATAAAAGTGTTTGTTAGGTCATGCTGTTTCAGCACTTACAGGCTCACCTAAGTAGTTAGATAGTTGTGTGGGTATTTTGGGTGCATTCAAACGTAGATTTATTTTAATTTCCCTTACGATCCAAGTCTCATCCTTATGAGTAAAATTTATTTTTTCTTAGTGGTTCTGTTTTGTTTGGCTATGTGCTCTTTCTTCTTGGATCTCTCCACTATATGCTGGACAGTTGAACGGATTTTTTTTATAACTTCGGCTATTTGGTTTAAAGAATTCCTGACATTAAACTATTGAATGACCAACTTACATTCTTTTAGCGTTATTATTGAAAACAGTTCTAAAAATCAGCAGATTTTGTTCAATTTGCTTTAAATAGAAATAAAAACTTTCAACACAAGGGTTTACCCAAGGCAAAATATTTTAAGGAAAAACAATGCTGTATCATTTTTACTATGAGATAAATAATCGTAAACAAACGAGTTTTATTTTTAGTATTAAATCCTTGCTTGTTTTTATATACAAAGTACATACTACTATGATGTTTAGGGATTACAATAAATTATTGTTTTTAATGAAATATAATGTGAACTATTTATATATTCAAAGAAGCGGTGTGGGGTCACCTGTGGTGTAGTGGTTAGCATAGCAACCTACTAAACCCAAGATCGCGGGTTCGCAGCCCGGCAGATGACCTTAGGATTTTTTAAAGGGAGTAAAAAATCCTTAGCTATGCCGTCCTTTGGAAGGGACGTAAAATGGGGGTCCCGAGCCTGTGCGATGTCAGGTACTCGTTAAAGATCCCTATCCTAATTATACCTGGATATGCAAAATTTAGGGCTCCCACCGTAGCATCGTCCGATTAGCCATAGCAGCATAAAGTGACGTTAAACGAAATAAACAAAGAAGCGGTGTGTAAAAAAAATTGACCGTTTTTGAAACAAATATTTGTATTATTATTTCTTTGATATAAAATACAATTAATACTCAAAGTATAGTCCATTGTTATCTACCGTCATTACCCATCTGCTAGCCAATTGCTCGATGCCACGCTGATACCATTCCTTGGAATGGCTGACAAAGAACTCTTGGACAACATTTTCAACTTGAAGAAAATGGGCCATGGATCGAAACAACCCGAAGGTGCAAGGTCTGGACTGTATGGTGGATGAGGCAGGAGTTCAAACCCATGAAGTTCTGTAAATCCTTCTTTGGTTCGACTGCTGATTGTTGAGGAGTAAATTCGTGAGGGACCAGTCTACAGGTCTTTTTCACCTTCCCCATGGAGAGAAGATGGCGAATATCAGTATCTTTCGACACACTTCACTTATGGACGGGCGAGTACTTGTGGATGGATTTGACTCCACAGCTTCCTTCAGAACCTCATCAATATTCATTAATAGCCGCCTGGAGCCCTTCTTCCTTTCTAACGTCGTATCTGTATTTCTAAATTTTTCAAACCAACGCCGCGCAGGGCGCTCTTCAAGAACACCTTCCCCTTTATATTTAATAATTTCACGAGTTGCTTCAGCGGCTGTGAAATTTTTTTTCTAGTAATGTCTTAAAATTACGAGAAGTCGGTAGGACACTGTCATGTTTCTTCTTTGAAATAAATAACTAAACTGAAGCTTTTTTTTTTAAGAAGTCCAGTGTTAGAAACAAGCTTAGAGAATGCTCTAAAGGGATTATTAAGTATTGGAAAATAATGAATAGCATTAAGATACTTACAGACTTTTGAAATCTGGAATTTGATAAAACGGTCATTTTTTTTAATGCGTCCTATTATAAATATCTTGGTGTACCATTTCGACTGGGGGCCACCGTACATGAGAAATTTACATGTTCTCACTCGGTGTGTACGTGCGCTTTATAATTTAAGCCTAAAAAAGTAAGTGTACTTAATCTTGCATCCTATTCCTATAATAAATACAAGTATTCTATCCAGTAGAGCCTTGGGGAAAAAAAAAAAAAAAAGTAATTATTCCATGGAAATTCAATGTTTTTTATGTGTTTGTAATAAATGATTTTTTCTCATAAAATTATTAAGTGTTTTCATTATTGCTTCGCTATAATGTCACAACGAACCCCAGGTTAAAACCCACTGTACATTTTATTGTGTACAGTTGAAAGTTGCAATAAATAAATGTTTAAAAAAACACAATGAATGCATTCAATTATTATTTTTACTTTTGATCGATTAGATAGTTGATAAATAACCAACTTACTCCTCGTTGACTAGAAGTACTTTTTCAAAAATTTTAAGATTTATTTAAGGCTAGTTGAACTTGCTGACCCTGAATGAAAGGGGAAAATATAGGGGCATAATTAGGGCAAGATGAATGAGCCCAATTTGATATCGCCTTTTGTGAAGTGGTAATTGCCCCTCAAACCAATCTAAGGCTAATTGCTCTAATTATATAAATGGAAAACTTTTTAATTAAGAGGAAATGACTCAATAGTTGTTCTTTCGGTTTACTCCTCACTAATTAACCATCGAGAGGGAAGATGGTGAATGGGAATTAATAACCCCGCGGGTCCTGGCTCCTCTCCACCTCTCCTCCTCTCCTCCTCTCCTCTTCGTCTCCTGTCCACCTTCAGTTTTATTCCTTTCTTTGTAGCAAATCTTCAACGGCCCATCGTTAATTAAAAAATAATAGACTTCTGTATTTCTGTCTCGATCATAATTACAAAGTCGATCGTCGGTTCTTTATATCCACTACAAGATACCGGAGACGAAGGAGTATTGAACTAATGAAGGGGTAGGTACATGGAGTGTGCTGCCCTGGAAACACAATTGAAATATAAGGTTTAATTAATTGTGACGACATTTTGGTCTAGAGTGTTATCCTTCATCAGGGCTAGAAGAAAAACAAACAAAAAGATATGAAAAAAAAAAAGATAAGTAAAGAAAAAAGAGTATGAAGAATAAAAAAACTAAGATTGAGGCATGGACAGTATTGGAGGGTACAAAGTCAGTGAAAAGGAAAGGAAAAAAGAGGTTAGATGTTATAAATTGTGAAGAATATATGTATACATCTATCTACATACTCTTACATAAAAAGACAAGCCATTTTTCGTTTGAACCGCAAAACTACTGAACCATTATGTACCAAATTTTAACCACACCATCTTCATTGTTCTAGAAAGGTTTGGCAATAATAAAATATAAAGATTTTCAATTATATTGCCATAAAAAAAAGCGATAAATATGTGGTCCGCGTTGAAGTTTGATAATCGACCGATAGGTGGTGAACACCATTCGAGAGAGGTTACAAAGGAACATTGTTATACAGATCTAAAAATGTATGATAAAATTTACTTATTTTCAATTCAGTTGTTATTAAAATAGCTTTAAATATATGAAGTGACAGGTGGATCCCAGAGCAGTTTAAAAATCGACCGATATGTGGCCATTCTGCAACAGAGTTTGCAATTGTAAATTTATAAAACCCAACTGTACCAAATTTTAACTACAACATCTTCATAGTACTAAGGTTTATAAAAATAAATTTGACTATAATGATAATTAAAATTTATATTCTTGAGTGCCAGAAACAAGGCTATGCCAAACTGTCATATACGTTTATGGTTAGAAATTAAAATCCAAACCAATGGATCAATAAAATTATTTCTGCCAAATTGTATGTCTACTTATACTAAGCACTCTTAGTAAGTAATGCACTGCAGTCCCTGCTGCCAGGCTTGAGTTCGAATTCAACTGTTGGTTTCGATTCAGCTGTCATTCACTTGAAGTTCGACTTCGGGACGGAACACTTCTATAACGTAGATAACCTTAATTGTTTAAAACCTATCAGTTGAATTTTCCCCAACAAAATTGAATTATAAAAGAAAAGCTGTAAAGTTGTAACATTGAAAATTATACATTTTTGGACGCAAGAACTTGTCAAAAAAGACACATCAACGATGTTTGTTATTCAAACACTGAAATAGAAACAAAAATTGTATTTTAGCCTGGCTATTAGGAGGATCGGTTGATCCTATATTAAGTTAATTTGTTACAGTATTAAATCAAATAAAAATAAAAAATCAACAATAAAAAAATAAAAATCAGTAACGAACGGATTAGAGAAAAATTAAAGGCGACGCCAGTGTTTGGAACTTTAGAAAGGAAAGCGCTCAAATGGTTTAGTGATGTGGTAAGGATTAACGTGGAAAGGAAGCCCCGGAAATTTTTTGAGGTGAGACCGACGGATAAGAGACCAAGAGGTCGACCTCGGAAAACGTGGTCGGACAACTCACTAAGCTGGGATAAAGGAGAGGCAAGCACCTGGGTGCTACGAGGACGCTGGCAAAAGACCACGATGGCTGGCGAAAATGAATTGACGAGGCCCCTCCTCGTGGAAAGGCACTAAAGAGGTAGAAGAAGAAAAAGGGTACAGTATAAAGGTGATTTTTCAAAATACAGATTTTGGGCTCATGCCACTGTGGGAAAGATAAGTTGGAGTCAACGGTTAATCACATCGATCACGCGATTTAATAGCTAATTTATTATGTAAGATTAGCTAAGTTAGTATGTTATCGTTCCGATGAATGTGTTATACAAGGACCATAAAGACCAAAATCCAAAGGATTGAACGGGAAGAAAAAGCGTCCTTTGTAAAAGCGTAATAAATAATTCATTTTTTAAAAGGGACAGTAATGGCGGGATATCCGCCATCCTTAAAATCGTTTTATCCTGGAAGAATTTCCTTTTGAAAATTAAAACAATTAAATCAATTTTTAAAAAGACGAAAACTAATTTGTAGGGAAGGAAAATCGTCGGGTCCTGGCGAATCTGAAACCAATATCCTTTGTGGGCTACAATAAGATGTAGCTCTTTTGAGGGATTCACTTCAGTTAAATTTATGGTTGTAAATTTGAGGAACTTATTTTAAATAGTTTTATTTATATAGTGGCAATTGTATATTTTGCACTTTTTACCAAGGCAGTTTAGTCGTATATTACAGACCATCAACCAACTAAAAGTGTGTGACTTCTCAACTGTACTCACAACAGAAGTATTATTCTTGTTGGGGATAAACATTCTTATCTACTCCAACTAGAGCAGGAAAGACGGTAGCAATATTATAATTTATTAAATGTAATAAACATTTAATTGTTGAATATGATGTAGTTTCGGATAACGAGAATGTACAATGTTTTAATTACGCTCATCTTGTTAATTTTAGTTGAGGTTTATAAACTTATACTATAAATATATATTGAATCAGTAAACTCACCCTTAACGTTGGCTGGTGTAGACAAAACCCTAAGGCTGGAGAGTAAGAGGCATCCAACAAGTAACCACAGAGACATCACTGAGCCATCACTGTAAAAAAAAAAAAATCTAAATTTAATGTTTATAGTAATATATTTTAAAATTTTTAAGATTAAAAAAATAATAGAAGTAGTTGTGCGGCTGCAAGCAGTGATTTTTCATGTTGCCTTCATCTGCATTTATTTTTATATACTTTGTATACCCTACTAAAACTTTTATGTTTTTTTAAGGATTAGATGTAGCATAATGCATAATGAACTGTTTTGAATTGTTTCATGCAATTAACTAACCAGAAATCAAAGTAACAAAATGATTTGATAAAAATATATCAGTTTTTAATGATATTATCTAACAGCTATTATGTTATTAAACGCCAAAACTTTATAATTATTTTATTATTTCATTAATTTAAATATAATTTGATAGCTACGATAAAATTATGTTTTATAAATAAATATATGAAGATCAGAGCTTTACAAAAATAAGGAAAATATGACCATTCAACCAACACATTATCCAGACCTAAACATTTATAGCTGTTTACAAACGGTTGATAACTACCTTGTTTACCATAAACAAACCGAATGGTGACTATTACCCTGAACGTTGCATTCGTACATATAATAGACATATGAAAAACGAGTGTTGTTCCATTAAAAAAAAAATAAAAAAGCATTATACAACAATACAAGATTTTCTATTTTTTTTTTTAAATTCTGTTATATTTCAATCATGGCGAATTGTATTTGGATTGATACATTTTGGGTATACATGCAGGAAGAGCGGTTTTTCCCTGCCATCACGGCACTGCCTCCTAGATCAACCTATAAAAGAAAATTGGAAGTAAATCTTGTATGCAACTCCATCTATGGTGATTTGAGGCAGTGATGAATTTTAAGGAAGACACTAAAGGGAAGGTTGTGCTTCTTTACTGCGCGCCTTTACAACGGTAATAAACCCCTTTTATTAGTTATGCCCTTACCATCAAATCGGATATATCGGTTATTCTAAACTTCCCTTCTATTAGTTCATGACTGTTTACGATCTTTAAAGGGTCAGTATATTGCTTCCATCGACCTTATCGTCAAAAACATTTCGCTGTCTAGGCTATATAACTCAAAGTTCGATTGATCAATAAATAGAACATTTGAAAATATATATTAAAAAAATAATAAACAACAAAAGAAATAGATATTTCATTTCTTTTTAAAGAGTCGAATTATTAAAATTATAAATGTACTATATATTTATATATAAAATATATTTTTTTCGATTATAGATACCTGTAACGATTCCAGAACATCGATTCCCGATTCTCAATAGCGATACGTTTATTTAAATATCGATTTATATTCAAAGAATAATTAATAAGAGAGATATAGTTAAAAAAAAACTAAATGTATTTAAAATAAAACACGATATTCTAGAAATAATTTAGTAAACAGTTAATATCATTTATTCCCACGAAATTAATCTTGACCTTCCCATCCTGGCTAGAATAGGTTGGTAACCTGTAGGATAACCTGTCCTTCCTGCCCTAGTTGGTGTACATAAGGACGTTAAGCCCCAATAAACAACAATAATATAATATATTATCTACAACATAGACACCTATAAGTATATATATTTAGGTTAGTTAAAATTCAGACTATGTACAAACATATAATCCATTTTTTAATCCTTATTAAAGAAAGAAATGTTAAAATGACTCGACCAACACTCCTTTTATCATTTCAGTATTTTAATCGTGTGATTTTTCGACACGGATTTTTTTTTTCTAATTCTTGGAAATGTCCTTATCTGTGACAATTACTGTAAAGAGACTAATTTCAGACAGGAGATTATCAAGTTAATATTTACCAGCAGCTAACTATTCAGGATATCGACATAGATAACTAAGAAAACAAGGTTGGATATCAGTAACTAGCGATAGGCTGACCGGACAGACATAGATTTATTAAAGCCTTATCAGTTGGACTGTTGGCCCCGCTGTCAAACACAATGCCCCGCCCTCAGTTCTCTCTCATAACTCTTCTAGGGCTACTTTTGTCCGGTAGAAATTTCTCAGATCGTTACACAACTGTTCCTGATTTTAAGTATAATTATTTGTTTTCTTTTTTCCTTCGAATCACCCATCTTTGGGGTACGTCAGATCAATCACTTCCTAGATGCTTGTGCTTTCTTTTTCTCCCAATAGTTCTTCATTCTCTCAGAATTATTTGTTTTATTAGTCAACAATGATTTAATAGCGATGTACTGCGTAGTGAGATAATGAACTGCATAGAAATAGTATTTAGACTAAAATTTTAAATGGATTGAAATTCTTACTCCACCCTTCAGGCATTTCAAAACTTCTAATCATCTAAAATCCCTATTGTTATCAGAATAATGAAATTAACCCTAAATATGAATAACAATATTAAAAAGTTTTGGCTCCCTAACAGCCATTCCTATAGAAGAAAATGGACTAGCAGAAATTAGCGCAAAGGAAGCAATAACTATGCTCCCTTTTCCCAATAATTATGTGGACTACGATTTTAATAAATCTGCATTCTACATTTTCAGAATGATATGGTCTTTCTTCTGGGTAAAATTCCCTCAAATAAATAAAACGAAATAATAATATGAGAACTCTCTTCCGTAATCACCTCTCCCAATAAACAGCAGGAAGCAGACAGTAGTAACACGCCTTACAATTGGACACTCAAAGTTGACCTACTGGCTTCTTCTTGAATGTAATCAATCACCTATAACTGAAGTTTTTTTCAGTAACAGAAAAAAAAAAAAATAATTTGCCGCCTGTGATTTTTGTTGATCAAAGTCATAGGCATTGTTTTATGAATTCTACAGGTTCCCTGATCATCTCAGTTTAGATCAAGGAACAATGCAAGGATACATCGTACATGTTTTTTCAAATAGGTGTAATTTTACATTAGTATGTGCGATCATTCTTCGGTTATACCTAATATAGGTCTAAGATAACTAAAGTAGGTAACGTAGCTCTTATTGTTGAGGTTGATATTACCTGCAGACACCAAAACTATACAAGCACCACTACTTGTTGGACTGGAATTTTTTATCAATGAGTCACACTAGAATAATATTAATAATATTTTATATATATATATATATATATATATATATATATATATATATATATATATATATATATATTTTCATTTGTGCCCAATGGCGACACAAGGCTCGTATCTAGTCTTCGGTGCGTTTTCGGAGATTTTTCTTCTTCTTCCAGTATTTCTTAATTTTCTAATTATGATCCAGCTTTCTCTCCTCTGTCCAATTGGTATTTGGTGGTTATTATTATTATTATTATTAGATAATTATTTATAATATTAATTCACAACATTAGACTCTAGTGGGATCTTGAAGCGGTAATATCTGTACCATTTGGGAAAAACTAGATTCTTATTGTAGACAAAAATGCACTTGTCTAGTTTTTCCCAAATGGTACAGATATAATATTAGAAATAATTTTTTTTTTTTTCCAATCCTCCATTTATTTACAATACATACAATATAATATACAATATATATATTAGGATCTTGGATTTCCTTTCGGCATTTGAAGATGGGTGTCCTCGGCAGCTGCTGGATCCACTCTGTTGACGGATGGTCTTCTTTCTTCTATGTTGAGCGAGGAGGAGTCACTCTGCTGGCGGTGGTGGTTCTAACGGGTCAGTCTGTTGAGCCTGAACCCCTTCCCTCGGCGAGTACGTCCGCTAAGGGGGTCAAACCTTGCCACCTCCCAGGCCTGGGAGGCGGGGCTACGTCCCTGAAGAGAGGGTTGGAACAGTGCTTCAGACCATCAAAAAATTTGATATGTCGTCGGCCAATGTAGGTCGGGATGGAAGGCATCCTTAGTTGTTCTAGGATGTGACTGTTTTTGGCCCTCTGAAGGTTGGTACCACGGACGATTCACCGAAGGACGGTGTTCTGGAACGTTTGGAGGGCATGTAGTGTACTCTTGTACATGTGGTGCAGCAGTGGAGCTCCATGGAGTAGGGTGGGTCTAATTATGGATTTGTATATCTGGAGCTTGAGGCGGAGGGATAGTTGGGGAGAAGTCAAGAGATGATAGAGGCGGTAGGTCTTTGCCCTGGCCTGTTTGATCCTGCTCTTCACGTGGGTGGAGAAGGTCAGGTGTCGGTCAATGTTGACCCCAAGATATAGAATGGAGCTGGATATGGGTTGCTCAACATTGTCTACTGTGAAGTGCTTAGGCAATCTCTGGGATCTCCTGAATTTAGCAAAGGACATCACAATAGCGTCAGTTTTCTTGGGGTTAACCTTGATTCCACAGGTGTGTAGAGCTTCGACAATGGTGGAGGTTGCCCTCTGAGCCATGTCGAGTGCTCGGCCAGGGTTAAGGCTGGAGGCGTAGACGGCTACGTCGTCTGCGTATGCAGCAACTACCGCCTCGGAGTGTTTGATGAAGACCACTGGAGCCGTGAAGATGTTAAACAGGATTGGTCCCAGTACTGATCCCTGTGGTACACCGCAGGTGGTGGAACTGGTTGAGACAGGCTCTCACCGACTCGTACGACGAAAGATCTTCCACTAAGATAGCTTCTGATCAGTCGGCATAGGGCGGTAGGGAACCTGTATTCTTCCAGTCGGCGGAGTAGTAGGGGGTGTGAGACACAATCAAAGGCCTGTGTGCAATCCAGCGAGATGAGCGCAGTGGCTTTATTCCTATGCATCTGGTCGATGGCATATGCCTGAAGCTTGGCCAGATGGTGTTCGCAGGCAACACCTCGCTGGAAGCCGGTCTGTTCAGGTGGTATGACTTCTTCACGGCGACAGTGGTCGAGGATATGGTAGTGAGCCAGTCTTTCGAACACCTTGCTGATGTGAGATAGGAGGCTGATAGGACGGTAATCTTCCGCTACGTTACCACGTCTCTTAGGTTTTAAGAAGGGGACCACCACAGCCCGTTTCCATACCGTGGGGAAATAAGCAATTCGGAAACACGAGTTGAAGATGTTTAGTAAGAAGGTTTTACCCTTCCTAGGAAGCATCTTCAGCATAGTTGACGGGATACCGTCCAGTCCGGATGCTCTTCTCCCTTTCTGGCGGCGGAGAACAGACTCAAGATCCTTGAAAGTAGAGAAGATGGGCTTCTCATTAGGACTTGGTAGTGGTCCGTGGGGTGGCAGTGGCGCATCAGCCGTCCTTTTAGCATCCTTTGCTGAGTATGCTCTAGCTAGGTGTTCTGCCTGTCCAGCGGGTGTTAGAAGCTGGTCACTGTCAGTGATGAAAACCGCACGCCTTTTGTTGACGAAGGTTCGGACCAATCTCCAGAACTGTCTGTGGTCGTTATGGGTCCGCCGGAGCTGATCATGCCACAAAGCCGTCTTCCAATCGCTCAATAGCCTGGCGATTTGCCGGGTCATGGCGTTGATAGCAGGCTTGAGGCTGTAGTCCCGTGTTCGCCAGAAAATGTTTCGGAGATTATTCCTCTGTCCGATCAAGGCCAAGACGTGCGGTGGAGGAGATCGTTGGCTGTTGGGTCGGGGACTGAATTTAGGGATGTGAAGGTCGGCAGCATCAAGGATAGTGGTGGTGATAGTCTCCACTGCTGTGTCGATCTCACCAGGGGTCAGGTACGGAGTCACTGAGGGGAGCGATTCCTGTATCCTGGTTCTGTAGCCCTTCCAGTCCGCTTCGTGCAGAAGGAACTTAGTGGCAGTAGGTGTGGCCGGAGTACCTTCGAACGTGTATAGCACTGGGCGGTGGTCAGAGTTACAGAAAGGCAAGGCTCGGCACTCAGTGATAGTGTGCATGTCTCTGGTGAGGAGTAAGTCCAGTGTCGAGGTATGGGCGGGGTTGGCGCTGTGTTGGAAAGTATGTACACCTGGGTGGAAGACAGAGAGCCGCATCTTCGTGATGACCGAACCCAATGGATTGTTATTAGAGCATAACCAGCTCGTGTGGCGAGCATTGAGGTCCCCCAGAACAACATACCTGCTGCGGGCCTGTGCGTGAAGCAGCGAACCGCGAACAGGCGTATAGTTGGCCCGAGGTCTTCTGTAGACACAGCTGAACGTGTACCGATTTCTCAGTCGCACGTCAACTGTGATCATGTGGCAGCCCTCGCAAGAGTCCACGGGGTTCGGTATGAGTCTGGATGGTATGTCTCTTCTCACGAGGATGGCGACTGCCTGTGATCCCTGTACGTTTTCTCTGTAGGAGATGTAGTCAGTGAAGTGGAGTCGATAAGTCGGGGGATCTTAGTGTCAGTTAGTGCCACCACCGCTGGTCGATACTGAAGAAGGAGGACCTCTAGTTCAGCCTGCGATGAAGGCAAGCCTCTGGCGTTCAGGTTGATGACGTGCTCAGCGATCATCGAGCTTCTCAATCACCCTGGTCATGAGGCGCATCATTGAGGTCATCATCTCCATCATAGTGTCCATGCGATTGAGAAGCCGGTTGATGAGCACGTTGGTGGTGTTGTCATGCAGGTCAGGTTCTGGTGGCAAGTTAATCTGGACTGGTTGTGATGCCACCGTCAGTTGAGTAGTAGTGGTAGTACTGGGTTTTCGAAGAGGAGCTGCTCCACCTGAGGCTTGAGAGAAGCTGAAGTCCGTACGGGTTGGGCGGGCTGCAGGGAAATTTCTCTCATTAATTTCAGGTGCTGGTGCCGGGGCAGTTGCTGCTGTTTTCTGTCTTCGCTGGGCGAGGAGACTTTGTCGATGTGGGCAGTCCCTAGAGGAAGCTGGGTGAGCGCCCTGGCAGTTGGGGCATATAGGTGAGGCCACTTGCCGTTGAGGGCATTTATTAATTAACAATATTACTTTTTTTTCATTAATGAGTAAGAATAAAATAATCTTTACGAGAGTTTACTGACGGACCGTTACAATCTTGAAACCGAGTTGGTCCCCGTAAAAATATGTTCCCTGTTAAAATATTTTTTTCTTCAAACTTTTGCTTGCTTCAGTAACGATTGATTTAAACATAATTCTCAATTTTTTCTGTTTAGTTTTTCTATTTTAATATATTTTGAATGATTTCATGAATAAAAACTTCTGTTATATTATTTGAAATGTATTTGACAGTCACTTAACCAGCATCATCAGCAACGAGAAATCAGTTTGTCAACAGCGTTGGTCTGTGCTTGTCAGATAGGTACGGCTGCAATCTGTCTCCCTCCAGAACAGTGGACATTATCTCGACGTTCGTTGGACAAATGGTTGTTAGAAGTTCGTGCGGTACTTTTGAAGAAAACTAAATCGGGCTATTTGTCTCTTTGGCTAAAGGTTTCGGAAAAAAATTTGTCTTTTCGACAAAACTCTCAAGATGATAGTTTGTTCGAGGCTCACGTTCTTTATGGGACTTCTATTTGGAATAAAAATGAATTGTAGAAATTTTCATCTTGTAAGGATATTATAAATAATTTCAGAATCAGGAAATAAATTTATAAATAATTTCCTAATTAGTTTATTTAGGGTAGGATATAACCAGAGCAAAATCGTACCGAATTCATTAAATGTATTAATTTCTTACTTGTAACAATATTACAATAATCAATCAGTCTAAGCTTTTACAATTAGTCATTACCAAATTTCATTAATATAATTTAACGGACCTATATTGAAACAGATTTGGGCTTTGAATGTCAGGGATTTCACCGATTTCTCCCTTAATCTAATCCCTTCTAAATGAATTCCTTTGTTGATTCCCAATGGCCTTATTACGAATCCAATATCTACAATTTGTTGACCTTCTTGAATTCTAAGAATATACCTAAGAAAGTCAATAATGTTTTCCATATGGTCATGCAATATTAATAATCTCTCGTGAAATTATTTTGCTAGTCTAAACGAAGTTCTCTATATTTCCTATCCAAAGGTATTTTTCTTTTTAAAAAAAACATTAAACGACCAAGTAGAGAGTAAAACACACGCTATTTCACAACCGTCGCCAAACTTGTATTAAATCGAAAACATATTGTCTTTTCTGTATAAATAGCTTACTGTTATTTTCGAATTATATCAAATCAATCATTTAAGTAAAAATGATTGAATTACATTTCTAAAAATCATTTTGATTAATTTTTTCATAAATTATTGCTATTGAATGAGGTGTATTATAAAAATTTACCCTCTTCAAATTAAATTTTTCGTTTCAGTCTTTCAGAGTTGTCTTAGTTTCATTTCTTATTCGTCAAAAATTTGGAATTCCTTTGTTTTTGAATAACTTTTAATTGAATTAACATTTTTAATAATTTTTACATTCAAATTCAAGTGTTCCTTGGCATTATTTCTGACGTTTTTTTCTGACTACTATGTTTATGTATCTATTGGATTTATGCTGTTGTTACCACCTCATTCTTACAATAATCACAGTTTGTTTTTAATACAACGAAAGAAACGTTAATCGTTACCAGCACTATTGTTCATTAATTATTACTTCTACTGAATGAGATATACTGTTGCATTGCTATTCTCTCTCCAAAAAAAGCAATAAAAAACTTATAAAAAGATATTGGTTCCATAGTTGTCGATTTGGTACAGTGTAAGTAAAATATGAGATATTAAGATCTGTATGGATACATATTATTTATATTAGTATAAAATATCAATTAAGCTATTAAAAAAGTATATATTAGACCGATTAACGAGCCTCACAGATCAAAAAACATTATTTCTATAAACCAAATTATAATCACTTAGTTTTAGACCTACAAATATTCATTTTTAAAATGTTTTCAAAGAAATATAAAACTAATATCAGTCATGTTTTATAATAGTCACGTTTAATGACGGTGTATGGGTAACTATCTGTTCAACTAAAATGAAACAAGAGAAAGTAATCTGAAACAGGTTATAGAAGATAATTTTTGGAAAAAATTCTGTTTCAGAAATAAATTTTCTTTATAAACCTACAGCTTCAACATGCCATTAAATTACGAAATATTCGTCTGTATGCCTTTAATAAGACTTATTTGAACATATCGGTTTGAGGTTTAGGATCCACTAAATCATATAGATCTTCTCCTATCCAACACAAAATTATTCTAAAAATCCTCAGTGCTCCTTACTATGTCACAAATACAATTATTTCTATGTAAATGTCCAACATATTGCTGATTTGACCGTATCTATATACCTATCATTCCGTGATAAGTTCCATACTCACTCAGGTTTAATAGTTTCCCAAATTGCTTCCCATCCCATCTCTGACAACACTCCGAGTTTTCTGAAAAGAAGACCTTCTAGTACAAAACTTTTATTGAAGTACTAACAATATGTAGTTACTTTTAACGTTATTTTAATCGTTTCTTAATACTTTTATTGAATGTTTTTGCTTTATATAGTAAACACCAATAAATAAATAAATAAAATAAAAGAATAAATAAATTATTGTTGGAAATAGACTTATAAGTCTAGTTCAAGAATCCTTCATTTACAACAACATTTTGAGTTTTATTTATTTTAGCTATACGCGTCTTAAGGTTATGCGAAATCGAATGGAAAACAAGTTGAGAAACTAGTGAGTTACATTAAGCATGGTGTTTATTAACAGTATAAGGATATGAAAAAAATGTTTAATTATTCAGTGGAGCCACAAAGCTGAAAAAGGCTAATTATATCGAAGAAAGTATTTTGTGAAATATTTAAAGCTTAAATATTTACTAGATGTTGAAGTGGTGTAAAACAAAGATTTTTTTTTTTCTGATGTAAGACAATTATCCAAATAGAGTCCTTGGTAACAGATCTGTTTAGTTGAGATCAATAAAATATTATTACATAATACACTAGGACAGGAAGTCGACGATGAACAAAACTTGATTTTAATAGATTCGTTTTTAATATTTCGGTTTTGACACTATTCCTGTAGGTTTATCATATTGAAGTGATTGAGACGATGAAAATGAGTCATTGTTCACTGATTGACAAATGTTTCATTGATATACGAGGTGAAGAAAGATCTTGGATAGAAAATGTCAACTTTAAATACCATATAGAGGGTGGACAACACACTTTGAGAACAATAGCAGACTGAGTAATGAACGGTGCGTTGGTAAATATTATTATTTAACTTGTAATATTCAAACAAGGAGACTGGAATTTAACTTAAAGATGGTCAATGAACCTTTAGATGAAGGAACAGAAGTTCTTAAAATCTTTTTTCAGAAAATAAAAATAAAATAAATAAAACTCAAAAGGTTGTTGTAAATGAAGGATTCTTGAACTAGACCGATAAGTCTATTTCCAACAATAATTTTTTATTCTTTTATTTTATTTATTTATTTATTGGTGTTTACTATATAAAGCAAAAACCTGTATAGCACTTTCCTTTGAGTGCTGCCGATTAATATAATCTTTGCTAAGTCAATATTATGACAAATTCAAGTTATTAAATTCATTAATCCTTAAATTTACTTGATTTATTTTTGCTTATAATCTTTGGGTTTTAATAAATTTATATCTACATAAATCTATTTATTTATAAATCTATATTGTTTATTCCACGTTTCATTTGATTGTTAATTTACCTCAAAAATATTTTCATAAATGTATTGGTAACTGAAATAATAGTGTATATATGTAGTATACAAACAAACATAGTAATTATGGCCGCCCATTGCAATAGTGATCAATAACTATATGCATAATGGATCCCCTTTCACTAAGATCACAGCCTCGGGCCTGGATAATTCAGAGGCAGTGCCCCACCTGCAGCCTCGATGCCCCACAGACCAAACGTCACGGCCCCCAAGTAATTACTAAAACATCCCTTGAACCGATAATTGGTGGGGGGGGCGATATAGAAGCTGCTATTGGGCAGGTGACGACAGCTGGGCATTTTAATTTCGACGAGGCCCGACCTTCTCTAATTAATTTCAATTCTAGATTTATCGACCTGAAAGGGAAATTAATTCTGTTCCAATTTGTTTATAATCCAACTGAGGAGTTGCCTCAACCTTTAGTGGCCTAGACAACATCCTCCACGCCGTCCCTCGAGAACCTCACAAGTTCTCAATAAAAAAACTCTCGACGAAGGAAAAACTTTTACACCCTTCTTCAAAGACTAACTGGACTTACAGAACATATCACGACTTTGTCTTCTTCTTTCTTTTTATATCTTTTCTTTTCCCCTTCGGCCCAATGTGACGGGACCAACTCCAGAAACAAACCTTTATAACGACCGAAGAACTCGTTGGACGATGGTTGGATGGGCCATAGTCCCTTCAATCGCTCTCCACTGAAACAATGACAGGAAAAGCTTTTTTTCTACTTTATACTGGTATTGATGAAATAATCAAAGTTTGGGTACAGTATGTGTTACTTATCGAATAAAGTTTATTGTTTCGTTTCAATCAGTATCAATCTCTTCATTTTCTTTGTTCCTGCCCTCAAGAACATTGGATATTAAAGTTTGTATTTATATTATAATTTTGCAAAGATGCAATTCATTGTAGCTTCTTGGTGAGCACAGGATACTTTTATTTAATATTATTAAACAGTACAAATTCTGCCTAAAAAATATGATTTACTGTAGGCTAGGCAAAAATGTATTGACTGGAAGATTAAAACTAAAGTCATGGGATAACGCCAAGTGTGACGTGAGACGACTGGGAATGAGAAGTTGATAAAGGAAGAAGACGGGAATAACTGTTTTGTTTTTTGTTTTGGCTATTTACTGATACTTACAAATGTAATTTAAAAAATAATCACAATGGCATGTCAAGAACTACTCACTAGTAGCACTTCAATAGAAGTTCTCTCATTACAAGGTCGAAAATAGTCTTTTTAGTCGCCTCAGAGGATTATCGGGAATTGAGTGTGGGGTAGGTTGGGGGGCTAGTGGATTTGATTGGGTATAGAATTTTCTATGTAGGGATAGGTATCTGGTTTGGTCTAAATCCGCAACATATAGAAAACTTTGAACGCTTGTCTATAAATGTTTGAGTAATCGGAAACGAAGAGCAGTTTCTTGCCACTCAAATATGGTTTGTAGTGAATAACTGTAAATTCTTATTAAATATGTCTTGGTTTTGTGCAGGTATACTCTGGAGGTGGGGAAAACCTAGTTGTCCGAGTTATTATAAATGATGATTCACTTTATGTTAAAAAAATAAGCTGTAATGGTAGTTAAAGTAATGGCTGGAGGGATGAGAACCTGTGAAAGATACCGTACTTAATTACTAAGCCTTTGATGATCGAAAGGAGGAGATCATGATCACCTAAAACTTATGAATGATGAATATCAATCAATTAACAGAATATTACTAGCCAAACAGTGATTCAAACCAACTGACTAAATTTACTAACCTTCTGTTACAACGAACGTGTTATAATGAGCCCTTTTGATCAATCCGTCCTGCTTTTCAAAAATTCGTGCAAAACGAAGTAAATCCTATTTAGAGATCAAACGAAATAGCTCTTTCCGGTTCATTGTCCTCCATATTACTTTTTAAATTATAGAACATTTATGAAAGGTTTATAAATTTATTATTCAGGTTATGTGAAATGGAATATTTTTTTCCATTTTGCATAGTTTTTATTTTGAGTAACATCAGTTAAAAGTAAACGTTGTTCCATTCTCCTTAATATTTTTCAGATTATTAAGAATAAAACGTCGATAACTCAACATAAGAGTGGTTTTAGCAACCAGTTTGGTACAAATAATATACAATAAGTTTGGTTCCAGAAGTATTTATTTCTAATTATCCTTGAATTAATGTCAATGAACTTCGACCACCATGCAAGTCCATAAGTTTTGTATAATTTTACTTTTATTTTTAATTTTTTCATTTCATAATTTTAGATTTATATTCTTGGTCTCTGCTCCATTGTACAAATCCACCACAATCAGCTTAAGGACTTTTAATATAATTTTTTATTCCTGGATCATATTTAAAACCGTGTAGATATAATATTTTTTTTTTAGAAATTTTAATTCTTTCTTATTTTATGGGTATTCTAATTGGGTCTATGTTATTGACTGACCTTTTCCTTTGTTCTTCAGTTTTCGACTATCTCTTTTTATCTGAAATTGTACAATTTATGTATCAGCCATAGAAGGCATGAAATTGATTTCTAGTCATCTTAATTACCCGATTGTGCAATTTCTGCTCTATATTTTTCATTCGTTTACTTTTAATCATACTACCAATGCTCCTTTTATTCCTTAATTATGTTTCACATTAATCAAGGAATACAGTATTATTATGGCTCTTCTTTAACATTACTTAAGGATCAGGAAAATAAATAAAAGCAAAGGATTTTTTCTTAAATTGGGCCGGGGTGGACAGACTACTAGACAGGCCAGGCTGGATCCTAATTGGGCTCCTTCAAGAAGTGGAGTCCTCCAGGGGTAATAATTCATTAGGGTCAGCACTCAAAAGGTTTATAATCTTTTTATTCTTTGAATTCAAACATTTTTGTGCCTTTAACCAAATGTAAATACCAGCTATTACCTTTGTCATTCATATATTTTTCTTGTAGATTTATTATTTAAATTATTCCTATGACTAGTGAGAGATAGATAGAGAGAGAGATTGATTGTTTTATTGTCTTAGGGCCTGTGGCCCTATCTTACAGACAAATATATATATATATATATATATATATATATATATATATATATATATATATATACATATGACTTAGCTAAAAAAGTTACAATCTTTGTTTTTTGTTTCTTTTTCCCTTTTATATATATACAAAAACTAAACTATGTATAAATGTACAAAAACAAAATACATAAATAAAGTTACAGATGAAATGAGAGCAAAAAATAATTTTTAAAGAAACAAAAAAAAACAAAAAAAAACGAGATAAAAAAAAGAAATAAACAAACAAAATTATACACATATATATATATATATACACACATATATACATATATACACATATATATACACATATACACATACACACACACACATACACACATACACACACACACACACACACACATAAAATATTCATAAAAAGAAATAAAATATAATAAAAAAAAAAAAAAGAAAAAGAAAGGAACAAAAAAAAAAAAAAAAATAAAATAAAGATTAACAAAACAAAAACAAGTAACTAAATAAGTAATCAATAGATAATAAAGAAGGGTTATTAGTATTTTCCCAAGTCCCTATAGAGGAGCGCCCGCCCAGTCCGCACCCAGTAGTTGACGAAGACAAGCCCTGCGGAAGAAGGAAGCCGACCTCACCTCTATCGGAAGCCGGTTGCTCTCTCGCCGCCGCCACGTGAAATGCATTTCTCAAATATTCTGTCCTGCAGGCCGGTAACTGGAAAACACCCTGCATCCTCTTGCTTCTTATTTCAATGAAATCTTTGCGCAGTTCTTCAGGGACCCCTGAGTCCAACACTCTCCTGGCCACGCACATCAGATTGAGCCTCCGATAGGTACTCACTCGCAACCAACCCAATTCCTTTAAAAATGGGGTGATGTGGTCATCCCGTCTAGCTCGGAAAATAAATCTAATTGCAGCGTTTACTGATTTCTGAATTCTTGTATTTTCAGAAGCGGAGATGTCAATGTAAACTGAGTCGCAATACCAAACAAGAGGTAGGATAAGGGCGGAAACAATCATCCTCCGAACCTCGGTTGTAAGTAACCGTTTCCACCTCGAAAGGGAGTGCATTACGTTGTGAACCCGGCCTACAACAACACTGGCATGGTCATGCCATGATAATGACCCATTTACTACTACACCTAGCAGTCTTAATTTATCTGTTCGGGAATTATCTGGTCATTAACTCTCAAAGACGACAACGGACCAATCCTTTCGGTTTTGGCAAGGAGCTTCGGACTCCCCATTAACATCCAGCATGACTTTTTTGAGTTGAGGAACAGTCTGTTGGAAAGAGACCAGATCTGGAGGGCATTGAGATCCTCATTTACTCGCTCCATTGCCGCGACAACGTCTTCCGGAAATGCAGATGCCCATATAACAACGTCATCGGCAAACATATGGACTTTGCAGTGCTTGAGGCATCCATCTAAATCATTGATATAGGCAAGGAACAATAGTGGCCCGAGTACTGAACCCTGAGGTACACCAGTATCAATCTCCAACGCTTCAGAAAAGTCACCACCACTCCTTACTCGTTGGGTCCGCCCACACAAATAGGAATCAAGCCAGCCCAATAACTGCTCTCCAACACCAAAGCTACCCAATTTCCTCAGAAGCATTTTGTGATCTACGGAGTCAAACGCCCGCGTAAAGTCCAAGGAAACGAAAATAGAAATCTTGCGCTCGTCCATATTTTTACACAAGTCAGAAAATATTGTATGAAGGGCCGTGCACGTGCTCCGTCCCTGTCTGAAACCTGATTGATAGGGAGATAGCATTGCATTTCCTTCAAGAAATCTCCTCAGATCCCTCTCCACTATTCTTTCTAACATTTTTGACAAAACAGGGAGAATAGCTATTGGTCTATAGTCTAAAGGTGTTTTAGGCTTAGCAGTTTTAGGAATGGGCAAGGAGGCATTGAAGATCTCAGCAAGTATGCTATTGGCTCCCATCAGTCCAATCATTTTTCTAGAGATTCCATCTTCTCCAGACGCGTCTGACTCAACACGGCTCAGGCTCCAAACCACATCCTCCTCACAGACGTCATCGAATATAACGTCATCAACCTCCTCATTAGTTGGCAACAAGTAGATGTCCGCCGCTCCGGGATCCAGAGGATGCGACACAAATGACCTATTAATTTCGTCCAGGCAACAGTTTACATCGATGTTTCGCTTATTGATATCTATAATTCTGTTTGACCTCAGCACCTTCCATATCTCACTAGGTGCGCAGGCGCCAAGACTCGAAGACAGGTATTTTCGCTTAGCATCCCGCACAGCTGTTCTCACTTTATTTTTACACAGCCTGTACTGAGTCAAATATTCAACGGAGCCATTCTGAGTGCACATCCAAGAAGAAATTCCTCCGTGTCATAAGGGATCTGATATGTTCATCCATCCAAGGAGCTGGCCCCGTCCTTCGCCGCCTGTAGGTCTTAAGTGGTGCGTGTTTGTCAAATATTTCAGTAATTTTTGTTGTGTACGCATTCACCTTCGCATTGATTTCAACACTACCAAGTACTCCAGACCAGTCAGTCGTTTGTACACTAATTTTAAAGGCTTCGGGGTCAATCCTTTTCAGGTTTCTACTCTGGCCGGGAATACGCTTATTGGAAATTGGACCTCTCTTATATATTACAAATATAAAATCATGGGTGGATATTCCTGGAACATGAACTTGCCCATGACGTTTAACTTTTGTAGGATCCGACACGACGATATGATCTATCCAGGTCTCAGCATTTAAAGTCGTAGTGTGAGTATGGTTAGTAGGCTTGAAAGGAAGGAGGTGGAGATCCAGCGCTCTGAACACCGAGGTGACCTGGCTGGAGTTGAATGAAACAACAGTAGGGTCAGTGTTAAGATCACCCAGCATTATAAGAGAGAGAGAGAGAGAGAGAGAGAGAGAGAGAGAGAGAGAGAGAGAGAGAGAGAGAGAGAGAGAGAGAGAGAGAGAGAGAGAGAGAGAGAGAGAGAGAGAGAGAGAGAGAGAGAGAGAGAGAGAGAGAGAGAGAGAGAGAGAGAGAGAGAGAGAGAGAGAGAGAGAGAGAGAGAGAGAGAGAGAGAGTTTATGTTATAAATATATGTATATCTTGCAGATAGGTTGTACAAATGACTATTCGATCCTATAATTATGTTTTTTTCATAATTAAGAATTAGTTATAAGAACTTTGTTCAAGTATAATACAAATTTATGTATATGGTTGAATTAAAATGGAACACTTCTTGGTTAATATACTCTGAACGCATATTTGTTAGTTTTACATTCATATGTTGAATTATTCAAAAGCAGTTAAATACTAGTATTGAACTATATTGAACCCTTATATTAAAATGCGATATCAAAATATTCTTCGTCCTTGTTAGACATTAACTGTGATTCTCTTGATGTAGATCCGATGAGACTCGACTAATGCGCACGCCTCGCCACCTGGAAATCTCTTTCCAAAGTTAGCGGAACACGAAAAGGAATTAATCCTTTCAGCGTTTAGTGAAGTTTTAACCGGGGCTAGCGTGTCCAGCCAAGTCGCGGACGTCATAATTTAGGACCTTTCCGTGACCGGGCCAGCTATTTGCGGTTCTCGCTGTTACACCAAGTCTCCCCTCCTCATCCGATAGAGAGGTTAACATTAGTGTTCTTTCCCCTTCGTGGAAGGTCGAAGGAATTTGGCCAGTATTACATCGCTATCTGATTCAAAGGATCAGTAAGAAGAAACCGGTTTGCCTCAACTTTCGGATAACAAATATTAGTTATATTTATGTAATTGTAAGATAACTATTTGAAAATAAGTAGGGTTTTTTTTTTTTTTTTTTTTTAAATTAATTTTGCCAAACTCTGGCTGCCAGTTATTAATGTCAATGGGTCAACGGGTTTTAGTGAGTATAAAATGTCTGCTTTACATTAATTAAACAAATATAAATTTATTCTTATTGGTTATAAATTTGCATTATTTTTTAAAGCTCTGTTATAAAAAAAAAAAAATAATAATAAATCGTAGCTTGCTTTGTTTCGTTAAACATCCTCCCAACCCCACGGTCATTACTGTGAGTTAATTGTACGGATCTCATCTCTCAGAAGAATGTTTTAGTTCATCACCGGTATCATCCGGTATATTTTTTATTGAAGAAGGAAAGAAAAGAAAAGATGTATACGAGGAGGGAAAGGAGTGGGGGAGAGAGGGGGATGGGGTAGGGAGAGATTGGCATTGTGGCCAGTGTACCCCCCCCCCCCCTCCCAACCCCCTGCCAGAGATGATGACCCTCATCATTTTTATCGTCACCTCTATGTCTTCTCCTCAGGGTCGTCAACCGAGGAAAGGAAGACATCCGCCGTTTGGGAAATTGTCTCTGCTCCCTCCCTCCTTTGTCTGGCACAATCCCTTTCTGTCCGGTCCAGATGTCAATCGCATTCAGGGATTTATCCTTCCCATCAAAACTCTTGTTTGTCTGTATTTTTCAAAAACACTCTCTGACATCTCTGCCGCTTAATATCTGTTATGTTCTAGCCTATCACTAGTGGTTATAACTTGTTTTTTTCAAAATTAACTTTTGGGAATATTAAACAATTATATGTATTGTAAATCTTGTAAATAATTGTAGCAATATATGAAACAATATATATAGTTAAAGTTATTTAAAATATGCTAATTCAATAGAATATTTTTAAACAAAGACATTAGTCTTTATATGAAATTATTGATGTTTATAATTGGAAGTTCTTGTTCATGAGGGTACGACTACTGCTACTACTAATTGTCATTATTACCAACTTGTTGAGTCTCAAGGCACGACACGTAGGGAAGCTTTGCGTTTCAGACACGTCATATATGATTAAAGTTATTTTTAATGTGTATGCGTTCTCCAGCACGATCAGACACGGCACTGTGCCGAACTGTATTCTTCCAGAGAACTTTGTGAGGTAATTGTCTGAACTGTGTCGTGTTTGACTGGATAGGATACGCTATATATACGCATATGGTACACACTTATAATATCTGCAATAATATTTTTCGTTTCTGATCCGTGATGGTCAGCTATGTGTCGTGTTGGATAATATAAAAAAAATCGTATGCTTTAAAGGAAACGAAATTTACTGTAAAAAAAAAGAAAGAAGTTAATACAGTGGTATTAAGTGAGATACTCTGTTTTCACATTATTGATTAAAAAGGTGTAATTTTTATTATATTTTTGAACTGAAAAAAAAAACTTTACCAAATGAAGAAAATTAAATTAATTATCAAATTCGAGACACCAATATAGAAGAAGAAGAAGAAGAAGAAAGATGAACTTTATTCTGGGACAACTTGTCCCCTAAGAATAACAAAACCAGTACAATACATAGAACAATCGTCTGGCTATGAATAATTAATTATAATAAATGATAATAATAAATAATAATAATAATTGATTAATAATTAAATTATGAGTTACAAAAATAAATTAAGGAAACTTGTAATAGGATACATCTTATGTGTATTATTATAATGTATATAACTTAAATATTCATGTTTTACATTTGCTTGGAAGATTGAAGATCCAGGAGGTAAAGAAATAGATGTTGGAAGTAAGAGGGGAGCTTTTTCGAATTGTGATGGGCAATGAATTCCATAAAGAGGAAGCACGGATAATAAAGGATTTCTCGAAGGATGCAGTTCGATGCGCCGGAGTGTATAGGTTGATGGGTTGGGTTCAAGTATTTAAGAGGTGAATGGAGGAGCGCAGATTAAGGAGGTCATGGATATAGGCGGGTTTTTGGTTTTTAAGGTTTGGAATATGAGAGCACCCAGGAAGTATTGACGTCGAAAACTGGGGTAAAGCCAACCAATTTCAGAATACTTATGAGATATGCGAGAACGTCTGGAGGTCCCGAAAAAATAAATCTAATAAAACAGTTCATTACTCTTTTACATCTCATCTCGAGCTCATCAGACAGTCCTCCATATACTGTGCATCCGTAGTCAAAGTTAGGGAAAATGAGTGATGATACTAAAAGTTTTCGAGTACTTAATGGTAATAAATCACGGTAATGTGAGAGTTGCTTAAGAATAAAAATAGATTTCCTCGTGATTTGAGAGATATGGTTATTCCAAGCAATATGTTGATCGAAAGTTATTCCCAGATTTTTAATAGAATTTTGGAAATGCATTGGACGGTTTTTGAGGAAAAGCAGTGGATAGTAGGGAAGAGCTTTTAGGTGAGGTTTTGACCCAATGAGGATAGCCTTTGTTTTTTTCTGGATTTAGACTTAATTTATTCTCCACTGCCCAAAGGTTAATGCTATCTATGTCTTTCTGTATCTTACAAATCGCCTCTAGCATATTTGAAGGATGAAATAATAAATATATTTGCAAGTCGTCAGCAAGATGATATTGGGAGTAGTGGATGCAATTCGGTCAGTTATTAACATAAATAGAAAATAAGGTAGGTGAAAGAAAAGATCCCTGGGGGACTCCTTACGAGAGTGGTAGTGAATATGAGTGAGGTTTTCCAGGTATAATTACTGTTTGGAAACGGTTGGATAAAAAGGAAAGAAGCCAGGCTTAACGCACTATTAGATATTGAGAGGTTATAGAGTTTGGAGAGAAGGATTGTATGGTCAATAGAATCAAAAGCTTTTAAAAAATCAAATAGAATCAGGATCGTAATATTCTGTTGGTCTAAGGAGGAATAAAGGTCTTGGGTTATTTTTACCAAAGCAGATTGCGTGGAGTATCCGGAACGGAAGCCTGACTGGAAAGGATTAAGGAGGGCTTTACATTCAAGAAAGGAGGTGAGTTGGGAATGTGTTAATCTTTCTAATGATTTGGATAAATTTGATAGGATTGATATAGGTCAGAAGTGAGAAACTGAAGAAGGAGAAGGTACTTTGTTCAATGGACGGACAAAGACTTTTTTCCAAGCTGTAGGAAAAATGGAGCTTTGTAAGGAGAAATTATATATGTGGAGCAGGGCAGGTAAGATAACAGGAAGGCAGAGTTTTATTATTTTTAAAGGTATTTGATCCAAGCCGCAGTCGTTGGGATGAGATTTAAAGACTGAATTGATTAGGCCATTAGGTGTGATATTAAGAAAATAAAAGTTATTAGAATAAATGGGGTTTGAGGAATAGAATAGGATAAGGTGTTTACAGGGATTTCATTAGGGTGGGGGTCAGCAAAATAGAAATTAAGTTCATCAGGAGTGACTGGATGGTTGTCATTAGGTTTGGAACTGGATACTGAAAATTTTCTCAAAATTTTCCATTGAGATTTAGGATCAGGAGCTTGGGATAGAATACTATGAAAATACTGCGCTTTAGCACGGCGTAAAGAGGACTGGGTAAGGTTTCGTTGAAGTTTAAAAGATGAATAATCTTCTGAATGTCTAGTTCGCCTGAAGCGCCTCCTGGCAGCATCTCTTCGCTTCATCAGATTTCTAATGTCGGGGTTTATCCATAGAGCTGGCAGTCGTCGGATAATTGAGGTTTTGAGAGGGGCAAGATGATTAAGGACCGTATGGTTCGATGTGAAGCATTCCACCATTTCGTCAATTGAGGATAGGGAGTAGATGGGTTCAATGGAATGGGATAGGGAGTCAAGCAGAGGTTCTATTCTATCTGGGGTTGTGAGTTCAAGATTTCGCCAAGATATTTTCTTGGGAATAAGAGTAGGAACAGATATCTCATAAGAGATTTGGATTAGATCGTGGCATGAAAGGAAAGGTACTGGATTTTGCGAGAAGGATAATAGGTTTTTAGGAGAGTCAACAAACATAAGGTCAATTAATGTATCTGTGAACTGGGTAGGATGAGTTGGTTGGAAAGGTACTGTAAAAAGATGAAGGGAATACACCAAGTCCATTAGATAAATCTTATCAGGCGAATCTGAGAGAAGGTTAGTATTGAAGTCACCAGCTATGATGACATTATTATATAAAGGAACATAAGTGAAAAGGGATGATTCGAATGAAGGGTCGAATTTGACCTGAGGAGGGCGGTAAACTATGATGTAAAGTAGAGAAAATGATTCAGAGGAGATTTCAGTAAACATGTATTCTGGGTGTGGAATATCAGGAGAGCAGGATTTTAGAAGTATTTTTGCCCTCAGATTGTCTCGAACATATAAGGCAATACCTCCACCAGTTCGATCCATCCGATCATGGCGAATGAGGGTGTAATCAGGAATACATACGGAAGAGGAGGGAATATATGGATTAAGCCAGCTTTCAGAAACGACAATGATGTGGTAGGTGTTAAGGAGAAAGTAGTCATAGAATTCATCGAAATGTGCTGTGAGGGATTGGGAGTTAACGTGACATGTCAGTAGTATATTAGACATTGGGATAAAGGAAGGAAAATTTTACTTCGAAAGGTAATGGAAATTTTGAATTGGAATTTATAGGAACAATGATCATTGTATAGTCAATTAAGACGTAAAGAGAGTGGAATAACATAAATGTGCTTAACTTTAGGAAATTTAAAACATCGAGAAAAAATAACAATATTACTTCGTACAGTACAATATTGTTCGTACAGTACAAAGATCTTAATAAGTAATAATTAGAGGACAAATTCTGGTTTGTCAAAACATTACTAAAACATGGACAAAACTTTATATAAGCTGGCAGAAAAATTAATTTTTTCTGAAAAAATGATAAATAATAGTTATATGAAAAAAATACATGTAAAAGTAGATACATACAATAAGGTAAAGTAAAGGTAAAAGTAGTAACAGGTAATGTATAAGAATAGTCGAGAACGAGCAAATGATAAGAAGGTAAACAAGTAATGAAAAAAATACCTAAAATAAAATAAATAATAATAGTAAAAATAAGTAAAAAAAAAAAAATAATAATATAAACAAATGGAAATAATTGAAAAAAGGAATGTTAACCAATTAAAAGTAATATAGTGATAACAATGAATTAAAAACCGAAAACCAACCTCGTAATGATAATTGATAGAACAAGAACAAATATAAAATACGTTAATTTCAAAAACAGGAGAAGTAGATAGAGGACGCGAAAACAGGAAATCCGTATTAAATCGCCCCTCAGAGATTGCCTGACAAATCGCGCGATTATAGGCGGTGGTCGCGTGTCATCTTTCCTAGGCCTCCGGCGCTCCACTAGGTCAAAATCTTCTAGATTTAGCTTGATGCCGATACCAGCACCAATGCTTGTTACTAATGCTGTAGCGGTCTCACCTGGGCGTATCAGGATGCCGCAAATTTCCATTTATTTATTCAAAACCCCTGCTCTGCTTTGTTTACTCTAATTTCGAGCAGCCCTACTTTTGTTTTTAAATTTTTGTTTTCATTGACCAAGTCTTCAATGAATTTAGACTGTCCCTCCAAATGATTCTCGATCCTTAACATTCTTTCGTTCAGTTCAAAACTTAAGTCTCCGTATTTGTCTAGAGACGTTTTTACGGACTTCATTTCTTTAGCGAGGCTATTTACTGCCGCGAGTATTTCGGATCCCGATGGCTCAGAAGGTTTCTCAGTGCTTGAATTATAATTTTTAGTTTTGTCACAATTGTGGCAAAACCATGGATTTTTCGTGTTTTTAAGTGCTTCTATGTCCTTATCTTGTACATTATAGCACCTGCCGTGGTAAATTCCCTTATATTTAGAGCACATTATACTGTTTTTATCGTCTCTAGAAATTGTATTTTCACATTAAGCGCACTGAACCATTTTGAAATATTTTGATCTGTCAGCTGATGAAGTAAATAGTTGTATGAAATGTTTATTTACTTACGGTAGAACCAAACAGTCACTTAATACCGTGCGGATTAGCCTCTTGTTATTCTAGATCTGGTGCGATTTCTCCGTTCTTTCAATTATTATAGAGTAATCTTAGTGAATTACGATGGGTCACTTCACTGACTATGTTATTAAAATATGCAAATTAAACACTATAAAAAACCAAAAAAAACAAAAAAAAAAAAAAAAAAACACGCAAATTAACAAGATATAAAGAAAATAGAAGTAGAAGAGTATAGAGGAGCTATTAACGGTTTGCTGTCTCTAGCCAGACTCCATATATCATATCTATAGATCAGACAAAATTGAGGTAACACAAGTTTTTTTTCTTTTGTTCTTGTTACATTCTCATTATATAAATTGTTATTTCCATTTGATTATTGATAATTCCGGTTTATTCGTTAATCTTTTATTAACGAATTGTGGAAAGGAAGCTATGTATTGGGGGCTTTTTACGAAATATATCATTTCTAAAATAATAACAGAATCAATGAAAGATCTTAAAAATATTAGTCATAAATTTTAATAATTGAATATTGCATTAAATATGTGTGTATATATATATATATATATATATATATATATATATATATATATATATATATATATTGGTAAAATTAAGAAGTGCTGGTTTCAGAACTGTAACTATTTTATGTGTCACAGCAAAAATCTTCTCTTCTCCCTCCAACAAGTAAAACCTAATAGAAAACAACTGTGGCTATTAGTTTTTATCTAAATGATTTTGGTTTATGATTAAATATAGAATCAAATACTATACGCACATTTTTTCAATTTTAACATACCCCGGGCAAAAAAAAAACTATATGTTGATACTTCAAAAACTATAGTTCATTTTAAATTTAAAAAAAAATAAATTAAAAATTTTAAATCTTCTTTCAACATTATGAGCTTTACTGCTTTATTTTTGTATATTATTCATTTTTTGACGTATTTATTAATCGATTTCTACAGCCATAGGTTGCCAGCTCTTCTACAGAGAGATTTATTTAGTGGGATTGCCAGAAAATAGGTAGGTATTGTTTTCGGTCCCTAGGACGTTTGTATCAACACGCTAGGCATCCACGGCCTCCTTTATTAGGGAATAATGAATTGCTGGATGTATTATAAATTAACCTTTTCATTATAAATCATCTTGAAAATTCTAACTACTTCTCTCTATCGCATATCGATTTCCTCATTTATTTTACGTGGTTCTCTGGTGTAATGATTTCAGCTAGTTCTTGAACTTTTTTTACATTTATATTTTCTAAAAATATATTAAAACTTTTCCTATTTAATAATTAGTTACAATTTTTGTAAACAAAAACCTTTGCAAATTTAAATTAATGACCTCTAATATGAATGATTTAAATTCCATTTAAAGAAGAAATCCGAACAATGTAAGCAACAATGAAAAAAAAACTAATTACCAAGAACGATTCTTTAGTTGAATCAGAATTTAAACTACCAAAGAATTTGGACTTTAAATCAGATTTGACATTTACTGAATTTCATTTAATAAAATTTGACTGCTTAAGATTCACCATTGAAACATTTCATTACTCACGACATAAAAACAATTTCTTGTCACCATTATTTTTTTTTTCAAGAAATGGGTTAGAGGTTATAGAAGACGTGAGATATTTGAGAAATCAAAAAGTAAATATTTAATAATAGCGTTTTATGAGCTCAATTTAATTATAGAAGTAAAACTATAAAATAAAAGAGCTCAACTTTTAAAAAGTGTGTGTGTTTGTGTATTAGTCATTCAAACACATACTCTTTCATTTAAAAAAAAATAGAAATTTATTGATATACAACAGCGTAAATCCAATATTTTTAATAGTTTTAATTCAAACAAATTTCCTAAGACATGTTACAGAGATTAGCCTGGAAACCTTCCTCTTTTTTTCAGGACCAATAAAATTTTGAAAGATTTTTTTTCAAGAGACAAGTTGCGAGACATTCTGTACAGTAAAAGAATTTTTTGAATAAATTATTATTTTGAATATTTACAGTATAACGAAAATGGAGGGGAATTCGGCTAAATGGACGTATCAAAGATTTACTTAAAAGCTACAAGAGAGTTAACTTTTATTGTCTTTAATAAACTGTCGTCAATTCGAAACCTCTTTTGTAGTATAGTTTTTGTTTGTGAAAAAATATTAAACATATTTATTTTTTTTTTATCAGAATTTGTTTTTGCAATGTTGCCGTTTATTGTTAGTTGGTCCAAATATTCACACAAAGATGTTTTCTGTAATAGACTAAGAGCCCGTGAACCCCAGACCTTCGTTATTTTATAAAAGATGAAAATTTGTCAGCGCATGCTCCCAATAGAGGTACGAACGATGGGTCATGAATGAAGTTCGGGTTATCGTGGCCTTGGCAGGTAAACGGTGATTATAACGGCCAAATTATAAAGTGTGATTTTTTGATATTTCCTTCAGAATTGTAGGTACGTTATAGTATAAAAGCTGATTTATATATATATTACTCGGGCAATGATTAGATGATGCTTCCTCATCAACCAGACACTTACCATCGTGGCAATCTCTTGCCAGACAACCTTAATGCTCATTTAATTGTAATTGTACTTACGTTATAGTATAAAAGCTTTATATATATTACTTGGGGAATAATTAGACGATGTTCTATCATCAGCCAGACCGTTCTAACAGTTCCAACCCCTTGCCAGACAAGCATGAAGGGTAGTTGTAAGAGCGAGCACGAGGCAAGATGCATATGGCTGGGTGCGAATGAGATAGTGAGTGAGGTCTGCCACGATCCTTCACTACGCTATTGTATTTTACTGCACATGTATTGTTTATACTCAGTGCGTGTTTATATCAGCTTAAATAATTTTATGTGTTCTTGTCAAGTATTAATAATTATAAGAAAAGGACCCTATTTTAGTCTCATCAAATAATAATAAGCTAAAAAGGAAAATATTTGAAAAAAAAAGATTTATTAAAAAGTACAGGCATTTATATAAGTGACGACAAAACACCGGAAGAGAGACAGGAAGAATAAAAAAAATTCACTCATGCCTATTAAAATAATAATAATAATAATAATATTTCGTTTACAATGCAAACTTTACTTAAACAAGATCTTGTTCTTTGACGAATAAAGTTATTATTATTATTATATTTGGTATAGTAAATTAATAATTAATACTTAAATATTAATTAATACTTGACAAGAACATATCAACAGACATCACTCACTATCTCACTCCTACCCAGCCATATGTATCTTGCCTAGCGCTCGCTACTACAGCTACCCTACATGCTTGTCTGGCAAGGGGTTGGAACTGTCAGAACGGTCTGCTGATGAGGAAACATCATCTAATTATTACCCAAGTAATATATATATAAAGATCAGCTTTTATACTATAACGTATGTACAATTACAATTAAATGAGCATTAAGGTTGTCTGGCATGGGGTTGCCACGATGGTAAGTGTCTGGCTGATGAGGAAACATCATCTAATCATTGCCTGAGTAATATATATAAAAATCAGCTTTTATACTATAATGTAAGTACCTTCATCATGACCCATCGTTCGTACCTCTATTGAGAGCATGCGCTGACAAATTTTCATCTTTTATAAAATATCGAAGGTCTGGGGTTCACGGGCTCTCGCTCTATAAGTATTTGTCTCTTTAATTATTATATTCAGCACCAGACGTAACCTCTTATTGTAAAATTGTCCTCCGGAGAACAGAAATTGACCTTTTATCAGATCATTTAAATTATAAAAAAAATTTATCTATTGCAATTTAATATTACTTTTATATGTTTTGAACTGAACACTTCGCTACTTTAAATAAATTACTAGAATATTTATATTTTTATAAATAATCTATTAAATATTTTTTTATTGTGATAATAGGTCATAAAAATATATTTTTTTCTGATATTTAATATTTTATATAAACGATAGCAAATGTTTTATTATATAATCACATAAATAAATTGTGAAATAACAAAATATGTTTTTCTAAATCCTCTTGACTATGTTCATCCAAATACTAGGAATCATCATTAAGAAATAAGAAATTATTTAGTGTTTGAATTGAATCAGGTCATCAAAGGGAATGGATGCTCTGGATTAGAGTAACTACTCAATCCATGGAGTAACTGTGGATTTGAAAAGGTAGAAGTTGAATGAGTGATTGCCCCTAGTTTATTGACCAGGGTTAACTTCGGTAGCCCTCTTTTCATCTAATCTCTTTCCTCTACAGGGAAGGTCCAAGATGGGCATCATATTTTTTTTTTAAGTTTACTATTTCATATTTAATTTATTATATACATGTCCATTTAAGAAAGGATAGTTTGAAATAATATGCAATTTATACAGAATTTTTGAATTCAATTTTACACCATATTTTCATGATTCAAATTTTCAGTCTGTCTATTAGGTAAGTTTATTTATATACTAGATTCGATAAAATTGGTCACCAAATGTTATTATATGTTTTCATTAATTTAACTTATTTATTACCTACTTATTCTTAATACAAGCCACTTTTTTAGAGAGTTGAATATCCAGATTAAGTGTAATAGGTAAAAATATGCATAGGGAAGTTAAATAGATTAAACAATCTATTTTTTTATTAATGTAATATAAAGAATAATTAAACAATTTACATCCCAAAGAGTTTTTTTTTTTTTTTTTTTTTTTTTCATAAGTAGATTGCTGGAGTATGCAGTCATAAAGATACCCAGCAATTAAAAAAGCAGTTTCTGTTTACGCCTGTTTCTGAAACCCTGATGAAGGCTTGCAATGCAAGTTGAAACGTTGGCATTACAAATTAAAAACTTTTTTTATTAAACTTATTTAAAAACTTATATATTTCTATTTGTTATTAACTAATGAAATATCGTTTTTTTCGTTCTATAAAAATATTTCAACCATCTTTCATTAATATTAATTTTAGATATTACATTCTGGTGTCGGAATTGCAATATGTTCCACATGATTTTCTTATGCCGTTTTATTATTATTGACGCTTATTGAATTGTGAATAACATTTTATTTATTGTAATATTTTATTCATAATTCTTATAAGTAATATAAATATAATATAAAAAAAAAAAATATTAAGTAATTATATGAAATTACACCCTTTTATAATTTGATGTTTTTAGAAAGGAGTTGGCTAAAGTGTGTATTTATATAAACTAGAACAAAATTTCATTAATTTACTTTGACGAAGCTTTGGCTTAACATGTAAGTTTTCATCGAAGCCAAAAAAGAAACTAAAATATAAGACAGAAAATTGATTAAAAGAAATTTATAAAAAATAAAAAAGGTATGAAAATTAAGTACACTTATAAGGTAAAAATAAAATTTATAAAAAAAGATAAATGAATACATATTTACGTTCGTAGCACACTTCGCCTAGGTGTGCTATCCACAAGACTGATTGTGGATAGCACACCTAGGATTCGGTGACTGTTAGTAAAAATCGCGAATATTTATAAACTTTCCAGAACATCACTAAGCAATTAAGGCGTATTTTGTTATCAAAAGGGTTTTAGACATTACTAATTTAATATTTGGATTACTTTATTGAAATGGAAGTACATATTCTACTGAAGAATTCCTGTTTGAAAGCAATGGATAATCTATTACTCTGCAATATTCACAAAATAAATGGCACCGCCTTAATTTATTGTAAATGGCACAAAATGTTTTAGGAAAGTCCAGACGACCCCCGCTGGAAAGTATAATATTCCAGGGAGACCAAATATCGATAACTGCCGTAGGTAGCTGGAGAAAGGCCCTGGAGGCTATAATTCCAGCAATATCCTCTGTCATTGGGATTTGATATGGCAAGTCCGTCCCGCCAGGCCTTAGTCCTCTTTACACGGGTTTTTCATACCCAGCAAACTTTCCAGAAATATATTTACATTTGGAAAAGTAGTAATAAAACTTTATCTCATTTGTCCGTTGTATATTACTTTTGATTTGAAAAAACAAAAAAAAATAACAGAATTTCTTAAAATATACTATATTAAAAAAATAAATAAATAATACTGTAAATTTAGTTGATTGAGTAAAACAATTAATACCTTAATAATATGCATCGATTATTATAAAGCTTACAACATAACAATAACTAACAACACTGATAACCAGAAATTTGCAACAAAGGTTCTGGTGGCAAAAAGTTATCTTCTATTTTTCTCACCCTCCTGCATTGGAAAGGAATAAATTTCTCTAATCTCAACGATAATAAGTTGCATTTTCTAAATGAGTTTTATTGTTTTTTTGTTTTATTTACAGTGACTTGCATTACAAACTATTATTAGTTTATTAGATAAGTTGAAAATAAAAGTTTGTAAAATGTATCAAGAACAAATAAATTCAACAATTTTAATTAATAACTAATAATATCTTATTCTGTTTACGTTGATATACCTTTCCTACAACTGCAAAGTACCGAATGTGAAAAAACACTTTTTTTGTATTACTTTAGGACTGATAAACGTTTTAGCGAATTCTCAAATGTGAATTCACTCTGTAAAGGAGAGGAACTAATCTGTCAAAGGGTCGATTATACAAACTATTAGATTATGCCAAATCAATGTAAGGAATCTCTAAAGATCGACTGCAAAAACCGCGTATTTTCAAATTGGATACTTTCTCTTTCAGATCTTCTTGAACATTTTTTTGGAGGGTCTGGTCAAAAAATATTAAACCCGTATTTTGCCGTTCCAACTAATGGGGCCTTGAGCACGAGAAAAAAAATGAAATAGCATTAAACTAACTTATTTTATATCTAGAGTTAAAAAAAATGATATAGACATGATTCTTGCGCCAAAATTTATTATTTATCAAAGAATCAATAATCAAAATCAAAGAAAAATACAACCGCTTCATAGAGTTTGGTTCAGGATAATTCACCCTCTTTAAGAGGGATGGCATTTATAATCCCGTTATTGGTAAATTAAGTTTGAATCGCCATTACTTTGTAACGCAATTCAACTTGCTTAGTGCTGGTAAGAGGTGTGCCTCATGTTTCTTTTAACCTATATGAATAAACAATTCGATAAATAAAAACCTATTTGGAAAGTTGGAAAATCATGAATGTATTTTGATTTTTAACTTGAGTTTGAAACCAGATAGGAAAATGAAACCAAATATATCTCAAGCGTATTACTGTCCTATATTTTGGGTAAGATATAAAATTGGTATGTTAAACCGAATTAATCATCAGGTAAATTTTGAAGGTTACGAATATTTATTTTTCTATTTAAACGACATTTCTTATTTAAAGGTTCTTTTGAATGCTAAATTAGAATCTAAAGTCATTTTCTATTTCGAAAAATCAATAAAGGAAGTTTTTTCGAAGATCTAATCATTTTTTTAGAATTCTATTGACCTAAACTCAATATCTAGGAACCAGCTTTATTTTTCGTTCCGCAATTAAACCAAATAAAAATTTCGGCGCAAGAATCATGTCGATATCATTTTTTGACTTGAGGTTTAAATAAATTTATTGCTATTTCATTTTTTTCCCGACTTTTAGGGCCTATTAGTCGGAACGGCCATTTATGAGTGTAGTATGTTATGACCAGAAACCTCCAAAGTAACTGCTAACAAGATCCCTGAGAGGCTGAGTATGTCCTGCTCTTGCACGTTGCATACGAATCGAAGTTGTGAGTACAATAATGTAATTCATCATATTGGTAGATTTAAAAAAAAAAAAAAAAATCTTCCAGCCTAATGATTTCATTATCTTAAGTACTACTTGAGGTATCTAAATCAGGGATTTTTTTTTTATTATTGTTATTGTGTATTTAAATAAATCAATTAAATATTTGTTTCGTTAAATAAGACGACATATACTTAGTCATTGCTTTAAGCCATTCTTTGGCTATTGTAGAAGCGGACAAAATTACAGTCATCAATTTTTCGATGCCTGGAAAGTAGAACTAATTTATTATGGAGGAAGTTGAAGCCAATCTAAAGCCAGCCTGATAGGGCAAACTTTACACTTTCCTCTGAAAATTAAAAGCAAACATTTTTTAAAGGGAGGAGTGGCTCCTCCAGCAACAATTTAACCAACAAAGGCTACAACTAAGTTTAAAAATCCATCAACACGATTAAAACGTTAAAAAATACCAATCCTCTTCACAATTTTTTTTCCTAATCTTTTTTTCCCGATGCTTTTAGAAGGGAAGGGTCGCCAAATTTTCAATGAAGCTGTATGGACCTGTAAGGCCTTTCAGTGAGAATACACATTCAGTTTTTTCACCATTATTGTGTCAATAAATGTTAAAATTTATTGTTTAAAAAATATGTAATATTTACATAGAAAGAATTATTAAAAAAATGTTTTGATTAACAACATTTAATTTAGTTGGATACTTATTAATCTAAAATGTTTGAAGTACCTGCTAACTTAAAATAATGAGTTACCTTTTCTTCGGCTTTTTTGTATTTAATAATATTATACGGCATTAGAAATAATTAGAAACGGAAAGGAAGATCTTACGATTATAATATCTTTATCCCATACAATGTGTATTATATTTTCATTAAAACATAGCTTCTACTATTTTGTTATTCTATTTTCCTAAAGTGGTTAGTTCTGTTCATAAAAATCTAAGATCTGTATTTTCTTTTTTTATTTAATAAAATTGTAAAAAAAATATCATTTGATTTCATAAATACACACGTGTATCAAGGTCTTATAAGGTATAAACCTCACAGAAGATTTATAATGTTTTTTGTGCTTATTAGTATGCTGGGAGACAAAACGCGTGTGCTGGGTAAGATATCATTGAAATCATTATATTTATTCTGGCGAGATTTAACAAACTATACTATACTATCATATAACAATACAAGCACAAAGCCATTTTTTATTTGTGATCATTATCCACGGAAACTGCTGAACGAATCTTTTCCTACCCCCATCATCTTTATTGTTCCAGGAAGGCTTAGCAAAATCTGCTTATTATCAAGCAATTTGTTATTTAAAAAGTGATAATAGGTGATAACAGTAGAGTTATGTGGCTAGCGCCTTTCTGCGACAGAGATATACACAAATATATACATTTTTAGCTAATAATCTCATTCAATGATAGAGGGAAATTAAGAATAGTTTTCAGCCTCGGGTATACTTGTCCAAATGTTCCTGCAACGGTTAGTTTTTTTGGTTGGATAAGGAGTAGAAAACACTATGTTGGCTTTGATTTAGTATTTCCTTTGATATGCTTTTTTGTGCGCCATTACTAGCGTATAGGGGCCTATATCCAGCGCCGCCAATCCTCTCGGTCTCGGCCCAACAACTTCATTTCGGCGAGAGTTTTGTTTCTTTTGCCCCCAATCCTCTGGATGTATTCCTTATAGGAGATCTTTTGGCGACCTTGTGGACTTTTACTTGTTGGTCTCGCTTCCATGGTCTTTCTGGGTTCTCTCACTTCTTCCATCCGACAGACATGTCCAAACCAATTAAGTTGTCTCTTTTCGATGGTTTCCTTTAATGGAGGCACCTCTAACCGTTCTCTGATCCTTTCGTTCCTAATACAATCTCGCTTAGTTTTTCCTGCTGCTCTGCGTGGGAACCTCATCTCGGAAGCAGTGATACGGCTGGCATGCTTATTAAGCATTACCCAGCTCTCGCCGCCGTATGTTAGGATCGGAAGGTATATAGCCTTGTATATAAGCATTTTTACATTCTTTCCTACTTTGCGGTGACCAATAATGCTATTATTGATCTGGTTGTAGACCTGGTTCGCTTTTGAAATCCTATTGGCTATTTCTTGGTCAATCCTGTCAGATCTATTTACTATGGTTCCCAAGTAGTTGTACTCGTTTACTACTTCTAGGACCTCCCCATTGCAATATATTTCAATGTCTTCTTCATCATTCCGTGAGAGAATTAGGATCTTGATACCTTGAGACCTTGATACACGTGTGTATTTATGAAATACAATGATATTTTTTTTACAATTTTATTAAATAAAAAAAGAAAATACAGATCTTAGATTTTTATGAACAGAACTAACCATTTTAGGAAAATAGAATAACAAAATAGTAGAAGCTATGTTTTAATGAAAATATAATACACTTTGTATGGGATAAAGATATTATAATCGTAAGATCTTCCTAAAGCGTAAATATGAGATTCTGGAACATTCACCTCTCACTAACTTCAGGTTACTCGTAATAGGCTATTTTAGGACAAAACATATTGAGCATGGGGCAAAGGGATAGAGTTCATTTAAAGTTACTTATAGCTCCGACGGAGCAGCACTGGGAACATTCCACAGTATAGTAACTAACTTACATAAATCTCTGTTATTTTTTACTCTACGACTGATTATATTTTCTTGATACTGTAACTGGCTACTCATTTATTAAAAATTAGGCCTTTTAGGGCTCATTCACCGTTTTCATTCCAACCGATGATCACGGATTATGGATGTTCAGCGTGACTACTCGAGCCTATTTATCTAATCCCAAAATTTCGGGGCCGAATATGCAAACTTTTACATCCCGATTAGGAAACGCAGGTAGAGTAATCGCTCTGACGAGCATCACTTTCTCCAGGGATGGGGTAATTGCTTGAGAAACCAGGGCCACCTCGTCTTGCTTGGTGGTCATTTATCCGAGTGCTTACCATACTCAAGTGTGTTTAACTGTGTTTCACTATTGCACTTACCTCAGCCTGCTTCGCCATTCCGTTTACTGTTATTCTGCCTTTAGTTACGTTTTGGAATTTGTTATATAAAAACGTAATGCCCAACATGGTGAAGAACAGAAGCCATTTGTGCCTTCTTCTGAATTCACATAAGGTTATTATTTAATTAGGAGATACTTATATTATAATTCTGTCACAATGAACTTCAAATTAAAGGTTGTTGTGATAATTTTCATACTTTTTATGTTTTCCAATACGGAAATCGTAAAATGAGTAGCAGTACTATTTAAATATATAATTTTATATTTGTAATAATATGTTTAATTTCAAAATATATAATTATTAATATGTAACTTCTTTCGCATATTATCAACAAGTTATCTTAACAATTCTTAGTTATCTTAACAAGGTCTTAACAATTCTTGAGAATAAATGTTTAAGTTTTTCAAACCGATCAAATAATCAAGTTTATCTTTAGTGAAAATCGGTATTGCAGCTTACTGTCTGTAGCTTATAAAATGTAGACTTCTATCCTTGAAAGAAGGTTGAGACGTATTGTGGAGAGCCAACTTGAGGATGAACAGGCAGTCTTCCGCCCCGGAAGGCAGACCCAGGATCACATTTTCGTCCTCAGAAATATTGCCGAAAAAGCATGGGACAGGAATAAAAACATTTATTTGGCTTTTCTTGGCCTAAAAGCTGCATTCGATTCTGTGCCTAGGCATGAAATATGGAACGCACTTGCCGCGAAGAATGTACCAGCAGATTTATTGCAGGCAACAAGATCGACGTACAGCAATGCGAAGAGAATCATTAGGATAAATGGCAAAGAATCCAAACCATTTTCTCTTGATAGAGGAGTCAGACAGGGAGACAGCCTCAGCCCTCTTCTATTCATTACTCTAATGGATGAGGTGCAGAAGATATGCAAGCGCAGAACGCCATGGACCGCAATAGGCAAATGGAAATGCGGACCGTACTTGTAAAAAGTCTCTTATATGCAGACGATATTGTCCTAATTGCAGATTCGAAAGAAAAGCTACAACAGGCAGTTGTAGAATGGGAGGAGAAGCTACTACGGAAGGGAATGTCCATCAACAATTCAAAAAGTAAGATCCTAATTCTCTCACGGAATGATGAAGAAGACATTGAAATATATTGCAATGGGGAGGTCCTAGAAGTAGTAAACGAGTACAACTACTTGGGAACCATAGTAAATAGATCTGACAGGATTGACCAAGAAATAGCCAATAGGATTTCAAAAGCGAACCAGGTCTACAACCAGATCAATAATAGCATTATTGGTCACCGCAAAGTAGGAAAGAATGTAAAAATGCTTATATACAAGGCTATATACCTTCCGATCCTAACATACGGCGGCGAGAGCTGGGTAATGCTTAATAAGCATGCCAGCCGTATCACTGCTTCCGAGATGAGGTTCCCACGCAGAGCAGCAGGAAAAACTAAGCGAGATTGTATTAGGAACGAAAGGATCAGAGAACGGTTAGAGGTGCCTCCATTAAAGGAAACCATCGAAAAGAGACAACTTAATTGGTTTGGACATGTCTGTCGGATGGAAGAAGTGAGAGAACCCAGAAAGACCATGGAAGCAAGACCAACAAGTAAAAGTCCACAAGGTCGCCAAAAGATCTCCTATAAGGAATACATCCAGAGGATTGGGGGCAAAAGAAACAAAACCCTCGCCGAAATGAAGTTGTTGGGCCGGAACCGAGAGGATTGGCGGCGCTGGATAGAGTTACGGCCCCTCTACGCCAGTAATGGCTCGAAGAGGAAGAGAAAGAAGAAGAAGAAAATTGGTAGTACAAGTATTTGCATTAATCCTCAGATGGAAATCAACAGAAAATCTCATAAAAATTAAAACTAATTAAAATGTTGTTATTATGTTCTTATATTTTTCATTTTAATATTTTACTGTTATTAATAAAGGTATTCACTACCGTAAAATGGCGAATTAGAAATTGATTGCATTTTTATTTGAACATGTAGTGACCTGATGGAATTTCTCTTGCTGTATTTTCTTCCCGGAATTCATACATTGGGTACAGGATTTGGCCTGATTTCTTCCTTGTCATATTTTTAAAATTCATTATACTGCTTTATACTTTCCTTAAACTCACTTTAAATAGTAATTAATTAATACATAAACAAGAAGTGTTTTCCAAATAATTTTTCATAAGATGTTTTCATTTACTTTATCCAAATTTGTGTACTCTAATTTAATATGTTTTAGTAAGTTCTTTGTGTTACCATAGTATGTCATATACACCTATACATTTCGGTACATTGACTTCTACTTAGACAAACTACTAACTCTCATTTTATATTCAGCATAAAAGAGGAATATTAAACTTAATCAGTAATTTTGAAGGCATATTATATTTTGGGCTAAATATTTACTGCATCGAATATATATTATTTTAAGAACTTGATAAAAAGATTCCTATTCATCACTATCCTAACTTTAGTTCTATAATAAGCTGTGAAGGTATAAATTACGGACCCTACACCTTATTCTAGGAATAGCAGAAGCTAAAGTTTATATAAATAAATATATCTAGATAACTTTATTAAATCATAAAAACGTTTGATCTTAGAATTAAAGAAGTTATGTGGGGTGGCGGTCAGGGGTTCATAGTGGACTGAAACTAATCCCTTCCTTGAGGCTTGTAAAATTAGTTTTTTTTTATTATTAAAATAAAATAAATGTAAGCCGAATCAGAACTTAGGTTTTATTTTTCATCATAACAACATTATATATTTATACAGGATTATAGGAGGTTACCATCTTCATAAAAATCACTAGTATTATGTAATGGTTAAATATTACTACATATTAATTTTATATATATGAATTTAACCTACTTTAAAAGCAAAATGTTTTAACCTAAGCTGTATTTAGTTCAAAGTAAATTACATCATTCGTCTTTTTTTTTCTATAACATCTACGAACAAATTTTAGATCACTTAGTCTTGAGCCTTCCATTGGCACCAATGGATCACAAAGCTCTGTTCATTCACTCATTATACCAAGATAGTGTATTCTAAACTTTTTACAATTCTTTTCACTGGAACTGAGATTAATGCAATGTCGATAAATTACGTTTCTTAATTTGTTGACTTCTACAACCCGGAGTGGTTCTTGGCCTCCTCTAAGAGGCGCCGCCTTCCAGTTCCATTGTTGAATTATTGTCCTCGCGTCTTCGGCCACACCGTCGATCCATCTCAACCTGGGTCTTTCTCCTCTCCTTATTCTGTCCAGCACCCCTTCATAACGTTTTTCGGCATTCTATCCTCAGCTATGTGCGCCACACTTCGCCCTCTGTAACAGATCCGTATATTCTTCTTAATATTTTTCTTTCAAAAATTAGCAGACCCCTTTCTGAGTCCAGGTTTGGGAAGCGTAGGTAAGAATTGGCCTTTTCAGTGTCTTGTACAGCTGTGCCATTGTTCTTCTGGTGAGCAAGGGGCTCTTCGTCTGTCTTGTAAGCCCAAAGTAGCGCCGGTTGGCTGCAGTAATCCGCCGACTGATTTCGAGGGAGGAGGTGACAAGCGTTTCTAGATACACAAAATTTGGGACCATTTCGAAGGAGAAATTTCCTATTGTGAGAGCTGGGGCGTCCACTTGGTTATGTTCACCATTGACCTACATGTATTTGGTTTTGGTTTCGTTAACCTCTGACCAAGTTTCAGTGCAGCCGACTGATGAGCAAGAAAGGCGTCCTCCATAGCTTTCCTTGACCTCGCCACTATGTCTACATCGTCTGCGAGGGCCAGTTGTTGCTCACTACGATGAATGATAGTTCCTGAGATTTGTATCCCTGAATCTCGAATAATTTGTCTATGCATTAATAATAAAGTCTGTTATTTTTAATTTTTCTGTTTTATCTCTCATTTTTTTTTACATAACCTCTTAAGCTCTCATGTTCATGGATTTTGTCAAACTTTTTTTCTCCCTTGGTCCATTCGTACCATGTCCCCGTAGAATCTTAGACAGATTAACTAACTGCAGGGTATAAACAATTACGGAAAGAAATTCAAGTTCTTGTAGAAAATAAAGAAAAACGGAAGGATACAGTGTGGTCGAAGAAAAGGAAGCAAAGGCAAGCTGAAACGATAAAGAAGTACTAGGAGGTAAGATGGAAGTAAGAAAAAGTAAAGATATTCATGTGGTCTTATAAGGCCGTTAAGTGAAAAAAAAAAAAAAAAAAAAAAAAAGTATATATATATATATATATATATATATATATATATATATATATATATATATATAATATATATATACACACACACACAGATACATATATTAAAGCATAATAATATTATAATGATAGCAAAATTTGGAAAACAAATTATATTAACTATTCAAATATGAAATAATATCACAGTTCAAATTTCCCAAATAATTGAGTTGGTCATAAAATTTTCGAAAGATGAGTTATTTCTTGAATAATACACTTCTTCTTTTGATTTACATCTCCCATCATCCAAAGATTGATTTATTCAAAGCAGCTTGGACTTACTGCTTATTTATTGGTATTAAATTATCGAGATAATTTTAATCATCCTTGTGAATTTATAAGTGATACTTTGAACCCATCGAACACAAACATTGGATTTGGAGCAGCTCCCTCCCACGGCTATTCATTCCATCAGATCCCACAGCAATAGCGAGTTATTGCTTCCGGGAACGGTATTCACGAACCGTCCCTGCAATCAATTTAATGGAGGTATTGGGCAATAACTCTTGTAAATGTTCTCCAGGAGGCTCGGCTAATTGTGAGCGTATGCCGGTGCCGGGGGGAGCATTTCAGATTAAAACATTTCCAGTATATCACGTCCCAGGAGTGGGCTGTTACTAGCACAAAACAGGGACCTCTGCTAAAAACAGGGACCACGAGGGGAAGGGGGAATTAACAAAAACAAAGCAGCCAGCTAATGCATCACCTCCTAGCAACTTGGACCACAACCAATCCGCCTTCATTGATACTATCTATCATCTCTGCTTAAATTATACTGCGTTAGTATTTTAGTGATTAGGACACGGATGATCGGGTACAGATGACCTGATGTCCCTGTATCTTGTTTATATTTGTTCACATATCAGCAACAATTTCATAGATCAGGATATTTGATGTTTATCTGTAAACAGTGTTCTTTACATCTAATAAACCTATGCGATTTTGCTAATGATACTCTAATAGATTTAATTCCAAAAATCGTATTCGGCCCTGCCATGCCTCATGTAATTTAGTTACCATTCCCAACCTCTCTCATTCTCTACCTCTCTCGCTGGTTATTACCGAGTCTTAAATATTACTTTTGTTTTTGTTTATTTATATTCACTGATTCAATGGCCGCGAGCAAGGGACTAAAAATTAAAAATATATAAAGATATCAAGGACAAACTGGAAAATAAGATGATGTGGAAACTAGGATTTCGAATAAATAGGATCTTTAATAACTAATTGGAAAAGGTAATAATAGAATGAAGATCAAAAGCAAATGTCTTTTGACACTAAATTTTTAGGAGCGACTTGGTCTGCAAAGAACATGATTTACGAAAACATTCAGTGATGGGGAAAAGGGGCGTGGCCAATTCCCTCTGAGTACTGACATGAGGGAAATTTCCTACTGGCTCTGTAGGAGCACCACCGCACAGTGGGGCAAGCAGCCCTAATTGTTGACATAAACTAAATATTCTTTCTTACATCTTAAATAATCATCAACATTAGTTCCAAAAGCTATAAATCATACATTCAAACACTGAAAAACTTTAATCACTCACTCTATTTGTGTATAATTCGAAAAAACTTAGAAAACAGTAAATAAAAAAAATCACACTTTTCATTAAAATATGTAGCGCACTTTCTATCTACAATATTTCCTCGTCATCTTCTTCTGTGCCAGACCTGTTTTCAAAATGACCAGAAAGAAGGTTTAAAGCCTCCGTCGGTAGTGACTTAATTTTTTTCTTAGGTAGTTTTCGTTTGCTTGTTAGAACTGGGTCTGAACTAAAAAAAAAAGTTAATGAATATATCCTGGTTAGATTTTTCTCGACTACACTTCTGTAAGGGTTGTTCACGATATTTTTTGAAATCCTTGTTACGAGCTTCCTATGCTTCCTCGCTTAACTGCTCTGAATACAACATGGCTCAACATATTATTTCTGTACCATAAATAAGAAACTTGTGGAGGGTCGGTGACATCGGGTATCATGTGTACTTTTCTACATAAAACTTTGTAGTACCATGAGCAAACTCTTGATAGGCATTAGTATTAATTTCGTGCCAACTTGATATTGCTATCAGTATCGTATGAAGCCATTTAATTAGTTCAGCGTCAACTCCGGTAATTTCTGAAGAAATATCAGAATGAGAAAATAATCACCTAGCCGTATTTCCATCGTTACTATTTCCAAAGCCAGGTTTAGGCATGTCAACAATCAAACCACATTTTTTCTAATAACTTTCTTGGATTCGACTCTTGGGTTTCTTTAACAACTTTTTTGTTTTCATTGCTGTAGGCTTGCCATTTTTTTTAGTGGAAGCTTGTAGGATAGGTGTATAGGATAGGAAATAAAGTGATTTTTTCGTCTATGCACTAACAAAGGAGAAATATTTTTTCTGATGCTGGGGCAGATTGGGGTAAGATGGTAGAAAAAAAATATGTTTGGACGGGTTTGGAAGGTTACTAAATCCTTCGCTAAAGATAAACTAAAACCAATAATCTTATTTTATTATATTATTAAGACAAATATATTTCAACATATTTCAAAATTATATACCTGAAGATGATGATTTCATGTCATAAAATTATACAAGTATTAAAACTGCAAGTAAAAAAAAAAAATAACGATCTTCTAATGACAAATTGACATTGCTATTGATGCCACTGAACTTTGTCTACTTTCACCGATTAACAGTACAATACATGACCGTTATCGGCTTGAGGAATTACATTATTTTGTTCTGCAGAGTCTCAACTTATAGATAATTAAGTCATCACGTTGAAAGTAAAATTTTAATTTTAGGACTTTCTGCCACGTTTTGATTCACTTTGCCCCACTGTGCACCGGGAGGTTTTCGTTTACATACATTATGAATTGTCATTTATATTTCAGTATATTAATAAATGCTTTTTAAATTCGTTTTCTAAATAAATGTATTATTGTTGTTCTTTACTGTACAATAAAAAAAGAATATGAAGTAACAGCAAGCAGATATACAAATTTTTGATTTAATAAGGTACTGTAATAATTACAGTTCATTCTGAATCAATACTTATATTACTCTCATCAGTAATTGAATCTTCTCTTAAATTAATAATTAGTCTATCTACTTCAGTATCTATAATGCCGTCATTAACTTTATATTCATTTCCAATGTTTCCTACATGTCCTACATGTTCACTACATTTCATCTATTTTTCTGGTGAATATTAAAAAAAACATAGCATTTCAGCTAGCTGTTTCTTTTCCTTTAAATTAGGACTTTATTATTGCCCTTGTTATTTCCCCTTTTATGCTCCAAAGTTCCATTGGATTTCAGTCTGGACTGTAAGGGTATAAAGATAAAAGCGTGTGACCGTGTTCTTTCAAAATATCATCTATTTTGTATTTTTCCTGCTTAGGAACGTCTAATAGCTTTTGCATCATCCCTGCCTTGGTCATTGTCTTGTCAACTTCAATGTTATGAGCCCTTAACCATTGTGCAGTACTTTTTTAATTGTAGTCCATTTAGTTAAATCGTGCAGTGGAGAGAAGAAGGGGGGCTATTTTCTCTTTGAGTAAAATTCTCCTCGCAGGCATTCGTGCATGCGCAATTGAAATACATTTCTTAAGTGAAAACACTATTAGATTAGTGATTATACACAGGAGTGAAAAATAGAGAGATGATCTTAAATAATTGGAAAAGAAAGGGCTTTAGACCTATTGCTCAGTAAATGAGAATTGAAGCCATAGAATGAGAAAAATTAGCTAATTCAAGCTGCTATTTTGTGTGTGCAATATTGCAGTTGTGTAGAAGAAATATAATGGTAGCTAGTCAATCTGCAAAAGTTGTCTAATAAAAGTCTAATATTGAAGATTACGAAGGGCAGAATGTGCAGAAAGTTTTGAGAGAGAAATCCAGACTTGAAATGGTTCGATGAAGTGGATGACGACCTGGCTGGTAGATAAAAAGTGGATGGCTCATACCACACTTTTTCAAATTGCTCTTTCATTACTATCATAATTTGACCAGGCAACCCACTTGGAATATTATCGTTAAAAAAAAAGAAAAAGTTTGGATCCATTTTATTTTGTCCCATTCATTTTAAAAACACGTTTACATTCATCTCCTAAGATTATTTTCTAAATTCTCTGAGACTATTTGTTATCTTTCTGACCAAGTTTGAGACAGAGAGTCAAATTTCTGTAAGGAATTGTGGTAGTTTGCAATATCTTCATTACATGCAATATGTTTATTAGTAATACAAATATTTAAGCAATGTTGAAATTACATAAGTACTCGATAAAAGTTTACTTATAAAAGTACCTACGCTAGAAAAATACATAATGGTTTTACCCTTCCCATAGCAAATTAATTTTGTTTCAACTTCTTGATCAAAATCCAGTTGTTATTCTTTTGAAATTTGAGCTCAGAACAAAAAAAAAGAAAAAAATATTATTTTATTTCTTTAATAATTCTTGTATGATGCATTACGTCAAACATTTAATTTCACTCGAACCATCTCTTTTTTTTTCTTGGTTCTGAGAAGAGATTGAAGAACAGCGATGTGAGCGCGTGTGATCATGATAAAGTATAACTAAGGCAATTAGGCGAGTGCACCAACAAAGCTCACATGTTCAGTTTTCAGGGAACCTTTTTATTTCAGAGAATCGACTGGAGCAAAATCATCCAATAGCATCACGGCTGTATTTACAGCTTATTTCCTTATACAGGATGCACAGTGTTCGTTATTTGTTTGATTTTTTTTCCTTTTGTATTATTAGATTCTGAGGAGCCTACAAGCAGACAAAAGAGGTCTACTATAGTCATTATGGAACAAAACAAAAATATAAGGCATAGGACAGAAACATATTAATGCATTGATATTTCGTAACTTCATGCTTACATTCTCTTAAGACTGTATTTGGGGTCTTTGTGGGAAATATGTTTTGGCATAATATACAGTCTTTAAAAATACATGTTAAACATTGTAACATTTATATCAGAACAATGATCAGTTACAAACAACGAATTATCGACCTTGTAATCTGAAGAAAGATCTAATTATCTATGATTTCAATATAGTCAAGTGAAAAATGTACTGAAGTAAAGATATATAACTGAGGAGGTAACTTTCAAAACGTGTTTTTCACAAACAAATTTTATTTTTTTGAGTTTTTAGTATCACTAGATTTGTTTTTCAGAACGCTACAATATGTGATGAGTATTAGCCATCAAAACAAGCTTTTTTCCATCCAATATTAGTAAACGAAATCAGGGTTTAAAACAAAGAGTGTTTTGTCCATAGCCTGTTTTTAGTTCAAACCATGCTTTGTCCACTAAGCCAACCGCTCCATTATTAACAATAATCTCTTACACTGGTATAAGGTTGTACGTTTTGACTCTCCAAGTGTTGGAAATGTTACCTCCTCAACTGTATGTTATAATTAAAAGATAATAGCTGAATCATAGTTACAATCTCCATAGATATAGCTTATTGTTTGCAGTCAATTTACTCTAGATCATAATAATGCTTCTTTGAAAATATCAAAATAAGATAAAAAATCTAATAATAGATGTATTATTGTGCAGCAATGAGGGAGAGAGAGAGAGAGTGAGAGAGTGAGAGAGAGAGAGAGAGAGAGAGAGAGAGAGAGAGAGAGAGAGAGAGAGAGAGAGAGAGAGAGAGAGAGAGAGAGAGAGAGAGAGAGAGAGAGAGAGAGAGAGAGTATGAGAGAACAAGAGTTAAAAGATCGGTGGCTGATAGAAGTTTCTTAAGCAAAAGCGGTACATAAAACTGTTTTATTCTTATTCATCGTAAAGACGAAGAAATGTAATCAATAAAATGCTTGGCGTTATCATCAATTTCATAATGGAATGTGAGATATGATGAAGAATTGTGGAGTATATCTTCAATGTCTTTCATTTGAAATATTACTCTATTACCCTTATCTATGAATTTATTTTTAAATATTGTTCGCATTTATTTAATTAATATTTCTAATAATCCTTATACCCCCGTGCCCTCGTTCAGGTACGCGGAGATGTAAATGCCAAAATAAGAATAAAACGTTTTCCGAGAAAATAAAAAAAAATTTTGTCAGTATATTTTCATAATGATTTTAATTGTAGCCAATTTGTTAATAATCTACAAAAACAGACTGGCCGAACATAGTAATTCATTGTCCCTAAGCAATGTGTTCAATACTCGTAGTTCCAGTTAATTTCGTATCTGCACCATACCGTAAAATAATCGAAGGATCGTTGTTAAACGCGTCACGTAGTCTTAAGGAAATTGGTACGCATCTAGGGTGGGTTCTTCTATTAAACTATTTTAATGAAACAGAATAAAATTAACAAAGGCTTCTATCATGTAAATAGCTGTGGTACGAGGGTCAGTCAAATATAAACAAGACTTTTAACTTATACTTTTATTAAAGCTAAACAAAACAATGATTACATGTTACTGCTTTTCTACATAGTCTCCCTCAAGTCTCACACACTTTTCCCAGCGTGAGGATAGCTTATGGATCCCTTCTTCATAAAAGATTTGAGGTCGTGTCTTGAACCAATTGGACACAAATTCCTGTGCTTCCTCATCACTTTCAAAACGGTTTCCACCAAGTGCTTCTTTGAGAGGACCAAAGAGGTGAAAGTCACATGGAGACAAATCTGGGCTGTAGGGAGGATGTTCCAATGTTTCCCAGTGAATTTGGCGTAATTTCTCTTGGGTCAAGGCAGCTGTGTGAGGCCTAGCATTGTCATAAGGCAAAATGACATCTCTGATTGGCTGTTTACGCCTTTTGTTCCGAAAGGCTGCTTTTGCTTGCTCAAGAAGTTGACAGTAATAAGCAGCGTTCACAGTACGTCGTTCGTGTAAAAAGTCAATAAGCAAAACGCCTTTGCAGTCAAAAAAGATTGTGGCAAGAACTTTTCCAGCAGACAACCGTGTTTTGGCTTTCACAGGGCGGGTTTCGTCTTTCCTTCGCCACTCCATTGACGCCATTTTGGATTCAGGAGTGTAGTGATGGACCCACGTTTCATCACAGGTTATTATGCGATTTAAAAAACCACCAGAACTTAATAATAATTCGTTGCGCAACTGTAGGTACAACCTCTTGTTCAGACATGACTACAATGACAAACAAAACAGCATTGAGAACGCATTGTTGCAGCTTTCCCCCTCCCCCAGGCTGCCCCCTACCACTACTGAAACATGGCTACCTGCTACAACCTGTACCTTGGGTATAGTAATAAAAGTCTTGTTTATATTTGACTGACCCTCGTATAAACAAACAAATCCTTTTAATTTAGCCTTTCAGTTTACTAGATAATTTCAATTATGATATGCTAGTTTGTTGGTGAGTAAAAATTCGAAACAATTTATATTAGTTAATTAAACTTAGTTTATTCTTTGAAGATTGGAGTAACTTTGAAAAACGACAGCAGGATTTTGAATACTTTGTATTATTATTTCATTTAAATCTGCTGTGGCATTTATTTAATTTAATTAATTAATTTAATTAAATAATCTTAATAGACTGACTTCTTAGTGATGAAGTTTTTAAAAAGTCTCTAAGATACTTTTTTAAAACTTCATTATTAAAATAATTATATTTTTAATATTTTATTAGAATCTTTAAAATTGGGCTTTCCAGGGTTTCGAGATCGTTTGATTCAAAGGAGCGTAGGCGTGCCGCTTCTTGTTACTGAAGTTTTACACTTCTTAAAGATACTCGAGCCTTGTTTGAGGAGTCAGTTACACTTTGTCAAGGGAGAGTGGTTGATGGGAAGCTCTCTGAGCAAAAGAACTGGCGACAGATGGCGGGGGTGACAGGAGCTCAATGCCGTAGGGGCAGTGCGATACAGCTCTGGAATTAGGAAGGGGAAGGATACAAAAGATTGGTAAGATAGAATTGAAGCGATATCATGGTAAGGAATGATTGCAACTGATTGCTAAAGCGTGGGGAGGCTAAACTTAAATCGAAGGGTTATTAGTAGATTTAGAAAGTCTTTATCAAATTCATTAATAGAAAATTAATTAATAAAAACTTATTGCTTACTTATTGTTTAATATAACAAGGCAACATTATTTTTTAATTGTAGAATTTTGTTTTTCCTTCCTTTCCTTTTTTTAATTTAAGTGTATATTTTGTATGAGTAGATTCTTTATCATCCATATTATTGATTGCCCTTCAGAGAGGCAGCTTTTAACATTTACTCAATAAAACAGTATATATAAAAAAATAAGTTCTTTTCAGATATATCCTTGCTAAGCAAACATACTTTCTAATGTCGTTGAAATATTCATTTTTTTAATCCATTATTTAAAAAAAAATAACGAGAGCATTACATTTTATTAATTCTCACTAAGTCAGGATGGCCGAGCGGTCTAAGGCGCTGCGTTCAGGTCGCAGTCCACTCTGTGGGCGTGGGTTCGAATCCCACTTCTGACATTCTATTTTTATAATTATTATTTGTTAACTATGAGTCTATATGGGATGTGCATCTTGGAGAGTAATAGTGAGTTTTTAATTATAAGATAGATTTGATTGTTTTAGGATATTCTTCAGTCCTAATAATATTATTTCATTAAGAACATTAGTTATGTGTTGAAAAACAAAATGTAATTATTGTATTAATTAAGGTAAATATATTTCCTAGTAGATATTTCTTTTTTAATTAATATATATTAATTTTTCTTAAATTTCATTTTACTAATAAGACTAATCAAATACTTCAGCCATTTAAAAATAATTTATTTATCATGTATATAATATTTAAAAAAAGAAAAAGATAAGGGAAAATATGTATTAATAAAATAGTTAATCTATTTTTGATTATATATTATTATCTTAAGAATTATTTATTGTACCTATTAATGAACTTGTTTTTTAAAAATTTTTAATTGTATTATGATTTTCTTTTATTTCCTTTTTTTGTTTTTTTTCTTTGAGAAATCACTATTTATTCTTGTTAATAGAGAGTGATAAATTAGCATTATCAATATTATGTATTACTTAACAAAATTATGTTTCAAATCATTGATAATTTTGGAAATGAAGATTGATTTATTATAGTGGCCCATCAGTAATAAATTAATAATTAGATTAATCCTTTTGTACTATTATTCCTACCTCAACTTATTATTATTAATGTAGGTTTATATATTCGAAAGTGTTTCATTAGCTTGGAGTTTTCTTCTTATATCGTCCCACAACTGCAAACTATCGAATGTGAAAATATGCGGCTTTTGCATTCGATCTTTAGCGATTCGTTTTATTGATTTGGCATATTCAAATAGTTTGTATAATCGAGGGGTTATTGACGGGGTTAATCCTTTCCTTTACAGAGTGAATTCAGATTTGAGAATTTTCTAAACGTTATATCAGACCTAAAGCAATTGATAAATTATTACAAAAAAATGTGTTTTTTTTTTTCAAATTCGATACTTTGCAGATGTAGTGACGATATGTATGGTTAAAATAGTTGTATTTTAATCAATTTCACGGACTAAAATCGTTAGGTAGTGGGTAAAGGCTAAATAGCTTATTTTTGCCACGCTTAGGACCATATTGTTCTCATAATCATGCCCTGCAGTGAAAAAAACAGTTAAAATAAAATTATATGAGTTACACAGGTTATTTCAAAATATAAATACAAGTTGCATGTCTATAACTAAAAACCTGAACTAACTGACCAAACAGCACTCACCTCACATTACAGGCAAACAAAACATTCTTATAAGTTTGATTCCCCTAAAATTATTCACCATGAGCAAAATAATTTTAAACAAAATATTAACCGGGATCCCTTTTACCTATACGTTGGGAATACCTGTAATTTGGTAATTCCCATCCCTTACCTTTTTTTCAGAAATTTTCCTAGTTTAGTTGTTTAATAGAATTGTTACAATTCAGTAGTAGATACCTCCAACTGTTATCCTATTGATGCCGGTGTGCCACAAGGTAGTGTCCTAGGTCCTATCCTCTATAATCTCTTCACTGCTGATAAACCCACAAACCCTAATACCTTTTTAGCTACATTTGCAGATGATACTGCTATCCTATCATCCCATCCAGATCCTAAACTTGCTTCCCTCAACCTCCAAACACATCTTTTACAGATTGAAGCTAAGCTTGATGCAACAAGTGGAGAATAAAAGTTAATGAAGCCAAATGCAATCATATAACTTTTACCCTTCGCCGCAAATCCTGTCCTCCTATCCACTTCAATAATATCCATATACCTATATCCGACACAGTACGTTACCTTGGCTTTCATCTTGACAAAAGACTGACTTGGAACCCTCACATTAGACTAAAAAGACAAGAACAAAACAGGAGATTCAGTCAACTTTACAGACTATTAGGCAGAAATTCTCATTTCTCAGTATTAACAAACTCCTTATACATAAAACAATATTAAAACCGATTTTGACCTACGGACTTGAACTGTGGGGGACAGCAAGACAATCCAATATTAAACGTATTCAATCCTTCCAATCCAAAGTCCTCCGAACAATAGTCAATGCACCTTATTATGCAACCAATAAAACCCTACATAATGACCTTTTGTCCTTGATTTCATCAAAATCTATCCAATCATCCCAATCCTCTGGCTCAATCCCTATCCAGTCATAACCATCCTTATAACCCTCCAAGAAGGTTAAAACGGCAATGGCCCCGAGATCTTTTGTAATGTATAAAATTATGTGACGGTATAAAGTTATGTTAGTTATGTAATGTATAAAGTTATGCTACGGGTCTGGCCTTGACTCCCAATAAACGGGGAATAGACTCGATTCGGGGCTCCCCGGGCTGAGTGTGTTTGCATTGTATATAAAGTATGAATGAATAATAATTTGTGTATTTTAATTTTAATTTAATTTTGTTTTCTTTTTGATTATTGTAAATAATTATTAGTTTAATTTTTATGAAGATATTTATTTTACTTTTATTTTTTATTATTATTAGTTGTGTGTGTGTGTGTGAGTGTGTGTGTGTGTGTGTGTGTGTGTGTGTGTGTGTGTGTGTGAGTGCATTTTTAAATATGGTATGAATGAATACATATATCTCTGTACCTATTGCCCTTTACTGAGGCAGATTGTACACTTATTTCAATAAGATATATGACTGAGTAAAAATAGCATAGCATAGATACCAATAGCATATCCACCAGTAACATTGTAAGTAGTTCATACTCCTCCATACTTTGTAATTATATGTAGTTAAATATTCCGACGCATGTTTATATTGTAACTAACTTTATGTTTTGAAATAACCTATGTAACTCATATAATTTTATTGTAACCAGTTTTTTTTATTGTAGGGTATGTTATGAAAACAATTTAGTATCGAAACGTCACTAAAATAAGTTGTTATTTTATTGACTGAACCTCAAGAACCTTATTAAACCCACATATTTATATATATTATATTATTTTATTGATTTTTAATCCTATTAAAGGGCTAACTTTCTAAGGGATCATGTGCTAGATACTATAAAAAATGTATGCTGAAATATATAAAAATTATTTTTATTGGCCCATTTTTATTTGAAATATTTTTAAGTCTTTAGTTTAAAAGGGCTTTAGTTTTTTTTTGTTTTTTTTCGTAAAAACTTTCAAATCATGAGCTGAGTAGTATAAATTTCAATTCTAAAATATATAAAAATAAATTATATTTATCGGCCCACTGAAAAACCTTTTTAATATTTGAGGTGCAAAGAACATTTAAAAAATTATAAAATGGATTTGAATCGTATTTTTTTAGCAACACGATATCTTTTGTTCAAACATTTAAAAGTTACTAGATTTTTCATTAAACAGTTCTTTTTTATAAACTTCAAATACCTCGAATTATGAGCATTTTAAAAACTCTGCAAAAAAAAAAAAAAAAAAAAAAGGGTTCGTTTATAAAATTAAATCTAGGATGTATTTGTATAAATATATAATTTTCAAAAATGTATTTTAAAAAATGTGTTTATTTCTACAAAACTATGAATTTTAAAAACTAACGAAAAAATACGCATATTTTTACAAAATATTTTTATTTATTAACTTTAAATAGGTATATACTTACAAAATTTATATTTTTTTAAGCATCCTTCATCTACATGTAAAAACACACACTTCTACCCTATTTAAATGTACAAATTCTAAATTTAAATGTAAAAAATACACATTTTTTCTTCCTGGATTTTTATCCTCCAATGTACTGATTTTGACATATTCGATTTAAATAAAACATATATTTTCCCAAACTACATTCTAAATGTAAATGTAAAAAAATACATTTTTTTTTTTTTCTAAAGTTTTTTGTACTATGCATAAATTTTGCAATATTCGATATTGATAAATGGACTTTTTTTTTGTATATATATATATATATATATATATATATATATATATATATATATATATATATATATAAAAGTTTTCATTTTTATACTTATTTATTTACATTTATATTTATGTTATGTTCTTTTTAATGTAAATATTGCTCAAAATGTTGTCCTCTTGCACCAATGCAAGCATTACATCTAGCACTCACTTAGTAATTGCCGCTAAACATTGTTCTGATGCTATTTGATGCACTGCATCTATGATTCGGTCTCTTAATTGCTCTCTTGAGTTGATTGACACCGAATAAACTGCTTCAAGGTTCCCCATACGAAGAAATCTATGGGTTTCATATCAGGTGATCTGGGTGGCCAAGGTACTACTCCTCCACGTCCAATCCATCGTTGTGGATAATTTATATCCAGCTAAGCTCGAGAAACTCTGCTATAATGAGCTGGACATCCATCGAGTTGGAACCACATTTCAATCCGCTGCTGTAAGGGAATGTCATCTAAATAATTAGAAAACTATATGTAATATATATTATAAGAAAATTTTCTGGGTACCATTTACTTGCTTTTTTTTACTTTCGAAACCAGATAGATTTAAAAAATCTTGGCTTAAGGTTTTAAACTGCATTTCGGTAGAGTAGCCGGTGATGATAATGTGGGATTGGTTTAATGGCCGTTTCACATCCTGAGGCAGAAGATACCCACAATCGGAAATTCAAATATCTATTAATCGTTTGGCACGGACTGTATTTTTATTGCAAATCTGAGGAGAGGAGGGAGTCCATAATGGCACTAGAAATCAATTGCTTTGGATCGGGGCCAGCAGCAATAAAACTAACTTCATCCCTTACCTCTCATCTCACCCGCCTACGATGATAAATCCTCCTTTTACAAATCCGCATTATAAACTTACCCGTCATAAAATACCCCACAAAACTCTTAGAGCTATAAAAAGGGTGGGGTGTGATTGGTACCTGGTTCTGGGAGGTGAAGGATTCGAATTCTTGCTTGGCGTCTTCCTCACTCCCTATTATGTTTTTATTACTACAGATCCTTTCAGGTACAGATTCCCCAATAATACTTCAGGGGATGGTTACTTTTTCCAAACTTATGGCCATCTTTCTACTTTTATATAAAGTATATCTACTACATATGTATATCTTTATAAAACTGATTCTTAAAAAAAAAAAAAAAAAAAAAAAAAAATGAAAAATAAAAGTTGGATGAATATAGGCATTTAAACATTAATTAAATAGAAAAAGAAATGAGTAAGATAAATGACATTAGGTCTGATGGAGGCCTACAAGCCTGGTGGCACTTACATTGGTATATTGGTATATTGGTATATAAGTAGCAAAAGTGACCTGTTCAAAGTTCCAGATTTAATAGTTATTGTCTATGTGTGAGAGTGTAGAATCACTCAGAAGGCTAACATTTGATGATTGGTCATTTTGTGTGAGAAAAGAAAGAATAAGTAAGGCCAAAATTACGCTCGAGGGACGGTGTTACGAAGTTGAGTGGCCGGGGACTGAAGTAGATGGAGATGAATTGTATAAAATGCCATCATTATACTTATACGATATGAAGTATTCCTTCCTTTCAGTTGTAAAAGGAGAATCAGAGACTCGGTATATGAATTTCATTGAACTTTCTTCAGTACAATAAATACGCTGGATGGTACGTTTGAGTACTTTTTTTAATTTATTGGCATTGGATACGTTGGAGTTCGGCAAAAAAGAAAAACAAATTGTATCATTCTGCCCTTGGAGATCTTCAGTAAACTTTGGAAACCACTCGCTTTCCATCATTACCAAGGTAGGGGTAATAGGCATCATAGGAGTAATCATCCATTCATTCTGCACTAGTACTACCTCCTGCAAACAAGGTTGAGTGTCTACCAAGACTGGAAGTATCTATAAATAGTAATAGTTGCCGTAATTCCCTCCTTAGTTGTAGAATAGATGTAGGAGAAGTTTCAAAGCAAAAATTAAAAACTTGAACAATTAATGAGAGATTCTGATATACTTAAAGGATTCTGATATGCAAGAATAAGAAAATAAAGATTCAGCTAAGAGCCTGTACTATAAACTCAGTTTGCAACTATTTGATAAATAGGTATTTATTTATTTTTCCATCACATGATTCTTATTTTCACCAATTTTCTTTTTCTAATATCCTCCTCTTTCCCTTTCCAAACTTTTGGTAACAAGTTTAACCTCGTACCGGGTAATAAGCTGGAAAATTTGATTTACCCGCCCTGAAAACATATGAAGCCCTTATTTTCTGTTACGCCATCATTTCACATCATTAGCACGATATTATTTCTTGTACCTTTATAAATAAATGTGTGAGACGTAGTTGGGAAATAATCTGAGCCCCACGTCATGTTATCATTAGCCGAAAGGGATGTATCACAGCGAAAGCTGCCCCCAGCTGTGGGGGAGGGGTGCTTTCCATTATTTACTGCGCCATTTCCTTTTCTTCGCGGGAGTTATCGCCCCCTCCCCCCCCCCCCCCCCCATAGCGGACATGAGCTGTGGCCACAATTAGGCCGCGGTGACACGCAAGAGCTATACCTGTAAGTCTTTGTTAGGCCCTTTAATGTGGTTCCAGGCTCACGCGAGGATTTTTTGCCCGCCGACTCGTGGGGTCCTATTTTAGATTTTTGTCTCTTCTGTAGTTGAATTAAAGAAGAAAAAAAAAAAAAAAAAAAAAAACTCATTAAAAAAAAATGCAGATTACCAGCAATAGGCCAGGAAGAATTATAGAGTAGTTTACCAAGCAAACTGCATTAGAAACCTCTTAAACTATCTAGCTAAAGGGATGGCAATATTTTTATTATAACACAAAGGCATCATATTTTAATGTGCAAATTTTCTGAATAATTTTTTTGTTACAATGAAAATTAGGATACACATATTTTTTTTCCTACATACTTAAATTATATATACAATAAAATAAAAATATATAATTCTCCTAATGGCATATCAATTACTTCTAAGCAAAATACCCATTGGTTGCACTTTAATAAAAGTTCCTATGTCATGTTCTTTTTAGTCGAATAGAATGGAAAGTAAGTTGAGAGACTAGTGGATTTAAATGATTCTGTAGTTTACTATAAAAGGATAGGTATCTGGTTTGGGCTGTCAGTGACATATGGAACATTAAGGTCTTTATGGATAAGTTTATTTGTAAAAAGTAAAGAGCATTTAGGTTTTTTTCGAAAGTTTTTGGATTAGATACGAGAAGAATCTCTCGGAACTACGTATGTCCAAATCGGTCTAATCACTGCCATGTAAATGGGTCTCTTATTATTAATCGGGGGTTTGGTGACTAGTTTTATACTGTGGAGGTTACACTTTATCTGCCAGTGAGATAAACAAAGAAGCACTGTGAAATGGTCTTGCCAATTTTCAAATTATAAGTACAATTATTTTTCATTTCATTTGAAACACGCAGCTAATTTTTGTTTAGAATATGAAGAAATTTGGTGTAGAATAAAAACATATCAACCACAGTTTGATCACAGACGACCAAACATTACTTTTGCTCAATCAAGTATAATTTCATGCTGTAATTTAGAGGTAAAGATATATATGTTTTAAGAAATTAGCCCAGGATGGAAACGACTTTCCGACCAGATTATTTTATATTAAAAACTCGCATACCTACTGTAGTATCTATATTGGTGTAGAAAATCTAAATAACAACTTGTAAGCAACAGCCTAACAAATCTGAAGTGCTGTGGAAGTAGATTAGGAAATAAGTGGTAATTTAGTCTTATAAGGTCTTGTAAGGTTTGTTGCCCGCTTATTTCAAACAGAAAGGACTGTTTTTCCAGCTATTACACTTTCTTAAAATTGCACTTCAAAAATTTTAGTTAGCGAATTGGACTAGTGTTTAACTGTTAATACTACTGGAGGCCTCAGATCCATTGAAGTAGAAGTGTCTTAAAGAATACTTTATACTGCTGAACAATTTACCAAACATTAATAAGACAATACACGCTACATAAATCTATTTAATACTAGGATTACCCACTCAGATTGAACTAATGATTTATTATTCATAATATGGTGTCCTTTAATCTTGAACAATAAGCACTTACATGTACAATTCAAAATGCAATAAACAAACTTATCCACATATACATAAATGCGAGTGTTATTTCCATTACTATAATTCTACTCCTAGTCCTTAAAAAGAGCAAGTGTTGAGATTCCCGATGATAAGATAAAATTTTGCTGCCGTAATTGAGCCGTGGGAGTGTGGTTGTCAATAATACTCGGGCGGACGAAACAGATTTATTGAGGCCGGACAATTTGGTGCTATCTGAGGACCCGGTTCATTAGGCGAGGAAGGCTGGGAATTATCGATGTTGGCGGCAAACATTGTTCCATTGTTCTAGTGACAGTCATTGTTCCTCCCCTGACACCTTAAAGAACATTCCTGTTCTCCCCGTTATTACATCCTTCTCTCATTTATCTTTTCCATTGCCGGAATGGATTCTGCCTGAAATTAAATTCGTTGAATAATTCATTGTGCGTTATAAACTCTTGAAAACTCCGGTCTTCTCTCGGTTATGAGAAATGGTGGGGGAGGGGAGTACGCTTAACTAGTTGGGTCTGTTTATCGACTCGCATTATTTCTTATGGCTACTTCTATCATTTACTGTTTCGAATCTCATAGTCCTGAATCGCTTTCAAATTTTAATATAACTTTTCATTTGAGAAATTCTTTTCTGTTTTTATTTCTTTTTTCTTTATGTTACCTGCTATTGTGAATTCAGAAACGCTTTGACTAATTAATTTGGTACAAGGTTGATTGAATTAGGTGCGAGTGTGCCTTTATTACTATCGCTGTTTTGGTATAATCACCAATGATTTTACATAGGATTATTAAGAAAATTCGTTTGGTTTGTGTTTTTGCAATTGGTGAATAACGGATTTTAATGGAACATTTTTTTGCCTTTTTTATACCAAACAGGAAAGTTTGAACGTGTGCCTTGAAAATATTAAAGAAGTTGAAAACCAGTTTCTTCTTGTTTTATTCCGGCATGAGAACACACTAATGTATCATATGCAGGTTGATTTTACCATACCATTTATGCCTATGTGATGGGCGGGAGTAATCGTAGGGGCTGTGAGAAGGAAAGCAAGATTGATTGCATTCCAAACAACGAAGGGCATTTTGAAAATCTTATGAAATAATGGAATCCTTTGATCTGGCGCCTTATCGACAGTTTTCCTCAATTTTTTAATAAGCAATAATTTTTTCTAATGCTTTTTATTCCAATTAAGAGATTATTGTGTTTAATATACAGACTTTCATTCAGTGATTATCATGTCTTATTTACCCAAGTAGCTGATTTGTATGACAAACGAAAACACTATGTTGTTCTCGTTTTAAAAGTAAATTTCTCCATAATATCTACACAGAATCATTGATTTTTTGATTGAATTTTTAAGGTTTTCTGATAATTGGAGTTTGCGGATTGTTTTTTTTTTTTTTTTTTTTTTTTTTCGAAAAACAGTGAGCGTTGAAGTATTATAAGAAATTGTAACTTTTGTAAATAAGATGAAGATTAATCGGTTTTTCGGGTCTCAAGTTTGTAAAATTAAATAATGCATATATTATGGTCCGACAGGAACTTTAATGTCAAATCAGAAAATGTGCTCCATATTTGAAATAATGTTTAAACAAAATGGAGAAATTACAGCTTTTATAGCGAAAAATGTGATTTTCCATAAAACAAATATTTAATTATCATATGTCAGCAACTGATTGGAACTGAAAGGTATGATCAGCAGCCTTTTTCTTTATTTATGGTATAGTTTCTCCCAATTTTTGGTTTTACACTGAGGGAATCGCTCTGTATATCGTTTTATTTTCAATTCTTCTTCTCTTGGAAAATTCCAAACACTTCTCTTCAACTAACTTTATCCTTTCCAGACTGACGCTAGTTTATTATATGGATACCTATAATAAATGTCATTCTAGTATTTCACGCATGATACATCAGCCTAAATTTCACAATTATAATGTTTACAATATATAACTTTATATATATATATATATATATATATATATATATATATATATATATATATATATATATATATATATATATATATATATATATATCTTATATCTTATATCTTACTTATTCCTTAATATTTTTTTTCTTTTCCGTTTCTTTTTTTTTTATTTTTTATTTTTTTTTATTTTTATTTTTTTATGTTATGTGCTACTGTGAATTCAGGTACGTATAGTCTAATTAAATTGGTTTAAAGTTGATAGTCTTTCACGGAGGTTTGGATTAGCTTAAATTGTTTTGGTAAATTGAACAACTCAGGTCGTTTTAATAATCGTCTGGAAGAGGTTCTTAAATGTCAGTGTTTTGTTCGCAAATGTTACAATGATTTTACGAAAACAGCATCATTTTAAGAAAAAATAGTGATTAAATGAATAATTAATGATTTGACATAAATTACTACAATACAGGGTGAGTTGCTACTCGTGGGACAAACTTCACTAGTAGATTTGACACCAAAAAATGAACAAAAAAGTTCATATTAACCATGGTCCGATTCTCAACCATTTCGTAATAATTTCGTTTTTTCTCGATTTTGAAAGATACCACTACCAGGTGTCGAAAAACCGTGATATCTTTTAATCTAAACATTTCTCCGAAAATCTGATAGCACCGTTCAAATCTACATTTTTTTTCAATAAGATTATTACCATGGCAAATTATTTGGGCCTCTTTTTTGTGCTTTATTTCAGCCAGAACAACAAAATAAGTGAAAAATTTTGTGAATCGGAAAATGTTTAAAGTAATCCAGAGTTTTTAATTTTAGTCTCAGATGGCAGCAAATTTGAGGAAAAATATCTCATTTAATTGCGCGTTATTTTTTAATTTGGTGTTTTTGAGACCAAGAAATCGATGACATTAAGAGAAAAAATGATGGTTCAAGGATTGTTAATGTTTTTGTTTTTGTTTTGTTTTTGGTGTCAAATCTACAAGTGAAGTTTGTCCCACGAGTAGCAACTCACCCTGTATTGTAGTAATTTATGTCAAATCATTAATTATTCATTTAATCATTATTATTTTTTTCTTAAAATGATGCTGTTTTCGTAAAATCATTGTAACATTTGCGAACAAAACACTGACATTTAAGAACCTCTTCCAGACGATTATAAAAACTTGGAGAATTATATGACCTTGAAAGGATAATATGTTTTGAAGGATAGAAATATGTCAAATATTGTTTTTTTTTAACCAATAGACACCTTTATAGAACGGACTGCTATTCCAAGGCTGCTTTATCTTCGCTTCAAAATGCAGTACTTACGCTTTACCTTTTTCTATTAAACTGTAAAACCATAAAATTACTTCTGGTATATATAGGACCTCCAACTTGTATATTTTCTTTCACCGAATCGCTTTCTTTGGAAAATCCTTTGTTATTCTTACGTCCTCATTTTAGAATTCCTTCCCATTTCAATTCCCTTATAGCCACCTTTCTGCTACTTTTAACACATCTCTTTCTTCCTAATGAACCTGCATCTGAACTTTTTTATTAAGTAAAGATATGCATTATTCGCTAATAACACGATAAGTCAAGTGAATCCTTAGCTTTAAATTCTTCTTATGATTTTAATAATGTTGCTTTAAATTGATTGTAATATCTATTGCCATCAATTCAACTATTGATTCGCCAATTCAAAATTCCCCTTACATATGACACATTGCTTTTTTTTTTCTTCGTCTTAAATTAAAATAAATAAATAAATAAATGATTTAAAGTTAAAATATATAGGGTATAATATATTTTAACTATATTATTTATACCTTGTATATTTAACGTATCTTTATTTTAACCACTTTATAATGTCAACTCTTTACATTCATAATTTCATATTGTGTATTATTTTTCATTTATTTTTTATTTTGTTTATTAATGTATAATTTATCTACATTTTTTCAGATCTTTTTAAATTGTGTATGAACTCTTTTTTTTAAATTTAAATTTACTTATATATTTTATTCTTTTTTAGTTTAATTTTTTTTTGTATAGTTTTTTTCCCCCTTATTTGACAATTCTTTGTTTTAGCCCTGATGTTGACAATCAAAGATTTAGATTTGGCCGAAACGTTACCCAATAAAATAAATTATGTTTGTTAACTTTGCCTAAAATATTTTTAGACTGATCCCACCCAGCATCTCTTTCAATATATTGATTCAGACATTCAACATAGCTCTTCTTTATTATTTCTTAATACAGGTTTTATTTATTTATTTTACTAAACAGTAATGTTAAACTGATGTTTATGTATTTTAAAAATTTTAACAAATGGCTATCCACTGGCTCTATATGACTGTTAAAGAGAATCAATCAATGTTTCAGCTACCTTTCAATAAACGCTCTCCTGTTGATTTTTTTTTTTTTTAAAAGGTTGAAGGCGGATATTTGAACATAAGCAAATCCATTAAATACTTTATGAAATGCAAATACCAGCTGAAATAAATACCAACCTCTAAGAAATTATTCTTTCAATATTTCATTCCATTTCCTTCTATTTTGTTTGTGGAATCACGCAAACTGTAGGTCAATATTGATTCATGTTTTTTTTTTTCTTTTCTGCGGCAGACATTCCTGGAATCCTTCGTAACAAACATTAAATACTTTATTGTGATCCGTCTGGATGAGAATGAAATAATAAAATGCTTTTGTGAAAATGAAATGTTGTAGGCAGTGGCCGGATTTATTTTAAAATTTGATTATATATCATAATTGAGGTATGCGGAATTTGTCGGAAATGTTTTATTATTTTCTTGATCAAGAATTTATAAAAAACAAGTAGCAAACACCGTTTGGCATACACATTTGTTCTTTTCAGATTTATATTTATTCATTTCTCATTACTATATTTCAGATTAATTGACTTTTTCTTAATATGTGATTAAATAAAAATAAATAAATCTAAACTGAAAAAATTATAATCTTTTTTTCAGTTTAGATTAGAGAACTACGTTTTAATAAATTATGTATTTTTTTTTATGTTTCTGACATTTAATTTTTTTATCTAATTAAGTAAAAAGGTCTCTTAAATTAGGATATGACAAAGTTCGTAGTAATTAATTAATAGTTAAAATAAGAAACAATCACAAACTATTAAAATTCTCCAGCTAAGATATATAAAAAAAATTATTGCTGTTTCTACACATAGAAACTATGTGCTAAGAATGCTACAAGAAAATGTTATTAAACACTTTTTTTTTTTTTTTTTTTCTGGGAGGACCTAAAATATATCAATATTCATTTCTTATATATTCTTTTTTTTATTATAGCAACTTATTACACAATCGGGATATTTTCTTATGTCACTCATCCGGTGAAATAATGAGGCAACTGTAAAAAATGATATTCTACAGGAGAAATGAGAAACTAAAATGAAGTACTTTCAGCCAACGTTATAAGTGGAAATAATATTCATATAAACATGTGGATAGACCAGGCCTCAGTTCAGTCTATGTTTCGGCCGATGTATAAAGCACTTCTCAGATATTAATCCTAGTAATCATTTTGACTCTATTTCACAGTTACTTCGTTGTTCCATCGACTGTATCGCTCGCCCGGTCATTCCTACCAGTTACTTTTAGTTACAGAAAATATCACTTTAGTAATATCACTAGTTATGGTCATAGCTAAGGGAACTTGTCGATTTGAAAGGGAATTTCATTGATACATTTTGTAAAATGATATATTTGGTTACATATTTAGATTCTCAAAAGTGTATTCTATTAGTGTAAAATAGACAAATACGCTAAAGCTTCCTTCCAAATAAATGTTGCTTTATTTTTTTTTTTTTTACAAAAAGCTAAAAATACCAGTTATGGGCAAGAGACAAAATAACCTTTAAATAAATGTTTTTAATAACTTAAAAATGACTTTTAACTATTAGACAACTAGAACTGTGAAAATAATAAAAAAAACTAATACAACAAAAAAGTAAAATATATGTTTAAAAACACAAACACTCAATGCACTCATTCACAATTTTTAGTTATTTAATCTAATGACTCAAATTCTAGAAGACACTTCTCATTGGTTTTTTTATAAACTGGAATGAATTTTTTATGAATTATCTTCTATCAATATTTATAGTTTTCTTTACACAACATTAGCCCTCCGCAAAGTACAAAATATAACTATAATAACTAGTAATGATCCCTTAAGACACGTAAGGTTAAACATCACTATTACTAGGAAAATATGTGGTATTTAAGTTTTAAAATGAAATAATCAAACGAAGAAAATTATTTTTTTTGCTTAATACTTTTTTTCAATATTGATTCCAAAGATTAATGAAACCGGCCAGAAATAATTTATAAAAATTGAACAACAAAGTGGAGGCACTCTGAAAGATATAAAATAAATACAATTTGGTTTATAGAAGCCATTTAACAAATTACAGGATGGCTAGTTTAATTCAATTAAAAGAGTCCACTTTAGCCTGATTGCGGGGGGTCTTTTGCTAAATCCGCGGCAAAGTTTCGTTTTAATGTTCCTGATAAATTACAGCAATTAAATTTTCCAGAGATGAGGTGGATCGCTTTAAATCCTCGATCCTTGGAATTAGATTTAGCCCTAACTATGTTACACTGTCAATTCCTTATTGATTTTTTACAAAACTCTATGGTGAATAGCTTGTCCCACATTTTATTTAAAATACGATTAACCTAATTACTAAATAGCGAGTTGAGCTGCAAATAAAAACTATCAAAACTAGCTCTGTCTATTCATAGATAGATAATTCAATCATTTTAATCTCCATTTCCAGTTCCTTAGTTTATGACGAAAAATATTTTATCAAGTATTTTACGCACACATTTTTTTTTTTTTCTGTACGATTTTACTGAGTTACTAAATTCTTATTTAAAACAGTTATTCTACTAATAAATAGTAATTACGAATACATGATCAGAAGATAAAAAACTAAATTTTTAATCTTTTAATAATAAGGCGTAGAATTCCAAAACCAGCCAAGTTCAATTTCTAGATTTTTTTTTTTTTTAATTTTTGTACTGGAATATATTTATGTGAAAGATTTTCTTCCAGAAGTTGTTAAATCACATTGAAAAAGGCCATACTAAACATAAGGCTTCTTTCTAATCCAGTCAGATCTTTACCTTTATCGACCAGCTGTGAAAAGTGGAGTTGAGATCAGGAGCTCCACTAAATTATCTAATTCATCCCGTATTCAATCCTAACTATCCAAAATCCTTCGAAAAATCCTCTGAGTCAAATTCTCTGTGTCAAAAAAACTTATCCATAAAGACCTTAACGTATCCGTATGTCGCTGATTTATCCAGATACTACAGAAACCAGATACCTATTCTTACATAGTGAGCTCCATAATCATTCAAATCCACTAATCTCTCAACTTGCTTCCCATTCTGTTTCCGACAACCCTCCAAGGGAAGGAACATTGCCATTCGCTATTAATACAGAACTTTTATTGAAGTGCTACCAGTGGGTTGTTGCTTCACAAGCAATTGAAATGTTATTACGTACGTTATAATCACATGCAAACAATTTTTTTTTTTCCCCCTTTTTAACATATGTCTACTTCAAAGATTGGTTGAAAAAAAATTATACTGTTGGCTTAGAAGAAGAATTTATTTTTTCTCTAGTTTTGCCTATGATAGTGATTAACCTCAATAGGCAAGAGACGGTATTTTGTCAAGGCGCAAAGTACTAAAATCTGTTTTCTCACGAAGCACAACTTTTTGACACGAGCCATTCTCGAAGGGTAAGAGGCTTACAGGGGAAGAACTGTCACCCCGACAGCTCCAGTCAGCTAATATGATTTATGCAAGTTCCTCTCCTCGCTCCAGAATGTAAGATAGCTCCTATCTCTTCGTCTTGCTGATTGCCGCCACAATCCTAAAATCTTTTGCTCTATCTTTGTTTTTTAGTTAGGCATGTTTTGTTATATGTCGATGATATTTTTAAGTTTAACGTAGCTCAATAAAGACATCGAAGATAACAATTTTGAATAAACCAAAACCCAAATAATTAAGAATATACGATTTTTTTTATGAAATAAAAAATGTTTACATGAGTAAACTTATTTTTTTGTCATGAACTATTCACATTTTGGGGCCTAAAAGCTTAAATTAAGATGACTACTATTAGCAATGAACTCTTCACATTCAATTTTTACGCTCTCATAACTACCAAAGATCCAGCCTGAAAAAAATAAGTCATCGATCTGAACAAACCCTAATCTGAAGATGCAATATCAGAGTTTTACGCTGGATAGTGTAAAAGCTTAGTCCTTGCAGTTCCGATGATTTGTCCTCATTCAAACGAGAATAATGCGCAGGACCATGGTCGTGTTGGAAAATAGCTTGACTAAAAGAGGAGCATTTTACACTTAAAACCGCATGAACTCTGTCTAGCCATTGACAGTTAAGGTTTGAGACGACTGCCCGATCACCTGGAACAAGCTCAAAATTCAAATAGGTTTCTAAGTTTTATCTAACCCAAAGAATAACTTTTTTTTTTTCCCCCGAAACTATTTATAAGAACCAAAGTTTAGCAGTGTTTCGATGGATAACAGCCTTTCTTTGACGGTACAAAGTTCTTCGACCTTTTTTCCAGCTATCTCCAAAGACCGTGAATAAGACTGGTTTTAGGACAGTACGTGCGTTTTTGTTTATATTCTACCGTTTAATTTTTATAAGCGTTTGAATTCTACTTTTTTAATACCATCATTAAATTAATTTAAATATTCACGTTATTGTAAAATATGTGTTTTGTGTGTGTGTGTGTGTGTGTGTGTGTGTGTGTGTGTGTATGTGCGCGCGCGCGTGCGTGTGTTTGCGTTTGTGTGTGTGAGTGTGTATTATGATCTATCTGGTTTACTTCCAAATAACTAGCAACATTGGACCTGGTTATGAAGAAGAGAATATATGGTTCGAAGTTGCTGAGTTTATTTACTTTTTCTCTTTTAAATATCTTATCAATTCATCAATTTAATTTCTTCCTGTTACACTACATTATGAAATTTGCTAAAAAAACAACAAAAAAAAACATTACAATGTAAACGTAATATAAATATATATCAGAGAGTTAAGTAATATTTAAGCTTCTTTTGAGTCAATGAAGTTACTTTTAATTTTATATAATCCTCTTATCGATTTCATCTTAAGAACTTTAGCCCTAAGAGGATTTATACAGCATGGTTTAATCTTCCTCTAAGGAAGACTAGTAAGTAGTTAAAACGCTATTGTGAACGACGCTAACGAATTAATAATTTTCCATTTCTTCGAAAAAGTGCTGAGTGCACGAGATCGGCCTCATCTGAGCTAATAATTAATGAAGATCCTCGCCATTAGCCCTAGGTCCACCTGATGCCTGTCGTAATGTCTTTGAGTGTTCGCTCCGGAGGGTCCCTGATGGTCCTTGCTATCCGTGGCTAATGGTCTTCTTCGGTATTAGCGGTCTATGGAGTAAATTAATAATGAATTCTTCATCATTTAATGTAAACATATTTGAGCAGTTTAAGTTTCGTTAACGAAGCTCTTGAGAAGAAATTTTACCCAAACACTTGTACTTATAATTCCTCTGAAGCCATTGCTTGATTTATGAAATATTATAACGATAAAAAACAAGTCTGTGTTACCCACAACTCAGTAAGGGTCTTAGATTAAGTGCTTTGTATGAAATTATTATTTCGAGACAGTTATGAGAGTTGGTGTGAGTTTACCCAACGACCGCTTGTTTTCTCCATCTTTTAACTATAACCAAGTGAGCCTGAGTGTTCCCCAGGAGAGACTCTCAACCCTGACATAGATCCACGGCTGAAGTAACAGGGACTACAGCCTAAGAGATAATAATGGAACTCGTCCGGGAATAAGATCTGTGCCTACTGAGCAACCCCACTCCTATATCATTGAAAAATCTATCAAAATTATATTCATTTATTAAAGAATATATATTTCAAATCCCTATATATATTTTTTAAATCCCTTCTACCTTCCTTTTTCTTATTATTTGAAAAAAAAAAAAAAATTATTCATCGTATGTTCTAGACTTCAGGAAACATAATGCAATCATACAGCAAGATAATAAATAAATCAATTACATTTACAGTTTTTAATGTACGAAATTTTCTTTTGAAGTTTTCTTACGATTCCAGCTTTTAATAACGTATACATATTAATTGCGATATTGTAAGATGAAATAAAGTACCTTCCAGTTTTACTATACATGCGCTTTAAAATATCTTTAACTGAGAAATTCAATATCTAAGAAGATTAGCATTTTATATCTATGCCTGCTTTTATGTTTCACAAAATTGAGACATTTTGATTTCTTTTTAAATAAAACGAATCCACTGCCGTTCTCAGCTATACAGCTAAGGCAATGAATTTGTACGAAATCAGTTTTCAATAATAGTATTTACAAAACGAATGATTTTTGTAGAAAAGCAACTCCCAAAAATGTATCCATTGAGCTAACAACCTTTATATCCCTCTGCTAAATTTAATTTAAATATTTAACAAAGAAATATAGCTATCGATTTTAACACAAGAAAATGCATTGCGTACTCTTATTTTTCTTTTCTAGATTTTTGATATTACAATGGGTCAGTAATACAATAAGTCACTTTGTGAAATTTAATTTTGTTGGCGTGTGAATGACGTGTAAAGCAACTCCAGCCATTGGAATTATTTTTATGATAAATTAATTTTAATTTTTATTTGTTATACCTGATTGATATTTACAACATATGTAATAAGTATAGTGTGGTAAATGGATTACAATACCATGTCAATAATTTGTGAAGAACTATAATGTTCTCTATTATAAGGTCCATAAGTCACCTTTTCAGACACCTTGGTAGATTATCGGGAATCAAGTAGGAAGTATGTAGCATTCAAGTGGATATGGGACATTTTATGGAAATATTGCTATCTAGTTTAGGGGAAATTAGAAAAATATTTTTTATTAAGAGCATTATAGATATTTATATTATAGTACGATTTGCTTGTATTTTGACATTTTACGGCGGAAGAGAAATAATAAAATATATTTGGCGGACAAATATCCGACTATTTCGACCTCTTCTTTCCGTCTAACTAACTTGTTGTCTAACATGTTGTCTTTTTGAAAGGTAACTAAATTGGTTAGTTATTTTCAAAGGGACTTTCGACTAATATAATAAGATATGACAAAATTAGAAGCATGGAGATTTTTTCCAATGAATTTGAGAATTGTAAGGATTGTATACAAGAAGAATTAGATTTGAAGATGGATTGAGTGTTATTTATCCCACAACTCTATATGTCTAAATAGGTCTACTTACATTGACGTAAAAGAGTTTTTGTTATTAATTGGAAGTTTTAAACGTATGTCTAGTGAATGTTGAAATAGTAGAAAAGGCCGCATAGTCTTTTATAACTTTAATCTTGTATGACATTGCATACTTAGGTAAGTAAAAGGTAAATATGCAGCCAAAATAACTAATTAATTCTTAACTATTTCAATAAAATTAAATATTAATTGATAAAATATAAGATATATTTCATGTTATTAATATTATTAAAAAAATAATGCTATAAATTTTTTTTAATAATATTAATAACATGAAATATAAGTAAGTTTTACATAAAAATAATCTTGAGTCGATAAAGGGTTAAATGAACTTAAATCGTAGCATGCTTTCGATTAGAGAACAGAAGATCTAGGCCCTATAATCCAGGGTTAAGATTTATAAATAGGCATTACAAGGCATTTAATGTCTTAGCAAAGTTTTCAATGTTGAAAATGGTAAATATATATAATATGAACTGATAGGGAATTTGATGCTAAATTGAATAAATTAATAATTTGGTTTTAAACGGAATTCGTCCTGGATATTGCTATGCATTCCGCGAATTAACGGGCCAAAGCTCTGCGGTTTCCGGAGTACTTCCATCAAAATCCTAAACCTCACTCCACGTCAATAGCTAATTGTTTATTTTCGTTACTGATAAAGAACAATGAAAATGTATTCATATCTTCAAAATTATATGTTTCAATATCCCGTACTGTTCAATAATGCAATTTTAGTATACTATACTTATTTGACGAAAAAAATTACGGTATGATGAATATATATTTTCATATCCTCTTGTTTATTATCCAATCTTCATATTACTTTTCTTATTAATTTTAGTAAATCTGATATTTATTATTTTATTTAATAATTTTCTTTTTAGTTGTAAAGCACAACAGGCTGATTTACAACTAAAAAGAAAATGTTTTTAACTTAGAACAAATGCCTGATTCCTGTTCCTCATTTTAAAATGCTGCTCATTTTTGAAAATGTTATTGTTAGTTTTAAATATAATACATTATCCGTTCCCTAGTTAAGAAATTCCTATCATTGGCTATTTATTTCTTATAATTGTTGAGTAAAGATGTGGGAACCATTAAACTGAACATGAATGACCATGGAAGGAGAAGAAATAATTCTAGAAATTTAAAAACAAAAACAAAATATATCTGATTGGTATTTGAAACTAATTTATTAGCAAACGAGATAATTTTACCGCTACAGGATTATCACATATCGGATTTTAAGAAATTTAAAACATTATGTAACTAGGATCTATAATATTTAAGCTCGAAAGAAAATAAGAATAAGGTTAATGGTAGAAAACACATGTTTGTTTTTTTTTTTTGTTTTTTTACTCTGCCACAGTAGTCATCAGCCACAAAAGTTAGCGCTCGTTTTTCAAGTGTGCGAAACGTTTCCTTACTTAAAGTAATATGAACGACTTAGAGCCTCCAGAAAACAGTTATTTAACATCAATTCATATTTAAGAACACATTTTAATATCAATAGAGATATAGTGACATATTTAAATGCCTTATTTCTGATCAAAGATGTTTTTATTTTTTTCAACGTATTAAATCAGTAAATATGGTAATTTCTCTATTGCTTAGTTAAATTAATTCTAACAGGAAATGAATCCTATGGTGCAAAGGTATAATCTATTTTCCTTCAGAAACATTTAATGAAATATGATTTGGATCTATATTTTGTTGGATCATAGAGGTACAAGAGAGGCAGCAGCCAGAAGTCCACAAATCTCATTAAATTTTTCTCATTCTCTGCCAAACGCATTTGGAATTTTTTCGTCGCCTTTTGACTTCTACTAACTGGTTCGTGACATGAACTTAAAATTCATGCAATTTAATATATAGATAAATCTGGTTAAAATTTTCGGTTCCAAATAATTATTAATTATATGTATTTAAGTACTATTAACTCCGCAACATAGACTTCATATCCTCTTAGAAATATTTATATAAATTATATAATAATTATTTACATATTAAAAGTTACCATCTCTCAGATGGGACTTTAGTTAACCGTAGCGATTTCACACAATAAACTTTTAGCAAAAAGCTTAATATCCGAGAGAGGACTTCTGTTGGACAGAATAGCAAATCAATAGGATATAATGACTTTTAGTTCGTTTCTTTCGAAGAAACTTTCTTCGGTTTCCGTCCCGATGAACAGATCTCCCATTAACTTTTCCTTCAGGCCCAATTTGTTTCACCCTTTAATGCAGTTAAGTCCGAAGGGACTGCTTAAAAATCAGGGATGAAAGAAAAGAATTTTAAACTGATTATCCCAAGCCTCAGTATGAATATTTCATTTCGGAAAAAATCACGGGATTGAGTTATCGTCTTAGATGGAACTTAATATTAATCTTCTACAATTCGATTTTGTGACCTAAAAACTTTTTGTTGTAATTTTAAATTATTTATATAACTATTTACTGTCACAAACTAAATGAATTTCTCTAATAAAATAGTGACAGGGTCTCACTACCTGGTTAGGGAGTATTGTTCCGTGACCAACGGTCGCAAAAGAAGGTGATGTCAGCGATCACGCTCAACCCCCACGCTTTTCCCTCAATTAAGGGTGCCCACTTTATACAGGCCGTGTGTACCCCAGGCCCCTAAAGTCGATCAACGGCCGAAGAAATAGAAATTAAATTTTCTGCCTTAGATCGCACCCGAACCACAAGTCCCTGGACTAGGAGCTTCACACGTTTCCCACTGAGCTCTGCGCCTAGCACTGAATACATATTTATTTAGTTATGTTGAAATCGAAATCGATAAAAAACAATAAAATATGCACTGTGCGTAAATTACGAGATTATAAGACATGACATTTTATAGAAAACAGCGATAAAAGATAAATTTGTGGTAATACATAATGAATGTAGAGTAAAAGAGTATACTTAAAACCAACTCTTGGGGATCCTATGTTGTATTGTTGCAGATGGAAATTTTTGAGAGAAATAAAACGCAAAAATATAAAAGTTCTCTTTCACTTCCAACAAAACGAACATATTCAAATAATTGAGTGGTTCTCCCATTCAATAATAGTTTATTACAATAGCGTAACCAGCCATGTTTGTGGTATTGTATCTTAACCTTTTTTTAATTTTTTTTTTAGAAAATTTATATCTCTTTCTCATGAATATTTTGCTTTTATAGCCGTGAAGAGGGCGTATTACAAACAGTGGATAGAAATTAAACATTATTCATTTTACTGTGTAGTTTTATTTCACCACATCTCTCAACTTCATCAACTTGATTACATTCACGGTCAACTTGATTCATATATAACAAAGAAGAAATATTCTATTTTTCATTCGCTTCTAGTTATTGTTTGTATATAAACACACATACACACACACACACACACACACACACACACACACACACACACACACACAACACACACACACACACACACACACACACACACACACACACACACACACACACATTACCATATATATATATATACATATATAACAAATACACACACATTACCATAAATATATATACATATGGTATATACATATGTATATATATATATATATATATATATATATATATACATTGATAGTAAATTATTTCTATTTTTAATTATAAATTAATATTTTAATCAAAAAGTTTCCAACATAATATTACCAGTCACTTTTAATGCCTAAATGGAGGAACTAATAATATTTTCAGTGGTTCTTCATGGTTGCTCTCTTTTTTTTTTTTTTTTTAATATCACCTACAATTATTTCAATATTTTACCTAAATGTTAAATAGAATCAGATTTCGCTGTTGAGATTTCGCTGTTGGGTAGCTACAATAATAGTGTCTAGCCCGATTGTTAAATTTAATCGGATGGAAATTCCGAAATAAATTATAATCCGAAATTAGCGCTAAACAATTTTTTTCATACGTTACATTGAGGTGAATAGTACAGATATATTTTTACTATCCTTTCAAACAGGTCGGAGTCTTTTCCTAAAGTTTGAATGGTATTTTTCTTTTAAGAAAATAATGTTTATTTAATAATACTAACTATTATTGCATAATTGTATATTTGGGATGGAAAGAAAATCATATAACTTAAAAAATATCGTTAAATTCATTAGATTAAATTTTATATCTTGTCCGATCACAACGTTACAAGTCATTGAAACCAGTAAATGAACAAGTTCTGGTAACATCGGCATTGTAGTATAACATCTTCGCGTTCACTAATTATGATTGTTTCAAGAAATAATATATTATGCTGTTGGTTATGTAAAGACTGTCTTTTAATAAACCATGTATTAACATATAAAATATATATGTATATGTTAGTATTTTTTAATTTATTATAAACGTTCATCAATTTTGTTTTAACTTCAATTAATTTTTTTAACTTTAATTACTACATACGACTACTTCATTAGCTTCCTTATTCAGAAAATTCTTATTCTGAGAATTAGGAATTATCGGATGATAATATATTATAAAATACAAACTTTATCAGGTGAAAATGTATAATTTGTTTGATTTATTGATAAAAACACAAGAAAGTACTGCTGCCAGAACAAGTAAATAGTATACCATTGGCAAGAAACGAACGCTGCTGTAAACGTTTGGGTCATAAAATCATCTTCATAATTCAATGAAAAGGTAGGTACACTGCTTTAGTTTGTATGTTGGATAGCAATAAATTTCTGATCGAAAAAAATATAATACACACACAGAAAATATACTGAAGTAAATTTTAACATAACTATAATTTAGGAGAAGAAGATAGTCAGGATGCAGTCAAAGTAACACCACGTTAAAGAAGGAATTCTTTAATACGTGCCAACGTTTCGACCTGCGTTGCAGGTCTTCTTCAGGGCCACCGAACCACACTTGTGAGGAAAAGGACGATGAGTCGTAGTTGAGTTGGCCAAGGACCGCTTCATGCGTCTGTTGCGCCGAGAATGAATGAAATACATATATAAAAAAAGGGAATTTGAGGAAATTATTATGACTTGTGAATAACATGTAATGAACCACTTACTAGTAGTACTTCAATAAAATTTCTTGTAAGATTATCGGGAATTGAGTGTGAAGACAGTTACGAAACTAGTGGATTCGAGTGGGTATGTAGTTTACTATAAAAGGACAGTTATCTGGTTTGGGCTAAATCAGCAACATATGGAATATTAAAATCTTTAAGGTTAAGTTAAGTGACATAATAAAGAGAATTGAGGGTTTTACAAAAGATTTTGGATTTTAAGGATTGGATAAGAGAAGAGTTGGAGGATAAGGAATTAACTGGCAGATAAGTTTACAAAGGAAGGTCCTCGAATTCGAGTGTCAAGACCAGTCATGAATTGGATTTCGATTTGATAAGACGTAAAAATGTATTAGACCAGAGTTTACCGGCATCGAGCCTTAAGGTTTATTATAATTTATATTTCTTCATTTCATAATTAAAAAGTGTAATTATCTTTTTAGCTAAAAAATATGATGTAATATGATGTCAGGAAAATAAATTAAAATTTGATACCAACTCTTTCCTTAATTCGAACTGAAAGTCTAATCCTATTTCTGAAACTTAGTAAGGATTCTGTTAGGTACTGTTAGTCATGATGACTGGAAGAAAAGAATTTTTAAGTGTTTGTGTAAATTCATGTCACGGAAGAGCAGCACTTTTAAACAGTTCTTCCATTGAACGAAAAAGAAACATCAGCTCAAAATGATCTAAAAAATAAAAAATATTTTTAAGGAAATAATGATGCGATTTTTTTTTTTAGAACTTTAAACTTCCCTAGAGCAGGGGTCTCCAAACTTTTCAGCCTTCGGACCGTACTGATTACTTCCAAAGGTTTACAGGGCCAACACCATTTTAATTTTCCTGTCAGTATCTATAATTTCTAGACCAGTCGCCGATAATAGAATTCTGTGCGAGAATAAGCTTGCTTCAATCACTATTGTGTTGCACAGTATTTTCACGACCACGGAACTTGAAGACATGGCAGATATAAGTAATGTACCCGCTCTATCCTTCGCTAACGATAGCTCTCATCGTGCGCTGAAATAGCGTTGAACCTCGTTGGTTCAACAAATTTCTGGTGTATTAACTTCTCGATGGCAGTAGTTTGGCTCGGCGGTACACATCTGAACAAAGCCGAACGCGTGCTCATTCAGGGCCAATGTTCAAGTGTATATGCACCTTAAGGGTGCGTCGCGTAGCTGTCGCACGTCACCGGATTGATGATTCTGGCGGGCCGGATTTGGAGACCCCTGCACTAGAGGTAGATGTGGAAAAGATATTGATCATTTTTTATTCTTCCAATTTCCCTTTACTTTTTTACGAATCTTTTCTTCTAAATGAGTAATACAGAAAAACAAATGAAAAGAATAATTGTAAAATTAAAGGGAGAAATGGATAAGTTAACCGAAAATAAGTATTTCCCGAACTACTTAAGTTAGAGCAATTTAAATATGCCCTTAAGAAATTAGCAAGAAAATTCGTTTAAAATAAACTTATTTAAATTTAAAAATGGTTAAATCCAGTATTTAATTTTGTGGTCGAAACATAAGAAATATACGTTATTACATATATTTGAAACATGCAATATTTAAAGCTTTTATAAACAGACTATTTTCCAATGCTATGCTTATACCATGATTATTATTATTATTGGTACTTAAATCAATTGTTAATGAAAAATATTCAGTAGATGCAACATTAAAGGAGACTTCTATTGATGACAGTTACTTCAATTCCGAGGTTTTTAAATCTACCTATTTTCTGGAAGGCTTAGCTTATTTTGCGCATGTTTTCTTGTTGGTGAAACTTGTGCCTCACAATCATAACTTAGTCATTTATCTTCCTCTCAAATTTGCAATTAAAGAAACTTTTAAGATAATTTAGTTAAATTATGTTTCAAAGTAACATTAATAAGTATAATTAAGAAACCTAATTTACAATAATTATTGAAAAAGTCTCCACTCTTTAAACGCCGAGAGGATTTGGTTGCAAGACATACATATTGCAGCAAGATCATGACGAAGTTCACCAAGTGGATGAGTCAGAAGAGCATGAGGGAGGACATTTCGAACAGTAATTATAATGTCATTCCACAGTGTTCCCGAAATGCCGAAGTTACATCTCCTAGTTTTTTGTAATAATTATTATTATTATTATTATTAATTTTAAAAAGTGATCATGGTATAAAATTCGGAAGGTGTACGTTCGTAGAATTTGTTTTTGAATAGTGGTCGTTTCGAAAATAAGTAATATTTTTGAGAAAAAGTATTAGAAAGAAATTAGAAACTTGGTATTTCTTATATTTGGACCTAAAAGTTAAATATTGGATGTTGCAATTTTAAAGCCTAAATAATCGTCGGGAATTATTATCAATCATTTGTCGTATAAAAAGTAGTAATTTCTCGAATAAACAAAATTAAAAATATTTAAAAATACAATTAACAAGGGTGAGAATCAAGCCATAGTTAATATGTTTTTTTTTTTAAATAATACATGAAGTGACCCTCGAAATTGCTGCAGTATTATGCTGAACACCTAATTTTACAGTAATTATATATATATTTATAGATATACTAAGTACAGATAATTTTAAAGAAACTAAAAATTTGTATATACTCGTACAATACATATCAAATATGTCGCTGATCCAATGGAATTAAAAAGCATTCGAAAAATCTAGCAAAATGAAATAAATTATTGTAAAAGAGAAACCTAAATACAGTATTTTTGTTTGGGTTCCATGATAGGGTAATATATTCTTTGTTGAAATGGCACTTGTCATCTGTTGCAGTCTCATTTGGAAAGAATGCAGAAATTTTAATTCTCTACTTTTACGCCAACGTTCCATTGATTGAGCAAAATTTTGTTTTATTCAAGTTTCATACAAAAAAAAAATAAACTTTTTAAAAAATATTATTATTGTTATTGAATTTTTCCCAAAACAACATTTTTTATTAAAGTATTATTTTGAGAAATTAAATAACGTTTATATTTTTTAAAATGTAAGGTATTAACCAGCTGAATTTTTAAAATCGAACTTTGAAATTCTCAAAAGTGGCCTACATTCGCCTAAAAATTACCAATTCACTTCATGCATAAGCAAAATGTGGCCCCTACGTGCTGTGTTGCCTCCCTCAAACATTCAACTGTAATAACCATCCCATGAGTTGACCGCAAAACTTCCCTCCATGTTTTCTTTGGCTAGTCTCTTCTTGCTTTTTGGTTGATATAGTTAGTAGTAATTTCCACTTTTTTTATATAAATAATCAATTTATAAACGTAATTATTTTATTTATAGAGTCTGATTTGCCGTAATTCCCTAGCTGAGAATCATTTTCTGACATTTTTTTAAATAAAACAATATACAATCCAGGATATATAAAAGTGTATGTGCTAAATATTTAACATACTAGTATTCCTGTATTTGTTATATTTATCTCCCATTAATATAATTCAATTCTCTCTGTCTGTCTCTCTCTCTCTCTCTCTCTCTCTCTCTCTCTCTCTCTCTCTCTCTCTCTCTCTCTCTCTCTCTCTCTCTCTCTCTCTCTCTCTCTCTCTCTCTCTCTCTCTCTCTCTCTCTCTCTCTCTCTCTCTCTCTCTCTCTCTCTCTCTCCACACACACACAAATACAAAACTGTAATTACTTAAATATATGTATATTAAAATAATTAATTGTTTCATGTTTATATATATATATATATATATATATATATATATATATATATATATATATATTTTTTTTTTTTTTTTTTTTTTTTTTCATATTACATAGCAAACCTGCCGGTATGAATAGTAATAAAGAAGAAAAAAAAAAGATAAAACATTTATAATACTACGTATTAACTATTCAATAATTAAAACAAAAAAGTAATAAATTTATTATTATCCGTATTTAGAGGTTTTAATTTCACAGATCAAGAAAAAAAAAAATATGTATCTTTATTTATATATGAATAATATGCATAAATTTCTTGACTGTTACTATGAAATGTTTAGTAAGGTTCTTGAGGTTCAGTCAATAAATAAAAACTACTATTTTGGCGACGTTTCGAGACTATATTGTTCTCATAATCATGGCAGTGTTACTGGTGGATATGGTACCAACTAACTAAAAATGACTGTAATTTGACTGAACCTCAAGAACCTTTCTAAACATATATATGAATATTTATCAAGATATAAATTTTCTTTAAACAATATTTGATATTTCATTTTGGAACATAAATAACATTATTGTGATCATTAAAAATATTAATATTTTTAGTATCTTATTATTTAATCATATATTTTTGATTAAACTATTATACAACCATTAACTTTCCTGTTGATACATTTTCATAAGTATTTTATTTCATACCGACGTTGGTTAGTATATTGTTAAATTTTCGTTAGTAATTTTTATCCAGATTTAATTTTTATTAGACCCAAATTCAATGATGTTCAATTTTGTGAATTCAATTGTGAATAAAGTATTCTCTTGTTAAAAGTATATTCACGTCTTCTTTAGAAAGATATAATCAGTGATAGACTTGTTTTATCGTTGCCTTCAAAGTTAATTTAAATACGATAAATTTATATTTATTAAATAATTTGAATGAGTGTAAAAAAACAACATACCTACACATTCAAAAACTTTCTTTCTTTTTTTAGTTGACTATCTTACAAAACAAGTCAAAATTAAAACAAATTGCATTTTGTTTCTAATGAATATTTGTTCTAATTCTTTCAATATATAGTGATTAAATTAATAACATTTTTTTTTAATTTAAAATAAATACGAATTTCCCTATTTAGATGTTGGAATAGTATCCAATGAGAGTCGAAGTCCAAATTTCTCTTTGTAAATCAAATTCCAAAAAAAAATAAATAAAAAAAAATATTGTTGAGAAAATCATAATTCATTTCCATCAATTGCTCAAGACCCTAAGAATATATATCAACCTTTTCATAAAAACGTTTTGTTTGTGTATATCACATGATCATTAAATAATTAGTAATGAATTATATAAGAGTTTTATTAGTGAATAACATATGAATATTTAAGAAAACATGGTCTAATATAAAGTGAATGGACATATGTGTAACTATCATATATATTTAAATAAATAAATTTATTTAAATAGCTACTCGGTAATATAAGTTTTGTATAGAAACTAGTAATTTTAATAGTTTGAAGGAACTATTCTGTTGTGGCTAAAAATAAATATAAGAAGCATTATTCAGATAAGGTTACTTTAAAATATTTAAATTTAAATTATTAGATTAATAATGGTTATTATTAATTTCTCTTTTTTATGAATGCCTGTATAAGCACTTTTTTGATGACATCCCTAAAAGGCCTAATTGGTCGTCCGCAATTTAAAAAAAAAAAATGTTTAAAAGAAAAGAGTAAATGTCGATTAACCTTATAATAAAAATTATAAAACACAGAAAAAAAAAGGACAATAATACAAACAGACAAAAACAAACACAAAATATATAATCTCAATTTATAAGCGTTTTATTACTGACGTTGATATCTGGTCTAGATCAAGCGATGTCGACGTGTCTCGGAAGCTGCGTCGTGGTGACTGACGTGTTGCGAGCGCGCGGCAGAGTTGCGGCAGACTGAGGGCTCACCGAGGACTGAGCGGGTTCGGCGGGAGTCCCGCGGCGCAGGCGCCCTCCACTGCCCCTGTCTTACCCGCCCGCTCCGATAAGTGAAAAAAATTATTCCTTTTTATTCGGAGGGAGTGGATTTCCGTCCTAACGAGCCACTGCCATCTATATAGATTGCCGAGACCCTTGGGAGTCGTAAATATGACTGAGTGTTTTCCCGGGTAATAGTTCTCGACGTAAGGACCGCTGGGTGATTTTTTATTTCATAATTTGAACCCACAAAAAAGTCCAAAGTTACCTTCAATCTTCCTAATCCGACCATTTTCGAGCTTAGCCACGGCCCTAAAAGATTACTCGGCAGTGCCTTCTAAATCAAATTTTATTCCCATATTCGCCTCTGTGGAGTAATATTAGGAGCTATTCCTCCTGGATTATATATAATGTTTTAATTAATGAATTATTAATTCAAAACATCCTGTTTTGCGTTGGCTCATGTATAGATTATTGAATGTTAAATTGTGATTTCTTATTTAATTATTTCTTTAATTGAATAATGACTTTGATTCTACTGTTTAAATTCAGCATCAATGTTGTAGGTAAAATCCAATAATTTGATGAGAGAATTAATCGAACTTAGGCAGCGATATTATATAAATATGATATATATATATATATATATATATATTAGATGAACACAGTTGTAAAAAAACAAAAGACATTTATCCTTGGAATGTACCAGGATAAAATAACGAAGGAAGAGTTTTACAGTGAACAAATAAAAAATAACAGAGAAGTAATGTTTATTATAATTAGGAATAAAAAATTACAAAAACAGGAAAGAAATGGATCGAGGAAGAAGGAATATATATTAATATATATATATATATATATATATATATATATATATATATATATATATATACATATATATATATATATAACTTGTACCGCTAGAACCATTACAAGTTAATATGAAGTGAGCCTCTATTAATTTTTATTTATATATCATTTCGTTCACTTGAATAACGGAGTGCTTTTATCGATTACATTTCGTTCGAACTTGACTTATAGGTCTTCCGAAACCCTGGAGCTATGTAAACTATTTATTTAAAAATTATGCGAAACAAGACCATCATTTTTTAATGTATGTATTTTCCAAAGCTATATTTATATTTATTTATTTTAATGCCGTACACAAGTGAAAATACAATTACAGTTGTTAAAAATTAGCATTATAATATACACGACTGAACATTAAAAATGACATTAAGAAAATAATTGTGATTCATAAATCGAACAACGAATTTATAGTAAGATCTAATATGGCAATACAAAATCAGGGATTTGTCGATTTTCGATTCTGTCGATTCTTAATTGTGCCGAGAAGCGATCAAAGCTGCTATTTCTGACTCATCTAACAATGATATTAGAAGAAGACTATAATGTTGTCAATAAAAATAAAGATACTAATAGCATATCCACCAGTAACATTGGCATAAATATGAGAACTATAGTTTATTTATTGACTGAACCTTATTAAACATCTAATTGTAACAGTATATATACATATATATATATAAGTATATATACTGTTCCTTGTTGTCATAAAGCAACTCATCTGTTATATATTGTTCAAATTATAAATAATCATTTTCATTTACAATTAGATATATTAACGAACGTATCGGAACCGGGTAATCGCAAAAATTTTGATATCGTCACATCACCAATCAAAATAAAATTAATAGGATATTAACAAACATTGTTTGTTTTATCTGCTTTTCAAATTGTAAAAACATTTAAAAGTTTTTTACAGATATTTATAGTAACGTGAAAATCTGAAGATGGTTTATATTTTATGTATCTTTAGCTTACTGAAAATTCTTATTATTATTAAACTATTTACTTTATGTTATGTTGAGCAGTCATTAAAAAATATTAAAATCTAGAACACCCTTGTATAACTCAAATAATTGGCTACGGAAAATCGCAATTCCAAGAACATAATTTTGATATTTAGAACTCAATGGGCAGTAAAATTGAACACTGAGAAAACGGGCTCAAGTTTCATACATGATGGAAGCAGACATACAAGGTGAACCCCATCAAGCAATTATAAATTACATGTTGTGGTTCTAAGAGAATAAAAATTAAAAACAAAATTGTTTCACTAACTGAAAAATATCGAATTACAAATTATTGAATATATTTAATTTCATAAAAGTCATTCATTGAATTCAAATTCAAAGTGAATTATTATTTCTCTCATATTTCAAAAAAATAAGAGTGGCTTGTTAATAAATAAAATTAACCCTTTATGAAATATAATTTAAAAAATAAAACAAATTCATCAACAGATTTTAAATTATTATCATTATGATTCTTTTACTCTTCTGCTATTTTTTTATTTATTCACCGTAAAACTCTTCCTTCGTTATTTCATCCTGGTAAATTCCGAGGGTAAATGTTGAAGTCTTTTGTTTTTTACAACTGTGTTCAACTGATCAACAATGAAACCTTGACTATGAGACACGTCAGGGGGTTGGGTGATCCTCTTCTTTATTTAATGAATTTCTATTAGCTGATTAGCCAGCTAATATTTTCAACGTTTAGCGATTATGAAGAACCAACTGCATATTTAAGACATATTCACATGCCATATAATATGACAGAAAGTCTAAATTAACAAAAGGGCCGTTCAGCTGTAACAATTTACTTAATTATCATATTAACATCCCCTGAACTAACAACTAATGACGACAACTATACTTGTTACACATTAACTAATAACAATATAATACAAGTACATAGTCTCACATATTTGCACTAATAAAATATTTGTGTATTTATACTGCTCGTTCTTTCTCCATTCCACCTTTGGCAGTTCAATACGATTTAGAATTTTTTATATGATAGGCTCGTTTGATCTTTTGAAAAACCCATTTATAATTGACAAAGGTTTTTTCTTTTTTTTAATCAGTCGGGAGAAATGGAAATTGAAATTTTTTTTTCCTGAAAAATATTTCCTCCTCCTAAGTTGTAGAGCCTTAAATACTCTAATATTGTGCCATTATTTAAAAATAAATTAAGGAAATAAAGGTATATCTATAAAAATAAATAAAAACCTAATATAAAATAAGTGAATAAATTATTAGAGACAGGTTTATTCTTATTCACAATATTTTTTCAATATCATTTCATGCCAAGGGCTTTATAAGGAGCTACCCAGTAGCCCAATACGTTGAGGATAACATTTCCCTTTCGCTGGCATAATGGTACTTAAAACCAGGGGACTCAACATTAGAGCACTTAAGTAGCTGTTTATCATGAGAGAAACAGCAAATGAAAGGACGCCATTGACAAATTTCACAATTGATCTTGAGGTCAGTATTAATTTTAAACAGCCGAGGAGTATAGGATTGGATGGAATGGGATATAGAAAAAAGAATAGGCAAAACTATTTTTATGATTAAAATATTTTTGGTGGAAATTTGAAATATTTGATGTAGTAAAAAAAAAAATGAATTTTAATATTATAATGAATGTTTTACTAGACGTAATTGTAATAAAGAATATACTACATACTGACATTATATACCTTCTGAATCAGAACTGATAAGGAAACTGAAAAATAGCTGTAGTCTAAGAATTTGTTTAGTGCTCACGAAGATTCATGGAGCACTTGAAAAGAAGCCGTCACACAGTACTTTGATCAATTGTACAAAAATCGAAAAATCAAAAATGTTTTTTCCAACTTAATTGACCGTGAAGAATAAAGCGAAAGGAAACTGTCCGTCGTTACAGACTACTTCAACATTTACTAGACAAACGATCAAACCTCCCAATTCATTACAAAAGACTTATTTACATGACTGTTATTAGACCTATTTGGACGTACGGAGTTAAGCTTTGGGGCTGTACAAAACCACCCAATTCATCTCGTATCCAATCCTTGCAATCCAAAATCCTTCGAAAAATCCTAAATGCCCCTTAAATTGTCTCCAATAAGCTTATTCATAAAGACCTTAATGTTTCATATGTTGCTGATTTAACCCAAACCAGATACCTATCCTTTCATAGTAAGCTCCATAACCACTCAAATCCATTAGTTTCTCAACTTGCTTCCCACTCCATTCCCGATAATCCTCCGAGGCGTCTGAAAAGAAGATGGCCTAGGGATCTTTTAGTGTAAAATTTTATTGAAGTGCTACTGATGAGTAGTTCTTTTGAAGTTGTTACATGCCATTGTAATCGTTATTAACTCATTTACTTGGTGTACATATTTGTATAGTTGTAAATTTCAATAAATTGATATGTAAAAAATGGCCGTGAACTGTCACTGATTTCTAGACAGTAAACAATAGCTTACGGGTCCAATCTTACAGCGTGTCTTTGTGGGTAAGGATTATATCTGATGTAAATATGTATGTTCCCACCTCTTGTCTACCTCGGGCAGTTGACATCTTCATTTCAGTAGTGATTTTTCAACATTAGAAGTGAATTTTTCAAAAATACCACATGAAATTCCTATGGAATTTATATATGTTATTATCCTATTATATACCAATTCCACAATGTTCTTAGGTGGTATTTTTGAGAAATTCACTTCTAAAGTTGAAATATTATTAAAATTTAAATAGCAGCCGGGGAAGCCGAGTGGACTAAGGCATGTGCAGCAGATAATAAAAGTCATATAATGTATAATAAAAGATCTGCAAGGTCTGTAGAGCCAACCGAAAAAAAAGAAAAGAAAATTACCCTTATAATTTAGTGTTGGGGTCGTTTTCACAAGGTGCGCAGGATTTACAACGATTTTTTTTTCAGTCAAGATATCTACTTAAATCGAGAACTATTTGAAAAATAGATTTCGGTGCCAACTGAAAGTAAACAATCAACCATTTTTGAATTTTCAACTATTTCAAATTCGATGGGTGAGAATCAGAAAACTTGACCGATATTTTTTTTTTTACCTGAATGTAAGAAAAAAAAAAAAAGAAAAGCAAAATGATCGGTAGGAAAAGAGCGAACTTTGAGTCCCTGGTCTAGGTGTGGCTTGACAAGAAAGTACTCTTTTTCTTCCTTTGATAGCACTGAGTGCGTCAACATCTAAAGTAGTGGAGGGCCCATTTTTGTGGATTGCGCTGAACAAACGAAAGTAAGGCGAGTTGTGGACTTGGTTGCCTTGGAGCTTCAGTTTGCAGCTCAAAGATCAGCGGTAAATAAGTCGCATAAAGCAGTTGAAACCAACCAGTCTGCTCCTTTGTCAGAGGATTTGCCTTTATTTTTGAGGTTTAGATTTAACGAACTAGAAGTATGTAAGAATAAGACATATAAGATACTAAGGCAACAGCTAATAATACATTTATTTTTTTGTAACAAAATTGGTCTGCTAGAAACTGTTTTTGTTATCTTTAGTATTTACTTTCATGAAAAAGAAGCTATTATAATTCTATCATGGTTGTCTTCTTTTTTGAATACCAACTCACATTCAAAATAACACGATGGTAACTTATTACGCACACTTTTCTGCGTCATTTTCTCTCCTTTCTTTACAAAAGCCATTCAAACTCACGTTTTTTTTCTAAATTTGTGGAAAAAAAAATAGTGAAAACCTCACTTGTGACACCTCATATGGGGTGTGTTCGCAATGAGAGTCAAATTTCTCATGGAGTTCCGCATTCATTGGATTTTTGTTCAAACATCCCATATACTCAAAGCACTTTGTGTCGGCCAAATTATTATAATATTTAAATTATTTTTTTTAAATTAATAATTAAAAGTATAATTTTAAAAATATACTACAGCTAAAATCTATACCTCAAGAGCCTAGGATTTATTTTTGCGGTCGTAATTACACACTTATAAAACTACTGATTGACATATAATTATTTATTCCGTAAATAAATTCAAAACATTTATTCTAAAATCTTATAACGTGAAAAAATTACTATGTTACAAATTCACTAATTTATTTTTTACTTTATATTTTTATTTTGACTGGCAAATAAAATGCAAAACATCGACTTTTTAGCTAAAAAGATGAAATATTAGTAATTTTTTTCAAGTTAGTAGAATATATATTTCAGCCAAAGTCAATTTCTATGAGGCTTGATAGGCTATATGGGTAAGCAGTTCAAGAAGTTTTAAGTTAATATCAACTTTTCGGACTTAAGGCTATGGCTATAGGAAAGAAATGATCAGTATAAAGAATGCACTGTTAACTATAAATCAACTCAGAAAGAAGAGGACCATGAGGAAGCTGAAGAAAAAACTAAATAAAAAAAAACAGAAGAGAAGGTTGAAGTGGATAAGAAGGAACATCAATGCCCTTAGGAATAAGAAACTTTTATAGCGCTGAGGAGAACTTCCATCTTACAGAAAAGAAGCGCTGACCACACTCTAGTCTAAATGTATAATCTGTTAAACAATGTATTTATCGTGTAAATAACTAATCCATATAAAGTAAATATACTATGCGTGCTCGGAGGAAAAAAAAAGAAAAAAAAAAGAAAAAAAATTAAAAATCAAGAATTAGTAAATTAAAATAAAGGTGAAGGTGGCTAGCTGTTCGTTTAAAATTAACTGTCTGACTTATTGTTAACCACAAAGCTAAAATAAATAACAGAAAAGAATACTGATTATTGAATGATATTAACATACTTGCTCACACACACACACAAACACAGCATTGATTTACATGAGAAGAAGCAGTACTTATTGTTAGTAGTAAGTACTGCACGTACCTTCCCTTATTTCCTGTCATAACATCTTGCTTAAGTCAAATCTTGAAAATTCAAAAAATTGCTTTTATTAAATAAATACTACAATGATTCAAGAGCAAGATGGCATATAAATCCAAACATGCAATATGTTGAATAATTATAAATAAATAAATAAATTATATATAAAATTAATTTAAAACAATAATAGTAGCCAAAGATAATAAAAATTAAAATTCACTTATTTTAAACATACGGTAACAAAACCTTGTATAGTTTCTTTATACCTAATTTCCTAAGCTGTTACTTCAAAAATCAGTCCACCAAGTGTAACATTGCGGTGTCTTGTAATGATTTAATATAAATCTTTTAACTTATAAAAAAAAAACGTTTTATTAACCAGGGTTTCTAAAAAATGTATATTACATTGCACTCGTATGTTGGTTTTGTAAATTTCGCCAAGGTTATGCTTTGTATCCCAAAACAAAACTACATATATAATATAAGAATATATATATGTTTAGTAAGGTTCTTGAGGTTTAGTCAATAAATAAAAAACAACTATTTTGGCGACGTTTCGAGACTATATTGTTCTCATAATCATGCCCTACAGTGAAAAAACAGGTTACAATACAATTACAAAAGTTATACAACTTATTTCAAAACATAAAGTTAGCTACAGTATATAACAACATGTGTTAGAATAATAAAAATATATATATTTACAGAATATAGAGGAGTATGAAGCTACTTACAATGTTACTAGTGGATATGGAATAGACTAACAATTCTATTACACAACTAACATTGTTACTAGTCTATTCCATATCCACTAGTAACATTGTAAGTAGCTTCATACTCCTCTATATTCTGTAAATATATATATTTTTATTATTCTAACACATGTTGTTATACATGTTGTACTGTAGCTAAATTTATGTTTTGTGTAACTTATATAATTTTATTGCAACCTGTTTTTTCACTGTAGGGCATGACTATGAGAACAATGTAGTCTCCAAACGTCTCCAAAATAGTTGTTTTTTATTTATTGACTGAACCTCAAGAACCTTACTAAACATTTAATGGTAACAATCAAGAAATTTATCCATATATATATATTTATGACAACAAGGAACAGTATATATACTTATATATATATATATATATATATATATATACATCAGTCTGGCTAGAGACGGCAACCCATGAACATCAGCCCTATATATCAAATCATTTGTAAGTGTTTTTTGTTCAAATTAGTTCATTTTTTTTTTTTTTACCTTAATCAGATCTATATAATTATCATCTTATTAATGTGAATTATTATTAGTTATTTTCTCTGTATTACCGAAGAATCATCTAGAAAACATTTATTTCATTACCCGTCTACAGAGCGGTGAATGTTTATATTTAATCCCTTAGGCATTTAAGACATTGTATTCAAACAGGCGCTCTCGCCCGCATCAATATTTATATTCTAGAGCAAACAGCTATTTCTATCTGTACTTTAAAATGGCTATTTGTACTATTTGCGAATCGTTAATTTCAAGAGATGATAAAAATATCGTGGCGTGTGGGAAGCGCCGTGTTATTTTCCATGGCAAATGCTGCCAATTAAATGACAAAGAGTTGGAGTTTATAAAATCATTGAAAAAAGCCTGATTATGTTCAAACTGTAAAGAAACTAAAAACAAACCAACTAATGAAAAATCAGTCAATCAGCCATCAAATGAGCCATCTGTCTCTGACATACTCACAGCCGTTAATCAGCTTAGAGCAGACGTCAACGAGGATATCAAAGCCATAAAAAGTTCATTCGAAAAATATGGCTAGCTGAGCTTTGAACTAAATGATAGGCTGGCTAAAATTGAAAAACACCTAAAGAGCCATGGAAAACGTATGGAGGAGCTAACGACTGAAAATAATGCGCTAAAGAATAAAATCGGAGAGCTAGGAGTTCGCCTGAATAGGGCTGAACAGGGCTTGCTCTGTAAATCTTTAGAGATACGGGGCATCCCTCTTCGCTCTGGCGAAGCTCCTGCAGCCTTAGTGGCAAGTGTCGGGCTGGCCTGGGAGTGAGGTTGAACATTGAGGATATAGACTTGGTCGAGCGTCGCAGACCACGAAAAGAAGATCCACGACCACCACCTATTATAGTACGCTTCCTGAGACATACATTGAGGGACGATCTTCTTCAAAAAAGAAAAGTGAGGAGAGACTTTTCGACGAGAGATATGGGATGGCAGGAATATCTCAGCCGCATATATCTCAGCGAAGAAATGACTCCTGCAAACAGATATTTATATTGGCTCGCTCGCCAGAAGAGGTTGGCGGGAAAAATTAAATATGTCTGGTTTTCTGCTGGGAGGGTTCGATGTCGAAAAGATGATGGCCACCCAGTTGTTATCATAGACCAGTCTCAAGACCTCGACGCCTTCTGACTTTCCGGAACCTGTCGACTTATCTGCCTTCTTCGGTCTATATCTTTAGCTTACTCTCGTATATCGTATATGTATAGCTGCTCTACGGCTCTCGTTATATCACTTAGTATTATCACTTTTCAATTATTTCTTATTATTTTTCTTTGATTCTAGAAAATGTAAATATCTTTTGTTGTTTCTATTCTTATTCATTTTTAATTTTCAATTTTTATTTTTATACTCTTACTTTCTTATTTTTACATTTGCACTTTCTGTTATATTTTATTAGTATCTAATTGTTCCCTAATGTTATTTATCTTTCATACTACATCGCTTAACTGGAGTCTTACCAATTATCTGAAAGCCTGCGTCTTCCTATCAAATTCCTTCCTTCTCCCCATATCCTCAAATGACCGATGTCCTATCTGTCACATAAATGCCGAATCCTTACCTGCTCATTATGACGAATTCCTACAGTATTTTACCCAAAATTCCTACCACATCATCGCAGTGTCTGAAACTTGGCTTAAACCTTTCCTTCTCTCTTCCCTAGTTTCCCTTCCTAACTACACGTTGTTAGGTGTTCCTTTTGACCCATCTTTTGAGACTTCCCTGTACAACTACGTTCCCTTTTATGCTAATGTCATTATTTCTGGGGACCTGAATTCTAATTTCCTTTCTGACTCATATGATAAATTGTTCCTAGAAAACCTCTTTTTTTCCCTACATCTCTTCGTCGTTCCGTTCTCTCCAACCCACCAAACTTCCTCCTCCGATACTTGGCTTGACCTATTTATCATTGATTCGGCAAAAAAAACTCCTCTCTTCTTCTCAGTTACCTGTTCCTTTCCTTTCGTCTCATGATCTGATTCAAATATCATACAATACCCTAGCACCTCCATTCCTTCCAAAAATTATTTCATACCGCAATATAGAATCCTTAACCCGTGAGAAGATTCGTCCAGATCTTGAAGCACAGAACTGGGCTGAAATTTACTCCTCCTCCTCGATTGATTCAATGGTAAACATCCTCACCACAAACCTCCTAAATATCCTTAATATCCGCGCACCCCTCAAATCCTTCTCAGTTCATCGTCGCCCTGCTCCTTGGATAACTTCGGAAATAAAGCAGCTCCAAAGAAACCGAGAAGCAGCCCGAAGACGCTTCAGACGCACGAGGATGACGGATGACTACCAAAGGTTCAAGATGCTTCGTAACTCAACACAAGCCTCGATTCGTCGAGCAAAATCCAATTATTACCATGAAGCCCTCTCCTCTGCCCCTGATCCCAAATTGAAATGGCATATCCTCCGTAAACTTTCACTCTGTGATTCCCTTGTATCCTCATCTACCTACCCTGTATCTCCCGATGAATTAAATTCATTTTTCGTTTCCACCTTTTCTTCTGATTCTCTTCATCCTTCCTCATGGAAAAAAGCATTAATTCATCCTATAAATAAAATATTAAACGCCATGTCTCCAAACGACTATCGCCCTATCTCCATATTGTCTAATCTTTCTAAGCCCTTGGAAAGATTAGTTCAATCTCAAATTTCCAAATTCCTAGAAGAATCCAATCTCCTCGACCCCCTTCAATCTGGTTTTCGTCCCGGCTACTCCACCCAGTCTGCTCTCCTAAAAATCACTAATGACATATTTACCGCAATAGATGATAAAAAATTAACCGTCCTGTTACTCCTTGACTTTTCTAAAGCCTTCGATTCCCTTGATCACTCTATGCTATTCTCCAAATTAAAATCATTAAACTTTTCCTACAGTTCCATCCGCTGGTTTCAATCTTTCCTTTCTCACCGTTCCCAAGCAGTTAAAATACCAAACCAACCCCTATCTTCTTTCCTCACTCTTACCTCAGGTATTGCTCAGGAATCCAGTATTTCTCCTCTCCTATTCAATTCCTACATTAATGATCTTCCTAATTCAATCTATCACTGTTCCTACCACCTCTATGCAGATGATTCCCAAGTCTATCTCCCCTTCTCCCCTTCAGAGCTATCCACTGCTTTCGCTAAAGTTCAGGAAGATCTGGACAGAATTAGTGCCTGGGCGACTTTAAATAAATTACAACTTAACGAAAAGAAGACTCAGACCATTCTAATAGGCTCTAGCTCCCTCCCTAATTCCTACTCACAATACCCTCCTTTAACCTTAAATAATCATCCTATCTCTTTCTACTCCTCTGTAAAAAATCTCGGGATTGTTTTTGATCAAACCCTTTCTTGGAAACCTCAGATTGCCCAGGCCTTCTCAAATTATTCCACCGAAACCGTTACCTTCTTCCCCAGTCAACCCGCAAGCTTTTAGTCTCTTCCTTATTATTCCCTTACATTGACTATGGTTGTCTGGTTTACGGTGGCCTCCCGACGGTTCTCGAGGACAGACTGAAGCGAATCATGAACTGCTTCGTCAGGTTTGTCTTCGGTAGTCCGAGGCGTTCCCATTTTTCCCACCTCTATTCCCAACTAAATTGGCTCTATCCTTCTCAGTTTCTTTCCGTAAACAATATTTCCATGGAACATTCCTATACCAAATTATCAATACCCTTCAACCTTTTTATATTTACAATAAGCTTCAATTCAGATCTGCAGTCAATCCAATACATACGAGATCCCGTCATTCTGATCTGTATAACCCATCCCATAGAACTTCAACATTCCAACGCTCCTTCCTTATCCGCTCACCAATCCTCTGGAACTCCATCCCTCCTTACATCAAACAAGCTAAATCCCTGAAAACATTCAAATATTTCTATTTCCAATACCTCCTTCTCATCCAGACTGATGATTGCTAACTATCTAACAACTTAGTCAAAAATTATTATTGCATTGCTGAATTCAGTTCTGGGATAATTGAGATTCCTTTAAATAAAAATTGAACTTTCCATGAATATAACATTGGGTACTTCTATTGTACATACAAATCATATCATTGTACCAAATGATTTTTCTATATCATTTCATTTTATTTTTTTCTCATTTAATTTTATCTCCTCTAATCTGTAGAATGTTATCTTCTTTTCTTTTCTTTTTATTTAAATATCATCTATGTACATAGTGTCATTAATGTATTATTGTTTTTCTTTTCTTTTGTATCTCATTATGTCTCTAACCAGATTTAATTTAGTTATACCTGCACTTATCTGTTATTCTTAAGGGACTTTGTCCCAGAATAAAAATAAAATTATTTTTATATTATATTTATATATATATATATATATATATATATATATATATATATATATATATATATATATATATATATATATATATATATATATATATATATATATATATATATACATATATATATATAATAGTTATATTAAAAATTGCAAGACTGTCTCATGAATAAATTGTCTCATTATTTTAAACAGCTAGGAGAAGACCCTCGGCAAACATTAGTTGACGCGGTAGAACTAAACTCGACGCAGTTCTACCCCCGGTTACTAACAGGGTGGTTAGAGAAGGTCCTGTTTGACAAGTTTGCCCACTAATCACACCCGCTAGTTAATTAGAAACGAGGAATAACTGTCTGGGATTAACAGAATTACTTCTTGTTAACGACATTAAGATTTATTCATCGGTTCTCTAGTGGTCCATGTTGTTAGCCTCTTGTCCTCAACTCCCTGGTCTAATAAAAGAATAATTAGTAGACTTATTGTTTTATTTTGTTAAATAAATTAAAATAAAGAACATTTTTTTTATTTATTTATTTAATTGAAATTTACAACTGTATATACAATATATTATACATCAAGTAAATACGATGATAATGATAAAAATGACTCGTCACTTGTTTTTAAAGCAACTACCCATTGGTAGCACTTATAAAGGTTTTATATAATGAAGTATTATATTAGAAGGTCTCGCGGCTATCTTCTTTTCAGACGCCTCGGAGGGTTATCTGGAATGGAATGAGAAGCAAGTTGTGATACTAAAGGGTTTCAATGATTGTGGAGTTTGCTATGAAAGGATAGATATCTGGTTTGAGCTAAGTCAGAAACGTAAGGTATATTAAGATCTTTGTGGATAAGTTTGTTTGTGACGAAGTAAGGAGCATTTAGGATTTTTCTAAGGATTTGATTGGATTGTAAGGATTGGATACGAGATAAATTGGATGGTTTAGTGGAGCCCCAAAGCTCAACTCCGTACGTCCAGATAGGTCTAATCACAGTTATGTATATTAGTCTTTTGTAATTAATTGGGAGCTTTGAACGTTTGTCAAGTAAACGTTGAAGTAGTCGAAAACGACAGGCAGTTTCTTGTCGTTTTAGTCTTGTGTGTGGATTCCAAATAAGACGTTTGTTCAGATGGAGTCCTAGGTAGCGGATCTGTTCAACGGGGATTAATGGGACATCATTAAAGGATACTGAAGGACAGGAAGTCATAGGTTTACGACGAAGGGTAAAGGTTATTTGATGGGATTTATTTTGATTCTCCATTTTCGACACCATTCTTGAAGGTTTACGATATGGGATTGGAGTGCCTAGGAGGCAATCAATGGATCATTGTTTACTGATAACACACAAGTGTCATCAGCATACGTGGTGAGGATGGTGCTAGGATGCGTAGGAATGTCAGCTGTATACACCGTGTAGAGGATTAGACCTAGGATACTTCCTTGAGAAACACCTGCTGCTTGGGTAAAGAGAGAGGAATAGGAAAAGTTATGATTAACTTTAAAAGTTCTATCACTGAGATAGGAGCGAATAATAAGGAAATATGTAGAAGGTAAGAATTTACGGAGTTTGTAAAGCAGTCCTGAGTGCTTGAGACTCGGTCAAATGCTTGTTCTACATCGAGGAAGGCCCCCGTGCAGTGCATTCCGCGCTCCCATGCGGAGGAGACTACGTCTACCACACGATGACATTGCTGGATTGTGGAATGAGATGTTCGGAATCCAAACTGGTGATCTGGGATTATGTGATTGGAATCTAGGATAGGATACAATCGTTTTAAGATGAGTTTTTCTAGGATTTTACCCATAATTGGCAAGAGGGAAATAGGACGATATGAGGAAGGGTGTTCCAGTGGCTTTTTGGGTTTGGGTATCATTTTGACTATGGATAATTCCCAAGGATAAGGAAAATATGTTGTTCGCAGTACAGCGTTATATATATATATATATGTGTGTGTGTGTGTGTGTGTGTGTGTGTGTGTGTGTGTGTGTGTGTGTGTGTGTGTGTGTGTGTGTGTGTGTGTGTGTGTGTGTGTGTGTGTGTGTGTGTGTGTGTGTGTGTGTGTGTGTGTGTGTGTGTGTGTGTGTGTGTGTGTGTGTGTGTGTGTGTGTGTGTGTGTGTGTTAGGAACAGGATGGATTTCCAAGGAAGGTGTTTTAGGATATAGGATGTGATAAGGTTATGTCCAGGGGCTTTCTTGGTGGGCAATCTTTGGATGATACTTGATATTTCTGAGAGATGGAATGCTTTAGGAGGAGGGGACATTTGAAGTGGGATATTTAATTCTGTTTCAATTCTTTCAAGGTGATTTGGGTAAAGGATATCAGGATGGGGTTTAAAGGTATTAAAAAGGTGCTGACCGAAAATTTGAGATGTTTCATCGTCAGATCTTGACCACGTTTTGGCTTCAGTTAGAAGAGGGTGATTACAATTTTTATAGTTCAGCAGTTTTTTGGTGGCCATCCATAAAGATTTGTCAGTCGTGTTGAGGTTTTCAGTATATTTATTCAAATTTTGAAATTTGAATTTTTTTATTTCTGTTTTAGTTTGTTAGTCAATTTGGTGTAGTTATTTTTGTCTGACGGATATCTGGTTCTGTGCCACTTAGCTCTTGCTTTCCGCTTTTCTTTAAATAGTATGCGAAGATGTTGTGGCAAATTACTCTGGAGAGAATTGTATGTTTTTCTTTTTGAGGTATTATCTATTATGCTATTGCGTATTGATGTCGTTAGTATTCCTATGGCAGTATCAATGTCTTGTTTTGTCTTAAATGAATTTTTAAACCTATTTTCATTTCCAAATCAAATCGAAAACTGTCCCAGTCTACTCGGCCAGTAATCAACGAAGGATGGGTGGGTTTAGGAACAGAAGTTGAATGCAGGGAAAGTAGTACCGGACTATGATCGGATGAAAGGTCATTAAGGGATTTTATTGTGAGCTGGGATGATGATACCTGGGAAGTGATGAATATGTCGAGGATATCGGGTCGTTTTTTGAGGGATGTTGGCCAATATGTAAGGTTCATAGGTAGATCCAATAGATATTGGATGTAGGGACTCGGGATAGGATGCTGCCACGGGAGTTGGATGATCGACAACCCCACCGTTGGTGTTTAGCGTTGTAGTCTCCTCCTGCTATGAAGCAAGGTCCTAGGGAATAAGGATTCAAGATGATTTTAGGAAAGGGGAATATTTGGAGGGCAATATACAGCTGAGAAAGTTAAATTGTAAGGTCTTGTTGATATGATCACCGAAGTTGATTGTATTTTTACATTGGGGTGGAAGGAATAAGGGAATGGAGTAAAGATCTATGGATAAGGATACAAGAACCGGCATGTGCTGTGTTGTCTGGATGGTCTGATCTATAAGTGATATAGTCCCGTATGTAGAAATGTGATCGGTTTGTGAAGTGGGTCTCCGTCAGTAACACAATATCAATGTTGTTGTCATGAAGAAATATGTCAAGTTCGTCTCATTGGTTATGTAGTCCATTCGCATTCCATAAAATGATAGTCAGGGGTTTTGTGCTCATTGTGGAATATTGAATGGGACTTGATAAAGGACTCTGGTGAGGAGTGAAATGAGCGGTGCGATTGTTTCTTTTAGCTCGGATAGGAAGGATAAAAGGATGTTATTGATATCTGTTGGATTTGTGGCAAGATTTGATTCGGGGAGCTTTGATGAAGGATTGTATCTAGGAATGCTAGCCGGGATTTGGACCCGTCTTGGGATATTAGGAACAGTGTCAGCTTTTGATGATAATTGGGTTGGGAGGTTCACTGTTGAAGATGTTTGGATGGGAACTGGGTGTTAATTCTGTGGTGGTAGTTTTACACGGAAGGGTAAATGATATGGGGAAATGTCCTGACTAGGACGTTGAGAAGGAGGTTGAGTTTTGGAAGGACCAGGTTGCGGTTGGGAGATTTGAGGCGCCTGATGTCGAGCCTGACTCTTTCCTATTAAGTATGAGTATGATGATCTATTTCTCTTCTGAGGAGGATTGATAGTTGATGAACAAGACGGCTGAGGTCCTGTGGTGAAAAGTTGATCTTCGTGGTCTTGATGGAGAGTTTTTGGAAGGACTAAATTATCTGTTTCAACTTCATGTGAGTTGTGTCGTCGATTTTTCAAAGCTGCATATTGATATCTTTTAGGGTTTCACCGCAGAGGACGCACTTTGCGGGTGTTTCCCTGGTCTTCAGGCATGTTCCTGTGGCATGTGATCCAGCACATTTGACGCATCTGGCTAGTTCGTAGCAATACGATTTTGTGTGTCCTAGAGTTTGACATCTAGTACACTGCACAATGGCAGGGGTTTTGCTTTGGCTCTTCAAATCGCCTAACTGAGTAGCACAGTCTGTTAATTTTAAATATTTCTATGTTGTTGCTTGAGGGTTCTAAATCAACATAAAATATCGGTAGAGGAAACTTTTGCGTAGGGTGGAGCACGTACGAGATGTTTCTCACGTTGTGGCCAATCTCTTCTATGCCTTTCTTGATAGATTCGGTGGGAGTGGAATTGTGTAGTCCTCTTAAGACCACTCGGTAGGCTTCGCCTTCTTTCAACTGATAAGAATGAAAGTTGAAGTTTTTGGTTGATAAAAAGTTTATCAGTTTTTTATAATTGTCTTTATAAGTGGTGTTGATTTTAATGTCTCTAACACGAGAAAAACATTTGAAGTTCGTCTGACCAATTAGATTTGCTAATTCTTGACAGAACGGCCAGAACGCCTGTACATTGGCGACAAAAACTGGTGGTGGAGGAGGTTCGAAAAATCCTTTATTTTGTTGAGTTGGCTCGGTAGGATGTTCGTCCAGGGCTGAAAATTTATTGCTGGTTGGAATTGTGATTATTGATTTGTCTATTTTTGTGTTTGCAATGGTTTTACCGCGAGTTGTAGGAGGTTATAGTTGTTTCCCTTTGTTTCCGGCAGATCAAGGGGCAGAGTTCCGGTGACGTTTTTGTATCATTCTTTGAGATAGATATTATGAGTCTGACTCGCTAATTTCAGACATTGGTATCTCTTCCTCCGATTCAGAATTAACAATCTCCGTTTTATAATAAAAAATAAAAATGAAGTGATATAATTAAAATTAAAATTATTCTTACTAAGAATGAACGAAAAGATATAAAATGCAGCAAAACCTAAACATTTTTTAAAGAGTGAAGAAAAAAAATATAATAAAAAAAAAATTGTTACTGAAGAGAGAGCGAGCCACTGGTGGGTGTAGTGGTAGGAAGCTAAAGTAATATTTAGCTCTACCTGGACTGCCGACCAGTAAGAGACTGTTACTCGTAGATAGCCTGAACCTTACGTGCACCAGTTATCTCTCTTATAATAGTTAATTTAAGCACTAACCTGTAGATTTTATCACAAAATTGTTCACTGTAATATAAACTGTTTGTACACAAGTTTACGTAGCAGTAGGTAGCCTAATACCATTAGGAAAACAGTTAAAAGCCAGAGTGATCCTCGGACACCAAAAAAAAAGGGGGGTTGTGGTTGTTTCAAGGACACGCCCGTGAGTTGTACTTAAATGCATTTATGTAACGGGTTATATTTTATTAAAAAAATATTTTTATTTATGTATTTAGGATCAAAGAGAGGAAACAAATAATTATTGTGTTACAATATAACTTTATTAATTACAGGTCTGTGATACGAAAATTACGACACAAATGGCATACAAGATGCATCGAGATTTCTGGTAAACGTTTAATCATTTAGGTATTGCCTAACGATGTTGAAGACGTTTCAATATAAGACCAATTAAACTCGCTGAGCATGAAGTTGGGCAATGAGCGGTTTTGTGATACATCAACATTAAAGTCTCCAACTATCATATCTGGTACCTGGTAGTTGGTACCTGTAGTAAGATCAGGCTCGTAATCGGGTATAATTTTAGCAATGTTTTTGGAATATTTTAACAAGGATCGTAACATAAAAAGTTTAATTTCTGCTAAAGCTTTTCCCGGGTGGATATACACACTCCCGAGTACCAATTTGAAGATGTCATTGGCCTTTACGTTCACTAGACAGACATCACCAGGTATTGCGTCTTTCATTTCCAAAAAAATTTCTAAAAAGTCATTGTTAACTTTATTACAATCAGTGAAGCTATTGATGTTGCGATATATGGCAAACCCACCAGCTTTTTGACTTGACGATGATGATAATGCTACCGATAATGTAGTTGCAATATGTCTATCCTTTGTGGTATTACAATATCATCTCATAACAAAGCTAGACACATTCACTGGCATAGAATTTTCCATCCAAGTTTCGCTGATTGCCAAAAAATCATATCGGTTGATGATTGTATTGATAGTGTAGTCTTCTGAGTGCACGACCAAGCTTTGTGCAATAATGACGGTAATAACTATAAAACAATGCTGATCAGGAACTTTTACGTTCCCGGCGCTGCTTGGCTCTGGCAAATGGTGTTTTATTATTACTGTTCGATTGTTCTTGAGAAGCCCTTTCCAACCGTATACGATCTCTGTATTTGGTTTTGGCCTTTCGACGCGCATAGACCGACTTGATAAATTTTTGATAATATTATTTTTGATTCCTTATACCTTATTATATTTACTGTCACTCATTTAAACTTATTTTTTATATACAATCAATAGATTTTGACGCCAGCTGACGATTAAAACTTAAACGAACTTCTTAGCTTCTCCGAGTCAAAAGTTATGCTAATTGCAAATCTCGATACGCAGAAAAATAACTGCATAATTGTGGCGCTTCCCCCTCCACCGCGGGTGATGCGACACTGTTCTCGCTTATCGTAATGAATTCTTTGATCCTTTAGCTATCCAGTGGTACAACGTCAAACTATATACCCCGATTTTGTTTCATTAGGTTTTTTTGGATTGTCCTCTTATGGTAGCAAATCTAAAGATGTATTCACGTAAAAAAAAAAAATAAAAAATAAAATAAATAAATAAAAATTAAAAAAAAACCTTGCTTTGAAATATCTCTACTTCTATCTATTTTTATTCGTAATATATCGTACATATAATTCTGAAGTATGCAAAAGTGACATTGGTTTATATGAATTGGGCATGTTGAACTTTCTTTAATAATATTTTGATCTAGAGTTGTAACATAGTTTTTCTCGAAAAGTTGCGTTGGAATGAAAGAAAGTGCGCTATGAGGGAATTTTTCGGTCAAAGCGATTACTGTTGGTGCTTCAGGTGATTTATTTCCATAACGAGTTTCAACCGTTTATGAAATCAACGTTTCCCCAATAATCCGTAAATGAGTTTACATATAATAGAATTAATTTCTAAATAATACGATTGTATAAAACGGTTGAACTGCCTTAAAATCAATATAAAAGATTGTAACATGAAAAGCACTCATTATAAAGTTTACTTGTTTTTTATTTTATGGAGGATTAATAAATAGTATACGTCACAAATAAATAAGTGATAATCATTAAAGTTTCTGAAATAGATTCAGATAATGTTTCAACGAACAGTACAGTATACATAAAGTGTTCTGTAAGAATACGTTATGTTACAAACAGCTGTAAAATTACTACAAAAATTATTTGACTTGGTTTCTAATCATGAATCATTGTTAAACAACTTTGACAACAACAAGTTTGACAAAATTCCGTTAATGAATTAGAAATGAAGGATACAGAGCACAAAATTCATTGGTTAAATATAATGATATTATATTTAAGATTCTGTCGAAGTGAGATACATGTCGAGATGATGTCATCAGACAATCAGACATATGCGATATATTTATAATCACACGACAATTTTTTGTTACTTAGATTGTCCTGAAAAATTGAACATAATTGAAATAAATTGAAAAAAAAAATAACACTATGCCATATACCCTAATCAATATTTAGTAAGTTTATTGCAACCGGCAGAAGTTAAGTCACCATGTTGCCATTTAAGGTGTTGTGGTCTTGTCATATTCCGTCTCCCAGACTAGAGAGGGGTGGCAACTTCCCCTATCACTGGTGTACCTCCCCCCTGGGTGAGGGTACGTCATTCACCAGCTCACTCCACTGTGACAACGAAACATTATAGACCTTAATAGTGAAGGGAACACAACTTTGCTGATAAAATTGTTTGGATTTACCGCAGTTTTATTAATTTTTTAATTATTTATAATATCAGTTTGAATATAATTTTAAAAAAACCCTGATAATTAGGACCGTTAAAATATTATTTTTCTTTACTAAGAATGAAAAAAATAATTATAAAGAAATAATTAAACATATTTAAAGAATATTTTATAGCACCCATTTTATAACTCCAGTGGCAAGATGCATCTGTATTCTCCATATCTCTTATTTAATTTAAAGCGAGCATTATTAGTTAACATATCGCACATGTATTTCTAAATTGACACCAACTTAAAAACCAGCATTAAAAAAATGTAAAATCCTCAGACTTGTATGAAATATCGAAAGTGTTGCTGAATTAATTTTTGTAGTCCTAACCACAAATGAGATGTATCAGGTGGGATTTGAAGGTAATTCTGTACATTTTTGACATTTCATAGAAGTATATTGAACTTAAACATAATGATAAATTAAAAAAAACGATTTTTGAGTTGCGTCACTTTATAAATAAATGTTCGATATACTACCAATACGCAATGGGTTAACAGCTCTAAGCTTTTAGCTAAAAATCTGGGAATTCATAATATTTATAGGAAAGGAACTTCAGCTGTGGCGTTTTCAAAGGATATTTTATTATTATTTTTATATATTTTTTTTGTGCGAACCTTAATCATTTTCCTTCTAGTTTTAGAAAACCAAGTAATTAACTTTGAAATTGTTGAGATTCTGCGATGACAGCAATAAGTCCCTTATTTAGATGCTTGGTTCTTAGAAACAGTAGGCGTGAAATACCTCGAATTCAACTTTGACACAGGCTCGACCTTCTGCACGTACATAAAATGATTCTTAATCAATTAAAATAATAAATAATAACTATTACCAATAAAGGCATAGCTTTATAATCCGTAATGGCATTTTTACTTCTTATTTTTGTTGCTGCAATTCATTGTAAACCTTGAATATTTTTATTTAAAAATTGAGAGGGGAGGAATATTATCCTATAGTTTTACTTAATTAAGTTACAGATTGGATTAGTTATATAAATAACGTAACTTAATTATCATGAAGAAAATCCTTTGCAAAATGGATAAAGGATTAGTCCATCTCATGTCAAGAAATTAAAACCTATAATTATATAAGCGATTACTGCATTCAATGTTTGAAGTAATGTATTTATTTATAGATAATTTTTATTATAATTTTATTTTATCAATTATTTTTAATCATTTATCAAACAATATAATTGTTTATTTACTTTAACAGCAAATGGTTAAATTACTTGCTTAATAATTATAAAAAATGTTACAGTATTCTTTAATAATGCAAGACTAACACGACAGGAAACTGCTTGTGGTTTTCAATTTCTTCAACATTTAATAGACTAACGTTCAAACCTTTTGATTTTTCATAAAAGACACATTTATATGACAGTTATCAGACCTATTTAGACATATGAAGAGAGATATTCTATTTATAGACTGTAAGTTTGATTCTCCTTTTTCGTTCAGGATTCTGAATTCATTAGTTTCCTTTTATTTCAAAACACTTTAAAAGTTATTTACTTATTTTCATTGTCTATATTTATAGAAACCGTAATTATTGGATTTATATATAAATCCAATCCAACGTATCGTTTTCAAACTAATGGATTTTTTTAATAAAAATATTTTTTTATTGTACCAAGTTGTCTAAACTTTTTCTATACTAATGGGTTTGTATTTCGCTATCATACTGCACTATTGACTACTAAACTTCCCGATACATGTAACTGAATCGAAGAAAAGGATATTCAACCAGCATTTGAATGAATTTCCCAGGCGGGCGTTGCGGCCTGGCGGTGCGGTCAAGTAGTAAGGACATTAGGCCCAGCCCCCTCTCCCTAGCCCCGACAGTATTAAACTTCGCTTGGTATCTATTTCCATCCCTCCAACGGAGTGGACCTGTTTGGTCTGGGATCAGAAATTAAAATTGTCATACTTTAATGTCAGTAATATTCAGCAAATTGTGAAATTTAATTTAAGTGAAGTGAGTGGGAACTATATTAAATTAGCTGTGAAATAATACAAGTGAAGCAGTAAAGTAATCAACTGGCCCACTGTATCTTAATCCTGCCTGCAGTCCTTGTATACAGATGTTATCTAAAAAAGTCATGGCTGGCGATATTACCTAGTTTCTTAAACCTCTCATACAAACCTTTTTATTTATTATTGTTTTTCCTGAATTTATTTTATTTTTTATATTCTATATTTTTATAAGTTTTTTAATTTTTAATGCCAACGTTTCAACTTGCATTGCAAGCTTTCATCAGGGCTAGAAAACAAAACAAAAAGGAATGACTAAATAGTAGAGAGTATAAAAAACAAAGGTATAAAGAATAAATATATAAGAGTAATGACAATAACATAAAGGCCATAACTAAAGGAAAGAAAACAATACATAAAGACAACTGAAAAAAATATTAAAATTAAAAGGAGTGATAGATAATTAAAAAATTAATTAGTACATTATACAATATACATAAAAACTGAGTAGACACAAAGTTAATGAATAATGCATAAAGATTAATGAATTCATTTAAATTGAAAGGAACTTAAACAGAGTGATAGTTAATATAAGTAAATAAGTAAATACTGCAATATAATTGGTAAATATAAAAAGGAGTAGATACAAAGTTAATGACATGGTGAGTAAATACAAAAAATTATAGAATAAGAATAATAACAAAAGTTAGCTGTAGAGTTGATAGTAAATACATAAAGTATAACTTTGAGTGTTACAAAGCAGTAAAGGGGTGATAAACATTGGGGCATAAGTAATAAAATGATTATAAATGTACATAGTGGAAAGAGAAAATAAAGGAAATAGGGGCAAATGTGAGATTTATTTTTGAAAAAAGGATGAGAAATCATTAAAGAATGGAGTGTAATGATTGGAAAAGATGAGAGTAAGGTGTATAAAAGAAAAAAGAAAGAAAAATATGTATGTCAGGCTTACTTTCAGACTGATGTAAACAGAAACTGTTATTGTATAATATACCTCTATTTCTTTCTTTTATCTGTTATACACCTTACTTTCATCTTTGATGAGACAACATGAGGCAAGTTTCTTGTGTGCTTCATCCAAAAAAACAAAAGATCCTCTACCACTGTACTTTGTACACCTTAAGGCGGCTCGCATCAACAAGGAAATCTATGGGGTAACAAGACTGGTCTACTCGTGCATAAGGTTTAAAGAAACAAGAAAAAGGCCATCAATACTTCAATGCACTCGGTACCAAAGTCTTGGACATACCAAGACTTATTGCCACCACGAGGAAAGTTGCGTAAATGTGCTAGCCCACGAGAAAAAAAACCTGCCAAAAATCAAGAGACACTTTTGCGGTATTCGCACTATGTGGTCAAGACCACCCCGCAAGTTACGTAGGCTACATACAGTATACAAAAATCTAAAAAGTCAAAGAAATTTGATTTCAGCCCTTCTTACTCCGAAAAGATTAGATATCAATCGCGACCTCAGGTGTCTGAAATCTCTGAGCTCCAGACCTCAAATTTTCAATCTCAACCCCCAAAACAGAAACTTCCTTCTCATAATTTACCTTTAAAAGTAAAATTTCCACCTCAAAAGCAACAATCACTTCCTATCCAACATCATGTCCAGATCAATCCTTCATCTCATGCACAAATACGAGTTGAATCTGCACCTCGCATCTCACCAACACTCCAATTGAAATATATAATACATCCCATACCATCGATTCATTTCCCCTTCCCAACCGAAACCCTACCAATATATCCTTTCCCCATTCCTCTGAGATCTTCAAGACACCATCAAACCACTGATTACCCTTCTTGCTACAGTACTTACAGAAATTCCGTTGTGTTACAAGATAAGCGCTAAACTTCTAGCTATCATTATGGAATGCAAACGGACTACAAAATCATCAATGGACTTGATATTTTTCTTTATGACAATAAAATAGATATCGCCCAGCTAACTGAAACTCACTTTACCCTTTGTTCGAATTTTTACATACGCTACTGCATTACTTACAGACCATATCGCCCAGATAATACCGCTCATGGCTGATCTTGCATCCTTATCCACAAATTAATATCCCATTCACTTATTCCTTCTACTCCAACTAACACCATTCAATTGACTATTCAACTCACCCATCCCATCCCAGTAACAAAATCTACTTGTCCTTTTCACATAACATTTTCAGCTGTATAATGTCCTCTTGGTAATTCCCTCTCATACAAACATCTTTATTCTTTATTCCGGTCCCTCGAATCGAGCTTTATTGCTGGAGGAGACTACAACGCCATACACCAGCGATGGGGTTGTAAAACATCCAATCCCGTATTGCAACATCCTACTGTTATTATGTCCTCTCTCCCTTGAACCCTACTTATTGGCTTACCTCTATTAAAAAAACGTCAAGATATCCTTGATATATTCATTTCTTCCAAAATTCCCTGCCAAAAACCATCATTAAATCTATAGACAACCTTTCATCAGATCATAGCCCTGTTCTGCTTCTCTTGCATTCAAGTCCCGTCCATAAACCCTCCCTTCTCAGACTGATTACAGGACACGAAGACTGGAACGGATTTCCACATATTTATCTGATTATTGGAAATAACAATGGTCAACACAATTTTTGTTTCCTTTATTTTTTTTTTTTTTATTGGGTATTTCAAAGGCCCTGACTATGAAAAAAATACTGGGAGATTGCTAACAGCTTTATTTTGTGAAATATAAAGTTTTACTGTTTCGATTAAAAAATGTAAGAAAATTAATACATAATGTTAATAAAATTTTATTGCACATTATTATCAAATGATCTTTTATAGGATTTCCTTTAATAAACGACTTTAGGTAGATGCTCTTTGAAATATTTGTGTCTTCTTCATTCAAAGTGGTCGATTGTGCAATAGGTATGGATCAGTACTTGTTACTGCTGTGGAGCAAAACACACTTTAAACTTCTTTCGCTACTGTCGATAAACATACACCAATCCTTTATGCTTGTAGTTTATTAAACCTATCTGTTACAAAATACCACCAACATCTTTATAAAAGACTAGATCCTTCTCATGAGAAAAATACGGTAACATATTCTTTTCACGAGTACGATAAAAAGTAATGTTGGTTTCGGGATTAAGCAAATTTGTTTCTTTTAAACGAAATTCAAGAACTCTGAAGATTCTTTCGGTAAGTTCAGATCCCTCACTAAGTCATTTAGTTATTTCTGATTAAATGGCTGAGGTTCTGAAAGGCTACATTTGTAATCTGGATCAGAGTCATCACTTGATGTATTTTGTTCGCGTGCACAGAGATTTGGATCATTAGAGGATTCAAGGAGATTTAGATAAGATGGGTTGTACCTCTCGTGATTTTAATAGAGATCGTTCAGCAGAAGATCAAGTTAGGATAAAACCACTTACTTCGATTTCCAGGTTCAATTCAGTTTATTTTCACAACGCAGAAGTAGCAGACGTCACGATGGTATTGAGGTTCTCGCCAAATCATGGGAGTTACGAACTTCTCTGCATCTCTTTTCCAGCTGGACCATAACCGTAGACACACAACACATTTTTGGCAAACAATATGAGAAACCCATGGCTTTTCCTGATTGTACAAAGCTATTTTGAAGTATTGATAAGCAGTTTTTACAAAGTCTGATATAGGTTTTCGATATTTTTTAAATATATACTCACCAGAAATATAGCAAAAATAATCTGGATTAAGAACACAACACCGCCTGGACGAATTCATATAGAAAACAACAACAGAATATGTTTTACTATCCGTCAAAAATTTAAAATCTAAGTAAAAATACTAAATAAAATTGGTAAGCTATTACACAAAAACAAAAGCTGTTAGAAAAACATTGTTGTCATATTTACAAAATATGTATCAAATTGAGTTAGAAGCGACAAAATAGTCACAGGAAACAAACAATTTTTTTGTTTTTGTTGACCAGTGTAATCCATATTACAGATGATTCCTTAGCCCAAAATGCCACCTGAACTCTCTTTCTCATATTGTCTAATATCACTCTTGCCCATTATAGGCAAAATTCTAGAAAAACTCATTCTAAAACGCTTTTATCCCATCCTAGATACAAATTATATTATTCCAGATCACTAGCTTGGTTTTCGAATGACACACTAACCAGCAATATCATTGCTTGATGGACGTGGTCTTCTCTGCATTAGAACGCGGAATGTACTGCACAGGATTCTTTCACAACGTTGAACAAACTTTTAACCGAGGCACAAGAGGTTTCTTTACAAACTCCGTAAATTACTTTCTTCGGCATAACTGCCTTATTATCCACTTATATCTTAGTGATAAAAACTTCAAGGTTAATCATAAGTTTTTCTATTCTTTCCTCTTTGTCAAAACTGCCGGTGTTCCTCAAGGTAGTATCCAAGGTCACATCCTCTACACGATATATAAAGCTGATATCTCGACCCATCCGAGCAATGTCCAGAACCGTGGTCAGTTCAGCGTATACAAATGACACATGTGTGTTATCAGTAAATAATGATCCCTTCATGGCCTCACAAACACTCCGATCCCATGTTATCAACCCTCAAGAATAGTAAATTTAAATAAATTCAACAAATCTCATCAAATAACGTTTTCCCTCCGTCGTAAACCTACTACTTACTGTCTCACAGTATCCTTTAACAATATCCCACTGATCCCTGTTGAATAGCTCTGCTAACTAGGATTACAACTTGACAAACGTTTAACTTGAAATCCAGATACAAGACTGAAACAACATGAAACCGGTTGTGGTTTTCGACTTGTACAACATTTACTAGACAAACGTTCAGACCTTTTGATTTTTCACAAAAGACTCATTTATATGACAGTTATCAGACCCGTCATATAAATGTAGACACATGGAGTTGATCTTTGGGCTTGGACGCAAGGGTGCTACGCGTAGTTCGACACACTCTGACAGTGTTGGTAAGTTCGAAAATTTTATAGTAGTTTCCTTATTAATTGGATAATATTTTTTGTTATACAATATTTGTCGTAGGTGCCTACCTTTTAGGAGATATATTGGTTTGGATGAAAAAAGTCACGTTCGAAACCCTTATTTTTTCTTTTATTATTATGTAATTTAAAATTATACAGGTAAAAGGAACAAATAAAGAACATACCGTCTCTACAACTGTATGGTATCGAATGTGAAAAAACACATTTTTTGTATGACTTCATCAATTGCTTTAGAACTGAATTCACTCTGTAAAGGGGAGGAATAACCTTGACAAAGGATCGATTATACAAACTATTTAATTATGCAAAATCAATGTAACGATAAACAATAAATCATTAATGATCGAATGCATAACCGCGTATTTTTCACATTCGATAAATTTTGCAGTTGCAGGGATGATGAGGGCATAGGGGGTCAGCGGAATCAAAATCAACTTGATCATAACTATTTCTTCTTTTTCTCTAAAAAAGGAGCAAAAATGAAAGAATATTGAAAAGAAAGATTAAGATATGAATATAGGATGTAATCATCAAAAAATGGAATGCAGTTCTTGATATGACAAAGCATATCAAGTTAAAAACAAACGATTTTTTTTTTTTCTAGTGTTGGTTTCTTCGAAAAATATTTTGATGCTAACCCAATGTGAATTACATGCTCTCGGCAAATTGACATTTTGACATTAACATTGACATTTGAATTTTATTGACATAAACCCCATTTGTAAATGCTGGAAACTAGTTACTTTTTTTTTTAATAGTTATCTTAATTTTAAATAGTATAAAATATCAGAATATTTATTGATTACTAATTCCTATCCTCTGGAAAATTAATACTAAAATCTAACAGATAAGTTAAGAAAAGAAAAAACTTTGAAGGTCATTAGATATTATTTTACTTTGTTTTATCACTTTTTATGTACAGACGAGAGTAATCGGTTGGAAATAAACAATAAAATCAACGTAAACGAAAAAAAAAAAAAAAAAAAAAAAAAAAAAAAAAAAAAAAAAAGCATAGACGGTCAGCAGGATTAAGCTATTTAATTTTAAAATTAATCTCCTACAGGCAAATGAATTACAGGTAAGCGAAAAAAATTTATAAAACATATGAGCATTAGAAGTCAAGGGGGCAACCCCTAACACCTCCAATGTTATGCTTTCTTTAGCCGACAGACTTAAGGGGGCCTTGAATTTTAGTTTTCATATCGTTTCTTAAGCATATAGATTTTTAAAGTGATTATTCTTTCATAATTAATAGATAAAAATCTCTAAAGAATAAATTAGGAAATTGTGATAGGATGTATGAATATGGAATTAATCAACACAATATTGGCAGATGCCTTAGTGTTGAACAATCAATGGTTTCCAGGACTGTAGTGTTATAGGGAGACAGTCAACCACACAAGGATACCTCTGACAGGTCTGCTGTCACATATCGCTGGAACAGTTATACTATATACTCAGTATTAGATTGATTGGATATATAGTGACTGGTTCTGTGTTCTGTTTAAATCCAGATTCACATTTAACACACCTAATGAAAGGGAGAAAGTGTGGAAAAGACATGCTGAAAGATAACCACTTGGCGAAATGTCCCCTAGACTGAGTTACGAAAGAGGTCCAGTGATGGAATGAGGGAGTTGATAGAGGGATTATCGATGCTACCAGATATATTCAATACATCCTACATGAATACATATTACCATTTGCACCATTTACTAAGGATAATTTTGTATTATCTAATACACAGAACCTCCAGTAACGCCTCCTTACCTTATAAAAGCTGGAACTCATACTGAGTATGCTTAAGATATCTTGGGAACACGCTTGCGGAGACTTAAGGTTGTCCCAAGGGCTCTTCAAGCCCTATGTGATGGCTAGAACAACATATTATAAGAATCTCAATTTTTGTTCTATGACCCTATGGCTAAATAAATGCAGTTATCAGAGCTAGAGGTGGAGTTACTGAAGTGAGTAGTTACTGAATGCAGTTAGAGTAATCGTGTAACTTATCATTATTATCTGTATGTGAAAATAGGAATTTTTCACATACTTTACTTTCAAAATTTTATTTTGAGAAGTAAATAGCCATTTTTTCTTTTAAAATTATCTTTAAAAAAAAAATTGAGGAAAAGGCATTAAAAATTTAGTCAATACTAAAATTCTGTCTACAACCTTCATGGGTTTAATATTATTTTATTGCAAGTAAAATATATTAATAAAAATAAAATGGAACAAAAATAATATTAATAAAAAAATCACTTTAATCAAAATGATAAAAAAACAATACAAACAATCTTAACCGAATTAATCACAGTCCACAAGTATCTAGTTCTTTTTCATGGTTCTATATTAATTCATTATAATTGTCACTGGTAAAGCAATGTATAATGTATTCTTAAATAATTGTATTCAATGCTCGTAAGTCATAACTAAGACCCAAATTTATATTGATATATTCAACAAAATATTGAAATTTACCAATTGTTGTATTATAAATCAAATTTTTAATAAATGTAGTAATGATATAATATCCATAAATACCAAAAAAAATATATTTATACCAATAAATGACAATACTTATTATTAAGATTATTTCATGTTTATTATTTCTATATTAACCATTATATAACTACTAACAACAAAAAAATAGTTGTTTTTTTCAAATTAGTTATCAATGACTCCGAAACCGTTGTAATTTCCAAGACATTTATTACAATAACCAATCACATGTATTTCTGAATTGCTTCCTGTGAAACTGATTAGTGTGTAGTAAAACGTTTTTCTCACTTATATTTAAAAATGCAACCCAATCATTTAGTTTTAAGTAAAAGAAGAATTCATTTTTATTTTGTTTCCAATAGTGGTCGAAACAAACTAAAATGGTTTTCTGTTGCTGCACTCCAGCTCTGCTGTATTTTCTAAGAAATTCTTCCTAGTTATCTTCTATCCAAAATTAAAGTACTTCAAGTATTTCTCCACCATTGAAAGTCTGCATTTCGTATAGGCTTTATTCAAGAATAAAAATAATTTTACCATTTAAATCATAGTTAATTACATAGTCATTAAAATATATCGTAATTGACAAGTATATTTATTGACAAAATGTCAAGTATCAATTAACCAAATAATTACTACTTGAAATAATAAAATTACCTAATTTATTATAAATTTACAATAGGCCTAATGTATGCATTTGAAGCATAAATAATAAATATAGGTACGCAATAGTAAAATATCTAAAATAAACTTTAAAAAAAAAATCCAAATGTAATATGAAAAAAAAAATTCTTGTAGATATATCATTAAAACCACTAATAAAACAAAATATGGTTTTTGCATATCATGTCACTATAATATATACTTGTCCTCGACCTATCCAATTCCATGTTAAAATGCTTTGAATCATGCCAAACGGATTAATTAGGAAAATAGTGAAGGGAACATGGCTTCAAAAGAAAAAGTTTAACGTTTTAAATAAAGAGCACCAGTTGCGAATTCTAAGTCCTCCACATAAATTTTGAAATTTTCCATTTGTTTACTGTTTTTCACAAAATAACCACTTCATTGTATTCTTCATCATTTTTTTTCACTACATTTCTTCTACTCACACCTGTCACTCAATCTGCGAAAAAAAGAAAATGTGATATAAAGCTGAATAAAATTGACATATCAATCTTTAGCACCTATCGTTAGCTACTCCAGTTAACATTTTTTTTTTTACATTTATCTTAGAAAATCTCTTAGCAATTTTCTCTTCAGCCTTGTTCGGGTTGACTCAGGCCCGTTGTTTTGTGAATAGGTAGGTATATATGTATCCATAATTTCATCAATTGTTATTTAATGCTCTTTGTGTTGAAGTAAATTGAAATACAATGTTTTTTTTTTACTTTTTAGATCAAGTTTGTACGTGAAGGTTAATTCATGTAGTGGTTTTTGCTGGTTTTTTTTTTTTTTTTTTTTGTTTTGTTTTTTTTGTAAAAATTCAATTTATTTCTTTGTTCTATGTTGATATTATTATTTTTTTTCAAGAGAATATCTGAGAGGAAATTTATTACTTATTATAATTATTGAATTGTGCTGTTATCGTCCCACTAAATTTAAATTCTACCCGACATGGGAAATTTTTACATTACCATTATCATTGAAATAACTTACGTATTAAACATTTTAAGAATTTTTCACTGCAAGACAAACATCACTGTACAAAGTATTAAATAAACTGCAGAAATGAGGTTGATTAAAAGGCTCGGGAATTAAAGTTGAACACCACTGCAGAGGTTCCTCTAAGTGAATTAGCTTCCAATAATTTACCCAGACAAGGGAAATGGGGGAAGAAAACATTTACAGAGCGGTGAAGGTTTCCCATTGGTGGAGGAGCGACACCTCCAGTCCTGATGGGGGCCAATAAGCGAGCCTGCTCCTTAACGACCCCTCATTACGAGCCATTTGGAACGTCGTAAAGCTTCTCCGTGGCCAGTGAATTGCCATTGGTGGTAGAGAAAGTGGCAGGGGAAGCGAACCATGAGGAGAACCCAGACGGCCCAAGGTCAGAGATAACGGATGCTACAACATAAATCCCCAGCCTTTTTCTAATTAAATTTTTAACACCTGGCCTCAGGGGCTGGGCTACCTGCCCACCGCTGAATCCCTAATGAGGTCATTATTTAAATCACAGGGGCTTCCCCTCTCTAACTTTAATAGATCATAAAGTACAGCTGAAAAATGGAAATTTTTCTCCGTTATTAATCAGAGAGCAGAGCCACTTTGCGCCGTCCCTGCGCAGCGGGAAGAATTGACTTGAGCAGTCGCTGAATATTGCAGGAGACTTTATTTGGATAAGTGATTTATTCCGGAATGTAATTCTAGAAACTGTCCCTAAGAACAACAGAGCTAATGCCGTATTTACAAAGCAAATTTCAGTAGAAGAAAAAAATTGTTTCAGAAAAGAATTGTTGGATGAGGCCTGGATTAGATTGTGATGGTAACTTGGTGAGGGTAATGTGTTGTCTTCCATCAGTATACTTTTTCAACGTTGTCATTAAATAACATTTTACTCGTAAATTTACTATAAAATTGATTAGTAAAATCTTTTAATTTTATTTTTCTTGATAAACACTAATACTTCTTGTGCTAGCTATATTATTTTTGTTTATCTTAAAAATTTTATTTGCACTTACTTAAATCACTGAAATTGGAATATTAAACTTTAAATCAGATAGTTAAAGTTTCCTCTACAATGCTACGTCATTTATTCATCATTGTAAATGCCTTGTTTTCAGTTCTCTTGAATACGGATTACTACCTTATCATATGTAATATGATATACATTTGTAAACGAGATTCGTTAGGATATAATGTCTCCAGCAGGTAAGCTCCTTACGCTTTCTTCATCGTCTTAATTATCAGTTAAAATTGTTTTCATAACGATAAGCTTTCAGCACTCGGGAAAGCTTGTTTCAGAATACTAAATCGATCACAGTTAAATATTTTTTTTATCAAGTACCTGATTATTTTGACGGTAACCGCTGTATTTTTTTTTTTTTTTATATCCAACCCCAATACTTTTACAATTGGCAACACGATATTTTAACACAATTTAAATGTTAATAAAACAGTGAGATTTGATTGAAATTACAAAAGGTACATTAATATAAATTTACTCTAAAATTATCTAATTTAATAAAATATTTCTATTATTTATTTTATTTTATTTTTTTACCTGACCTAAGAACTAAAAACATATATCTAAGGTCGTTAGAACGTGATTTATTCAATAAAAGTAAATAATTAAATTACATGTAAATTCAACCCTATGTAAGGCAAGCAACAGTACTCTGGCAAACTATATGGCAAAGAAGGTTTCAAGAAAAAATAAAAAATAAACATGAGTATAATAATAAACACAGATGAGTGAAAGTTACATCTTTTATTTATTTTTCAAAGTAACCTGAAAATGTCTCTAGGTGTGTAAGTCAAAAGAAATATAAAAATTTATCGATATCTACTGACAGCTTTTAAATGAGAATAAACTAAATAATATATGTGAAGAATATTTTTAATGATTAAATTTTAATTTTAATGTTTATTAATTTACTTCAGTATTTTAATGTTATATCAAAATACTCCACGAAGTTCATTGCTGGCTTGAAATCTATCTTGCTCCTGTTGGTATTCAGGTGTTCGATCCTGCTACACAGAAATGTGTTGCCAAAGTGTATATACTGAACTCGCCTTGGGATGCTCAGTTAAAATACAGGTTTCAGTTTGAATACAACTTAATAGGAATTCCCAATACGAAAAAAAAAAAGGGATGATTAATTTAATAATGTAAATAAACAACAGTTGCCAACATTCTAAATAATTATTTTGCGATTATAAAGAATTTGGTATCATTAGGACACATTTATTTCATTTTTTTTTTGTTGCTTAGGGTCCTCCTACCTCCAACTAGGGGATGAAGGATGGGTCATCTTGCAACTCAACCTAGCCAGTATATGTATTATCTAGCCACGATTCATTTCGTGTAACAATCAAGAAATTAATAATAAACCACCAAGAAATAATCCCAACAGAAGATTTCACGAGAGCGTTGAAGTGACACTCTAATTCCCTGGGCCAACTCCTCCTCAAGCAAAGACAACCAAATTAAAATATGATTTTTTGACAATTTAGTCAACAAACATAATTCTATAGACTAACATATCTTTAACAATGGATATTTTATAGGAGGATTCGAGGTACAAGAAAGAGAAAATGTATTTAGATATTGCTCATAAAAATAAAATGTTTCTTAAGAGTTTGAATTTCTTTGACTTTTCATAGAGTAAAATTCAATGTGAAAAAAACTAAGGGAATATTTTTTTAATTCAATGTCTGCTTTAGAAGTAATTATCGAGATTTATTTCTTCTTTTAAAACTAAAAAAGAAAAAAAAAATTCTTTATTTTTGGACAGAAAAATTATATCGAAAAGGTTTGTTTATTCTGTTTCCTAAACTAATAAATTAGATCCAATATAAGGTGTATAGGTTTTTTAATGATGAAAAAGAAATTAAAAAAAAATCATTAAATGAGTTAGAAACTATCTACTTTTAATATAAATTTTAAATAGTAATTGAGCATTTTTGGTAAATTTATAGGAATCACTAGAAATACAAATACTTTAGTCTTGATATTTAGTACTTAGTAAAGCCATTTCGAAAAAAAAAAATTGATTGAGTTATCATTTCTTTTCCCTTTTCATATCTTTCCTTCATTTCATAATCGTTTCTTTACGGCCTAACGAATTATGCTGGATAATACAAATTAACCTAAACCACTTTTATAATTTAATATTCCATATAGTGGATCAGAGGGGTGCTAATATAAAGAAGCCTAACTGTAAAAAAAACAAAAAAACAAATGCTTTATGCTTCAGCGTCCTGAAAGTATTGGCTGCGAGAGATCCTTTTTTTGCTGGATTTGATTATATCCTTGAGATGACAGCTTACTTTTAGCGGCTATAAAAATAACAAGATGATATTGAATTCCTGTTCATGATAAACGACAGTCTTGAATTAATGGAGGCCACATAGTATCACATGCGTTTATACCATCGATGTATCTTAGAGTCTCTCTCCCCTAGATATAAATTTATGTCGAATGCAATATGGAGGGAGTATATAATTTATTTAATTTCTAGATGATATTTAAACTTACTATAATAATAGAAAATATAAATATTAGAATAGAAAAAAAATATTCACTAGCCTTAAATTTTTTTTTTTCAAATGTATAGTAAATTACCAAATGTTATTATTAGAAGAATTGTTGTTACTTAAATGGATGACAGCATAGGACAACACAGAAATAAATAGCTGTTGATTCTATTTACTTTATTTACATTAATAGAAATAATCCAATAAAGTTAATATTCATTTAAAAAAGAAAGAAAGTTATGATTGAAATAATATGGGCTGAGCCAGTTACTAACTGCTTTAAGCATATCTTCGTTGAAAATGGATTATATGTAAATGTGTACTCTGCTGTGTAGTACATTTTTTTAAACATAGAGGAAACTGCAAAATGAAATAATGAGAAAAATCGTAAAAGGGCACACAATGTAATGTAAAAAATATAGATATGAGCAGTTAAAAGTTAAAAAAGTGAAGGAGATTTTAAACAATGAACAATAAACTTTACCGGTTCCAATATACGATGATCATTCCTTACAGCTAAGTTTCCACATGTGCAGTAATTTAAAAAAAAACAAAATTATAGTATTTTAATTTCTTTTAGAGTTAGGCATTTTTTAGTTTTCCTCATTGCAGTTACCCTGCAATGGGTTTCTACGCGTACCATCTCCCGACATAAAGCGTTTTATCATTAATATTTGTAATATTAACTTAATAAATACAATTAAAAAAAAGATTAAAAGGGGAAAAATGAAGCTAAAATAAATGAATAAAAAAAAAATAAAAATAATATATATATATATAAACAAATAGAGGTGGAATTATAGATAAACTGTTCAATTGTTGAGTTCCATATAAGCAACATGATCTACAAATGCATCAAACTCATAAAAATATTTATCTATGAGATCCTTCTTTGAAGGCGGCCATTTGTCTCCGTTCAGTAGGACTTTGGATATCAGTTTGTATATGTGTCTTTCCAAATTTCTGCAGTCATAAATAAGATGATAGTGTGTTCACTGTTGCGGTCACAGTTACAAATGCTGTTGTCAGTAAGTTTAAATCTGTGTAAGTAACTTTTAGCTCCGCCATTTAGAGTTAGGCATATGCACATAAAAAAAAAAAAAAATCGCTAGCCACATCCCCTAATTAATGATTTAACTCTATAACTGGTAAACAAAATTATGGTAGATAATAATTGAATAATACTAAAGAGCAGCAAGAGGAATGTCTTCAAAAATTCGTATTACATTTACGTAAGAAGAAACAGGAGGCTATGAAAAAAAAGATTGTTGATTGACATTGATTTGAAAAAATTGTTGCTTGAACTCCGAAATAAATTAATTTAAAATACAAATGTTGCATAAAGGATTTGCTGTACCTAATTAAAATAAATTAGGTTATAATGAAGACATTAAGAGGTTATGCTAGATTCTGTCCCTCCCTCCACTCCAATCACCCCTAGTACGTGTATATGAGCCTAACATTTTGAACATAATTACCTAAAATGTATTTGTAATGATTATCTTGTAGGAAAACAACAAATAACCATAAAATTATAACGGCAAATAAACATAATTTATGTTATATTTAATTTAAAATTAAAGGATTTAGGTTCTATGGAGAAAACTTTAATAGCTTTATACAGAAACAGCTAATAGCTAATGGTGGCCTTCATATATTAAAGATGAAATTTTTCCTATTTTTTTTTCTATTAGTTGGGAAAAAGCAGGTGTATGCCCCTGGCGGGAAAACAACTCTGAAAGTTTTGAGAGAGGAAATATATCGAAATGTTGTTGCATTCAGATGGTGGAAGTAACAAGTATTGGCGTACGAATACAGGAGTATTGGCAGCTAAATTCCTACCTCCCCCCCAATATTGGTATTTGCGGTTATAAAGAAATCCTAGGAATGGAGTAGATAAATATTCATCTATTTTAACAGTAACCTGAGGAACATTTAATATTTCTTTTTCTTTTTTTTTTAAAATAATTTATACGAAAAAAAGGCGAAAATTTCTATCAACCTGAATTTAAGTCTAGTTTCTTTTGCCTAATCCTTAGGAGAAGAAAATGAAGATTATTGTGAATATATAAATTTTCCTAAATATTACATACTAATTACTTCCCCTAGATATTATTTAAAACATTTATTTTGATAATATGTTATGTAATGTATTTCTTAAAAATTGTTATACTTCTCAATCGTTTACTTTATACAATCGTATTAAAACAAAGACAATGAAATATAAAAGTGATACAAATATAATAAATATTAAAAATAGAACTCTAATATCTCAGAAAATATAACTCATAAGTTATAAAGTAATCAATCACTTGCCCCCTAGAATGCAAGAATGTAATATGTTAAATAAAAAAATCAATGAAAAAACACGTTTATACGTGAAATTGTCCACCATTTAAGTTAAAAATCGCAATTAGATTGCAGTAGTATAAAAAAGAATACATATGAAACCTCTTGTGGAAATACTTTTTACATATTCAGGAGCATGTAGTGAACTAAGGTACTAAAGGACTGGAAACATAAGGCATTTCTAAAAAATATTAAATATATATCAATTTAGGCGAATTAAAGCTAAGATTAGAGTTATAAACTATTCTAAAAATCTGTGTGTACCTAATGACCTAACTGCAGGAAAAGGACTAAGGATATGGAAACGACTGATACATTCACATAAACACAAACAAATCGCACCGTATGCAAGACTGAGTAGCTTTTCAAGAAACAATTAATTTCTGTCTTCTTTTGTAACGGCTTGTTCAGCTGCTAAGCTGTTCGTAATTCTAGGTTTGTAAGGCATTGGCCGCCACCAACGCTATGGGGTGGTCTATCAAGGAAGACGTTACTTCCGTACCACATATGATGGAGAACACATGAATAAATCTGCTTTAGAACAAAGTGACCATGTGTACTCATATACAAGCGGTAAGCATAATACAGCATCGTTTGTTGTATTATATTAAGGAAAAAAGTTATAAATATAAATATTGAGTATTTTGTTAAATGTTATAGTTGATATTTTATCGAAAAGAATACCGATGTTTCCCATGAAGAAACATGGCCTATGTAATGTAAATAAATATTGTAAGTATATTGCTGCGAAGTTTAGGGAAAATAAATTATTTTATTATATTAACGAAATAAAAGTACCCATGGAGCCCAGCACACATGAATTTGTCACAGTTGAAAAGTATGTAGCAGAGCAAGGAGGTACCAAAGAGGTAATAAGTAGCTGTGATGCCATACTATTCAAAACAATTATTTCAGCTAAGATTGCATATGCCTCACCTGTGTGAGATCAGTGAGGTAGAAATGATCCAAAACCTATGTATAAGTATGAACAATGAAAACCCTTGATATACTAAAATGTGTACTATACTACACAGTCGTCCCTATTAAAAACTACATCTACAACCATTCCAAAACCTACTTTACCAAAACAAATTCAGCAAACCGACTCACCCAAATATCCGTTAACAACAATAAAATGTCCCTCTAAAAATAGTAATTAAATAAATTTCGATTGTTCTAAAATTAAATTGAATATGTTGACCGAAAATACGTATTGTTGAGAGATTTTGTAACGTGTAAATATGTAAATATAACTTTTTTTATCCTAAGAGTAAAGAGTGTCCGAGAGAATAGACATGAAAAAGGACTGAGAAAAAACTTGATTGTTATTTTATGTAATATACTTCTGATTTTGTAGTACCTCAAAAAGATTGTTTAATATATTTCGTATGAGTAGAGCGTATTTAAATATGAAGATTTTTAATTATCTGTCAATTAAGGGTCAACAAAAAATGTCCAATTTTTTTTTTTTTAACCGGCCCTAAAATATGCCACTCAGCAGTATTTAATTTCTTAATTTGGGAGAGGAATGGCAGTAGTCCCCTATTTATTTTTGCCATTATTTTGTATTAATGGAAGCAGTTAACATCTTATTCACCTTAGCTTCTCTTTTGTTTCGAGCTTATTTACCATAGTTGTTTCCCTTCCGCAGCGTTCTTTGTAACTCGAACCTCAGTATAAGACTCAATATGTAGAAAATTTACTAGAAAATAGCTCTCAGAATTAATCCGGTCGTATATGACAATAAGGATAAACTGTAGAAAATACCAATATAACAATGTAATATAAGTTACAGGAAGATATAAATTGAAGAAAATTAATGGGGAAAACATCACTGTGCTTTCAAGAAGAAATAAACGAAAATAGCGAGATGTTGATTAAGGAAAATAAGGCACACTTCATCATCTTCATTTCAATTCGATGATATTGTTCGTAGATGCCTATTTAATTTTTATTTAATTAATAAAATTCATTTAAATTTTTAATCAAATAATGAACTGCCTTATTTTTATATTTTCAGCCAAAACTGTTACTGGAGGTTTAATTACTTCATAAGAAGAGTGTATACTTACAATTAGATTAAGTTTACTATTCTTATTTAACATCAGTTTATGTACCCACTGACTCGCTAGATTAAAAAAAAAATGAATTTATTATATTAATGTTTTAATGTAATCAATTTTCATATCATGTTTGAACAAGAAGCGCCTGTGTTGGACTAACGTGTAAGAAATTACAAAACTCGTAACTCAATAAAGAGGGAAAGTAGAAAAAGTTTTTTTAATGAAAAATCTGATTTTAGCAACAGAAAATAATTATATATTTATATATACATATATAAAATTATCATATTATAAACAAACAAACATATTTAAAAAAAACAAGGCAATTTTTTTTTATCTGCCTCTGTAATGATAAAAGGCAATACAAGCATGATGAGAGATAATTTAAGAGTTTACGAGTAGAGATTTTTTTGCTAAATCTTTTTCAACCTGCTTCTCACGTCCTCATTAGTATACTTTGTTGGCTAGTCTTCGTAATTCTGAATTGTTTTGCCCTTTCAATATATCATGAAATTCTTTAAAGAAGTATTCTTTATCTAATTGTTGGATCTCCTTGAATTTGTTGTCGCTCCCCCTCCCCTGTAAATAGGGCACAGGATTTAGTCTTCCTAGCCTAGGCTGGGTGCGTGAATACTCGATTATTGTATCTATACTATAATCGTATATTATGGTGTATGTATGTTTGATTTTATTTATAGCTTTATTTGTTAATTAAATGCCATTCGACATCTAAGTTCTGCGACCATTCCGAAGTGCGTTCAATTTCTACTCATATATATTTATTTTGCAACATACCGCTTCTACTCAAGAGAGTCATTAGTAGCCTTAAACACACATTAATTTCTTATTTTTTTTAACTATACGAAATATGGAGATACAAAATATTTTAGCTTTTATTTTCTTAGTCTTCCTGTGCTTTAGTGATATTGTATTTTGTAAATATGTTCTAGTGTCAGTGTATAATGAGTTATAATGTTCTTCAATGTCAGTGTTCTCTTGCAAGTTCCACAAATCGGTGGCTCCAGGCTTCTCATCAGGTATGGTGAACGCTGTATGTCCAATCCCGAGTCTCGTCTGGATTACTTCCTTCAGTCTAGATTTACTGAGAGAAGTTGTCCAAGGTCGAGTATCCTGTTTAATTTCTTAAATGTCGTACATTGAATTAAATTATTTCCATCATCAAACTGAATAATTAATGGGATATATTAACTAAATGAAACCGAAACAAGAACTAGTTAATGGCGAAAGAAGAACATTGTTCCAAGAGGACAAAGAACAAGGATGAATACTCAGTAGCGGGATAGAAGATCCATGTTGCTCTGGCCGTCATCCATTTGTAGAGCCCCACGGCCGTGACAACACTAATGACCAGCCTAGCTTGTGGGAATTTATCATGCCTTTCGGATCGTTTGTACATCTCCCCTGGTCTGGCTATTCAATGGCCAGTAATGAAACTGATGTCGCTTATTTTTTACTGTTCGTTCTCAGATATATTGATACGGACTAACATTAATTCAGATATAAAAACATTTTCTTTTTCAAACCTATTTATGAAAATTTAGAACTGTATTAATAGAAAAACAAAGCAAAAAAAAAATCTATTAAATTTGATTACAACGTCCATAATAACATGCCAACGCTTGTGATGACACTTCTCAATACTTCAATTAAAGTTCTATATTAAAATTCCCGAGGCCATCTTCTTTTCAAACACATCGGAGGGTAGTTTGGTATAGAATGGGAAGACTAGTGAATTTGAATGGTTGTGGACTTGAAGGTTTTGGGCTAAATATACAACATATGGAATAGTAAGATCTTTATGGATAAGTTTTTTTGTGATAAATTAAGTAGCATTAAGGATTATCTGAAGGATTTTAGATTTCGAGGATTAGATAGGAGATAAATTAGATGTTTTAGTGCATCCCGAAAACGCAACTCCATATGTTAGAAAAATTAAAAGGATTTTCACTTATATAATTTTCATCTAATTTGTATTTGAAAAAAAAAAAAAAAATGGTTTTTAGTTAACAGAATTATGTAAAAAATATTACATAATTATAATCCAAAACTTTGATCGATATTTAAATTATGTTAAAGGCCTGTTTAAATTGTTTATATTTTATTATTTGTGCAGATATTGTGAGAAATATTTTTTCCAAAAATATTTTATTCTTTTTATACGATAGGTACATATTATAGAACATATGTCTGAAGGAGACATTCCCAAGAGTGTCCTAACTGAACCCATTCATAGAAAGAGAAGAGTTGGAAGGCCCAGACTGCGGTGGACGGACTGCGTGGCTGGTGATGCAGGATCCCTCGGCGTCAGGAACGGTCGTAGCACACAGGACAGGGACGCATGGCGCTTGGTTTTGGAGGAAACCAGGACTCGTGCGCGGGTTTTAGAATTCGGTTAACAAATAAAATATTATATAAATGTTATTACTTTATGTATGTAATCAGTTGTTCAATATGTAGTTCAACTAATTTTGTACATCGTTAGTATATTTCTATCAAAGAAAGTTTTAAATTAAACATATAATATTAGTACATTATTAAATGTAATGCATTTTATCAAATTAAAACTTATTATTATTAAAACTTTTTTAAACAAAATTATTATTATTATTATACACAATTATTAGTTTGTTATTTAAAATAGATTTATAAAACAAAACACCCTATCTTTTGGAGTCATGAGCGCGATCGGCTTATTTAAGATCCCATTTTGCGACGCTAAAACGTGATTTTACGAATATATCATTGATGTGTTAATAATCATAAATCATACATGAAATAATTGTATCAGGTATTGTAACAAGAAAAGTTTAATAAATTCAAGGTGAAAAAAAATGAGGGAAAAAAATAAATGAAATGTTTATGTTAATGAATGTATTAAATATTGATACGATTGTATACTTCATATAAGATATAATTGTTTATGTTACCTTATAAAATATATTTGACTTAGGTCATTTAGTAATAAAGTATAATGTAAATAGTATAGGGTAATGAAGTATATAGTATAATAGCCATTTTAAAATAACTTCAACCTAAAAAAATAGTATAACTTGGATATACAATGAAACAATTAAAGTTTAATGATTGATTCTATCTGTGCTACGCTTGATATGATATTGCTATCTCCTTGCTGTATGATGATCCTAGCTGGAAGGCGGAGTGAGTCCTGGAATGAGGTTGAGGATCTGCCTGGAGGCGTTGCTGAGGGTGGAGTAGAGAGGCGAGGAGGAGAGCGAAGGGCTGATGTTGGTGAGGTCCAGGGGGCTGAGGCAGGACATCTCCTCTCTCCTGTTCGCCAAGCAGGTCACCATTGGGTTAAAGCAGCACCTCTCCGAACCGTTAGTGCACTAGCAACCCAACAGTAGTAATGATTTAAATCTTATTTTCATAGAAAAAAAAAAATAAATTAAAAGTTTTTATTAAAGAATATTATTATAAAAAAAATAATAAACATATATAATAATACCAAAATGCCAAAAACGATTATATTACTTCTATCGCAATATTTGAATTAATAAGTGGTTTTCTTGGAAATCGATTCGATGGAAATAAATAAAAGAGAAAATATTCTTACAAAATATACCCTTTAAAGCTCTTTTATTTATGGATCAAGAAAATCTGAACAATATTTCTCCGGCTACGGATCATAAAAATTAAGAAAATATCATGTAAATTATTTTTTTTCTGGTTAATTGCGGAAAACCTTTTTGATGATTTACTGTCTTATATTTTTTTATTTTATTTTATTTTATTACTTCTCAGTCCTTCAGGGTTTGGATGTCTGTCTATAGTTTCACAAGGATCAATTCTTGCACCTTTGCTGTATATATTATACACATATGATATTCCTAATACACAATAACACAATAATAGCAACCAACATACGCTGCAACTATGATAGGACATTCAAAGATCACTCAAGATTCACTGACTCTCCGACATTATCACGAGACTGTTTCAAGCAGTGGAAAATTAAACTCAATAATGACAAACCACAGCGTATCACATTCACTCGTAGACGAAACACCTGCCGCAAATCGTATAAACGCTGAATCTATTCAACAAACAAATGCAGTTGAGTGCTCAGGACTTACTTTTGACTGTACTGTACATGGGGCCCTCACGTGAAATTTAAATGCCTCTGCCTTGACAATAGACCAAGACTTCTATAGATGTGTTATTCTGGAGTGGCCGATTCTTAATCGCGTTAGGATCACTTCTTCTCTGCGATTATTGCGGTAGGAACTGCTCCATGGCTTTATTCCCTTCTTAATAACCTTGAGTTTACTCGGTGGACTGTGATCCCACAATGCTTGCCATTCTTGGGATATCTTCTCTCTAAGTGGGCGTGCAAGTTCTGGTGCTGTCAGAAAGGTTTTGCTAGGTCCTGGGAGGGCTAGAGCTTCGTTTGCTGCTTTATCAGCCATATCATTACCTCTTATACCAATATGACTTGGTGACCAGATGAACTGAATCGATTTTCCTCCTTCATTTAGTTTCTTGATGAGATCCAGAATGCAGTGTATTCCTATGTGATCTGAATACATGTTCATCATAGACCTCAAAGCGCTGAGTGAATCCGACACCAGGACAACATTTTCAATGGGCGAGTTTAAGGAGTATCTTAGAGCCATGGCGATTGCATTGATTTCAGCTGTGTAAATATTACAAAGTTTGTGTAACTTGCACTTATGTGTTATTTGTGGAGCGACAAAGGCAGATGCTGTTGATGTGTCTGATTTGGACCCGTCTGTGAATATTAATAAATGTTGAGGTAAGGAGGATATGATATCGTCGAAGTGTTTTCTGTATACTTCAGGTTTTGTATTTCCTTTGGGATATTTTGATAGATTCAGATTTAATTTTGGTGGAATATAAGACCAGGGAGGTGTGCCAGTTTTAATTAAGTTTAATTTGATAGACTTTAACATAGAAATAGAAGATATCATTCTTTCTGCCAATGGTAATGTGGTATTGTTATGCTGTTGAAATTTTCTAGAGAATTTGGGTTGGAAGATGTACTTGTGAGTTGGGTGAGTGGTTTGAGGGTATAATTTGCTTATATAGTTAACGGCTAGTTTTTGTCTTCTGAAGAACAGAGGCGTAATACCAGATTCGACACAAATGCTTAGCGTCGGACTAGTCCTAAAAGCTCCAGTTGCGAGACGTATTCCAGTGTGGTGCACGGAATCGAGTTTAGTTAAAGTATTTTTTGCGAGCTGATCCATAAATAAAACTCCCATAATCTATCTTAGAGCCGATCATAGCTACATATATTTTAAGCATTGTTTTTCTGTCCGCTCCCCAATTTGTTCCACTAAGTACTCTTAGTATTTTCATTTTCTCAATGCATCTTCTTTTCAATGATTGTATATGATATTCCCAAGATAGACGTCTATCTAATATCAAACCTAAAAATTTGTAGCTATTGACAAAAGGTAAGGTGACATCGCCCAGAAAAAGTTCTAGTGGTTGAGGTATCTTTTTTCTTCTACTAAAGTGCATACATTTAGTTTTTTTTTTTTCCGGAGAAAAGAGCAGTCCGGTTGATAGAGACCATTCATTAATCCGATTTAGTGCATCTTGAAGTTTTTCTTTGATGTTAAGGATATTTTTCGATCGGTAAAGAATAGCGAGGTCGTCAACAAAAAGCATCACTTTAACACCACGTGGTAATTTATACCTAGGTCATTGATAGCGAGGGCGAATAGAGTTGTACTTAAAACACATCCTTGTGGGATTCCACTTACCTGTTCACATTGTTTGGAAAATGATGTTCCAATTCGTACTCGAAAGAATCGACATGAAAGAAATTCTTCGACAAATATTGGTAAATTACCACTGAAACCCAAGGAATAGAGTTTTTTTAAAATGAAGTTTTTGTTTGTTCTATCATAAGCCTTCTGCATATCGAAAAAGACTGAAACTGCTTGCTCGTCATTAATAAATGCGTAATGCAATTCGGCTTCTATTTGTACCAGGTGGTCGACCGTCGATCTTCCTTTCCTAAAACCACATTGAAAGTTTTGGATAATTTGATATTTTTCTATGGTCCACATAAGTCTCTTGTTTACCATCCGTTCCATTATCTTACATATACAGCTTGTTAGGAAAATGGGTCGATAACTGGATGGGTAACGTTTATCTTTATCGGTTTTCGGGATCGGGACTACTATAGATTGGTGCCAGCTATCTGGAAGTTTACCACTAACCCAAATATAGTTGTAGAAATCTAAAAGCCACTTCAATGTAATCTCTGGTAGGTGTTGTAGCATTGCATAATGTATATTATCTGGGCCAGGAGAAGAACCTTTAACATCTTGGAGTATTGATTGTAGTTCCCACAATGTAAATAGTTTGTTATATTCATGTTGTGAAACATTGGAGGAAAAGTCTAATTTTGGCTATTGCATGGTTCATGTGGAGAGCTCTGTGTATATAGTTCAGAGTAATATTGGGCAAATGTACTTCCTACCTTAACTGGATCGTCGCATAGTTTTCCATCGTAGATTAGAGTATATTTATATGGAGAGTCAGTTCCTTTTATCTTTCTGATCTTTTCCCATATGATTTTGCTAGGAGTAGAACTATTTATGGACTCGATGAATGATTTCCACGACTCTCTTTTACTATCATTTATTATTCTTCTGCATATAGCCCTTTCTTTTTTGTATTCTATGTGATTTGCTAGATTCATATTCTTTTTAAATTTTTTGAGTGCTTTTCTTCGATGTTTAATTGCGTTTTTTTGCAGTCACGATTAAACCAGGGAAGAGGTGGTCTTTTAAAATATATTTTCGTTTTAGGAATAGAAGCTTCTGCGGCAACAATTATAACCTGAGTTATAGCTAGGCATCCATCGTCGATAGTTAGGTCCTGGGGGTGGTTTTGAGGCGGATTAGCTAAAGAACTGAATAGTGACCAGTCTGCTTTTTCTATGATCCATTTTGGTAATCTATAGCTGTGATCATTGGTATTTTTAAATTTCAGGCGGATTGGGAAATGGTCACTGCCATATGGTTCTGGTAATACTGCCCAGTCTATATGATCGTATAATGAAGGAGTGCAAAGGGATAGGTCAATTGCCGAAAATGTTCTGTAGGTCGAGCTTAAAAAGTTGGTTCTCCAGAATTAAGTAACAGAAGATCAGTCTGTTCTAAAAAATTCTCTACCATTTTACCTCTAGTGTTTAAATCATTAGAGCCCCATAGTGGATTGTGTCCATTAAAATCTCCAATGTACACGACTGGTTTCGGTAGTTGTCTATGAATTTGGAGAAGTTTTTCTATATCTATAGTGTTGTCTTGGGGGAGATAGATGTTACAGATTGTGAAAGTGGTGGCTAGATGTATTCTGATTGCTATAACTTGAAGAGGAGAATCAATTTCTAAATGTTCTGAATAAACCGCTTCTTTTATTGCTATAGCTACTCCTCTACACGCACGGTCTTGATTAGGGCTATAATCATTTCTAAAGATTTTGAAATTTTTAACTGTGAATTGATCTGAAGGTTTTAAATGCGTTTCTTGAATGCAAATGCAAAATGGGTCTTCGTCTTGAATTAGTATTTTTAAATCATTGAAATGGCTTTTAACACCGTTGCAATTCCATTGTATCAAAGACATTAGAGATTAGGATAGAGTTTGATGATTTAAATGATGTAGATATTTGTTTTTATTAAATGGGTAGGTGGTGTAATAGCTATCATTAATTATAATATTATTGCGTTTCTTGTAGGGAGCTATCATTATTAAAGAGTAATTAGATTTAGGTATTATTTTTTAGCTTTTCTTTTTTAATATTTTTTTTATGGGGTACTTTAGTGAACTCCTGTTCTTCGAGTAACTGACCGGTGTCATCAATAGACATCGGCGAATCATCTACTTGAACAGAGGCTATTTCGTCTCTAGGTTCAGTGGGGGTTGAAATAGAGGAGGTGCTAGGCATTGGTTGAGGGGACCCTGCGTTCCTGGTTTTATTACGAGTCCTAGGTTGGACTGTATTAGCAGGGGGAGCTGGGATAGGGGAAGGAAGGGGGATAGGAGGGGGAAGGAAGGGGGGAGGGGTAATTGGAGGGGGGATAGAGGAGATCTTATCTTTATTATTATGTTTTGGACTGTCGGTAACTTGATTGATTGTCTTTGTGGATATTTCTCCAAATATAAATATATTAAGGTATTAAGAATAGGAATTAAGTACATGACCATATTCATGATATTTTTATTCATAATCCTCACTTCATACAAAAAAATTTATGACAAACTTCAAGGACATTACAACAAAATAATTCAAAACATGGCGACTTTTGATTTGCCTGAATCAGCCCAAAGAAGGCGGAAAAAGAGCTGGTTAGAGATCTTGCTAATCCAAAGAATTGCAAGGCCGGGATAGGTATCGATATGTGCTAAACTCCTGCATGTCTGATATGCCAATTTAATACGGTTTTATATTGCATCCGCTTATTGTTGCGGTTTGAGCGACTGGTGTGGGTAAAAGAAATATAGTAAAAAAATAAATATATAATTACATTAGCTTAAATGTTTAGTTAAACATAGTTTCCTCTTGATCTTTTAATTTCTATGTCATATTTCAGATGATTTTCTACAGACTTTTTAAAATTTATAATTAGAAACAAATACAGTTTCAATTTTTTTTTTCTTTTAGATATCAGCTGACAACATATTGATAAATTGGCCAAAAAATTAATATAATATTACACTTAAATGATCTGAAAATTGCAATACATAAAATTATTTAGCTATTGGGTGCAGCGCCTAGGTTGTTAATTCAAACAATAGTAGAATTCTAGAATCAATTTTGATATAATGAATATCTAAGCAATGACAGACTTAGTTGACTTAGTCTATAACATCTCATCATATTTTATTGGTGCGTAAAGTATACTCAATAGATATTTATTACTTAATTGTTATATGCTGATACAAATTAATTATTAATTAAACTTGCAAAGATGAATATAAACATTAGATCATTTATTATACATAATAGGCCATGGCTACTATAAAGTACCTAAAATAGGCTGGAAAGCTGGTCCAAAGGTTCTGAATAAATTGCTTATTGAATAAAAGGTAATGGCGTATTTCATGTTTCCATTAAATGACCTTTTCAGATAATATGCTGTTTAAGTTTGACGGATTATTTCTTTGCATGGATGTCTTCATTTATAATCCTTATTCAAACAAAATATTTATGTACCTTTGCTTTGAGCTTAATTGCGTTTTAAGGGTTTAAACTTGGGCGGAAAGGGGCCCGAACGTCCACAAGCACTAAGGAATTCTGAGGCCATTTTATATTACCAGTAAATATGTATAATATTGGGATTGCACTTACCGGTCCTCCATAGGGTATACACTGAGAGGAGCTCTCCTCTTGGCCCCTAACAGTGATAGCCAACAGTACCATCAAGGCGGTGACCACTAAATCTAAGTTGATGGCGCAAGACCTGTAGCGACCCATACTTTGCTGTTTCACAAGATTTATGTTCTAGAAATCTAACTGGGGCAGTCATATAACTAACTGTCTTTTCCTTATCTCAATATTCATTTTTATGATTCGGCCGAGCTATCGCCTGACCCTGGTGCATCGCTATGTTCGGCATATCGTACTTTTTTCGAAAATAATATATAATTATAATTACAAATTGACCTACTTAAAAGTAGAGAAAATCTGCGTTCCTTTACAAAGCACCTTGTAGTTCTAAGTTTTAAGTTATGAAAACGCAGTTGTATGTTAATCTTTTGAACAACAGTTTTTTTTTATTATGTAATAATTTAAGCTTAAGTGGGCCCAGTTGTAAGTAATCCTTAAGATTTAATTTAAAATATAAAGGAAACAAAAATGCGGTTGTCAATATTTAGATTTTTTTTTTTTATATTCTTTTATTAATAGAAATTTACTACTGTATTGCAAATAAATCTAGTAAATAAGCGGTTTACAATGAAAAATAATGACATCCTGAAAATTATAAAGGAACCACCCAATGGTAGTACTCTAATGAAATATTAATAAATGAAGAAGATCCCGATGCCATCTACTTGTCAGACGCCTCGGAGGATTGCCAGGAATGGAATGGGAAGCAAGTTGTGCAACAAATGGATTTGGATGAGGAGTGATTTTATTATAAAAGTAAAGGTATCTGGTTTGTGCCAAATCAGCAACCTATTGGATATTAAGGTCATTGTGGATCAGTTCATTTGTGACAAAGTAAGGAGCATCTAGGGTTTTCGAAGGATTTTTGAATGGAGTGGTTGTATGCGGGAAGAATTCGATGGTTTGGTGGATCCCAACACTCTGTACCCTAAGTCCAAATAGGTCTGATAATCGTCATATAGATGAGCTTTTTTAGTGAATCGGGAGATTTGAACGTTTGTCTAATAAGTCTTGTAGCAGTCGAAATCGACGTGCAGCTTCTTGCCTTTTCAATCTTGTATAAAGGTTCCAGGTTAGTCTCTTGTCCAGATAAAATCCAAGGTATCTTATCTGTTCTACATTATTTAATGGTAATCCATTAAAGGATACAGAAGGACAGGATGAGGTAGGTTATCGACGTAGGGTAAAGGTTATTTGCTGGGATTAATCTTAACTCTCCAGTTATGACACCATTCTTCTAGGGAAGTGATATGTGACGAGTGTATGGGATTTATATTTAAATTATAATTTATTGTCACCTTTCTCCATTTTTTAAAAATGCAAATTAATTTAGGGAAAAACCTTATTAACCCTTCAGATAACACTATAGCCTGAGAGGCCAAGTTATGTTCTTGAAAGTTAATAATTACCCGCTGTTTTCAAAACCACCCATCAAATTCTAGGTATGCTATCCACAGTCAGTCTTATTTATGTACGAATAATCTCGTTGTGGCTCTTTTAAGATCATTAATAATTTACTTTTGAGAACACACTACGGATAAGAGGAGCACTAATAATACTTAAATACTTAAATACAAGCTCCAAGAAAATATAACTGGAAGAGGATGAAATTAATTTTAGAAAAATGCATAAATGTTTGAAAAACAAACCAATTCCTACCATAATGCTGGAAAAATTCATATAAAAATATTGTAAACGATATAGTAATATAGTAAAAATATAGTAAACTAGGTTTCAGGATGTGAAAATCAATGTCTAGGAAATGTATACGCTTATTGTAATTTATATTTTTTGTTTCCTAAGGTAATTAGTAAGCGTACTTTAAATAATAATACATGCTACCTTTGATTTGAAATATATATTGACAATATCATTACTCATTAGAAACTTCTCTGCTGCTATAAACTTATTTAAATAAAATTCCTTTTTTTATTTATATTGCTATGCATTTAAGTATTATCTGCTGGGTTGAATTGTGAACGATATTTAATATTTTGGGTAGAATACAAAAGAAAATCAAATGACAAATTCGATATTATATTAAAATAAACGTTGGTATATCGCCTTGTATTCTATAGTAAGGAAAATCAGTTCCGACATTAGGAAGACAATAGTAGGTCACACGACACCGAAGTGTTAGGGGACAATATCATTAAATGAAATCTTAGCCTCTTGTTAATCTCGGGACAGAATAGGTAGGAGCTAATGAAGGTTTGGATGACAATAGGCCTGATAAGGCGAGACCAGCTTCGATTCCAAAGGCACTGGCTATAATATCCCCGTCACTCCCGGTATCTAATTTGCTGTATTCAATTGTATTGTATATGTTGGCCAGGGTGGAGGTTCACAATAATTTAAAGGAATATCTGTATACGTATAGATAGAGGGAGACTTTTATGATATCGAATAAGGTATCAGGAAACCAAATATAATTAAATACTAAACAATGAAAAATACTCATGAGTAATGCGCTATGTTGTTCCACAGCTTGGGGGTTTATTCAAAACTTTATTAATGATCGATATAGTCCCTGATGACGTAATATCCCTAACCTATTGAAGCCCGATGTATTTGATTTATTGGAATCTTGCTATCCTATCGTACAAACCAATTCTATTTAATGTAGTATCGGTTAAGTGATTAATAATTACTAATAATTATAAATAAATTTTATGTAATGATCTTACAGCACACAATTTACATTCTTCACTTATTACATGCTATTAACAATATCTAAGACGTTTGAGTCTTAGCGGGCATCGAAGGGTTCATCTCAATTATGGGTGCTAAGTTTATGGAGCACTGTCTGGTGAGCTCGAGATGAGAGTAAAGAGACTGATAAACAGTTTCATTCGATTCATCTTCGGGATCCACAGGCGGTCACATGTTTCATGCCGATACTCTAGAGTGGCTTTTTTCTGTTTTTCGACGCTGATACTTCCTATGTACATTCATATTCCGATCACTAAAAACCGAAAAGTTTCCTACATCCTTTATCTAACCACACTGTGTTAATCAATCTACCTTCCTAATACAAGATCCCAACCTCTCAATCTGCATACCCCCTCTCATAGATCAGCTTCCTTTGAAAAATATTTTACAATTCTTGCTTTTAACCGCCTTCTGGAATTCTTTACCCTTTCCTATACAAAAGGCTTCTTCCCCAACTTCTTTCAAGCATCTTTTATTTATCCATCTCCTGGATAATTTTGTTTTAATCACTGATTTTCATTTGTTAAAAAGGTAGTCAGACGACAGCACCTTCAACTGTTCATTATAATGGTTCTTAGGGGACAGTAAGTCCCAGAATAAAGTTTATTTTTCCTCTCTTACGTATCTTACTCCTATGTTTAAAAACATTTTCCTCAGGTATGCCAGTAACGGTTCAAAGAGTATCCTGCGGAAAGTTAGGCTCCTAAGCTTGCGATCAACCTCATGCTTTTGTTGTTCATAATACAGAGAAATACATATTAAGGTAGGGCCCCCTTTCCATCTATAATAATTGTTTATTATTTAATAATCCGGTTCCCATAATACATATAAGTATATAAGCTGCTATTATATATTATAATGGCTTACATCTCATTGATAAAAATAATAAAATCATTTCTAAACTGCATCATATCAGGAATTGCAGTAAATAAATTGGAATTCGCAGTTTTCCTGTTATATTTTTATTTCTTTTACTCTGCTAAATCATATAACTTCTAAAACTTCATCTTCGTTATATGAACAAAGGATACTCTCTGCTCAACTCAAGAAACATACTAGTTTATACTTCTAACCTGGCAATCAACTTAGGTGTAGGTTTACCCATCTAGGACAGACCCGGCACGTGAGCATGAGTCTTCCATTTAAAAATAAAATAAAAAATCATATTGACTTTTCGACCGCGATTGTGGAACATCGTTTCATTTGTAACTGGAGTTTGTTTGGTCATTAACTACACTTACTTTGTATTACTGAAATCTATATCTGACTTATCTTGATCCCTATAAAATTCGACGAAGGCAGTTTTATCGAAGTTGATTCTTAATAATGTTTTGAAAGTTAAATATCATGCTCCTCTTCATTCACTGCTATCTCCCATCATTTTATAAGTCCCAGGTATGAAGATGTACTGATTTTTACTTCATGCAGGGATTAATTTTCTTTGTTTACTCTTCATAAAACTCATCAGTTGTTATCCTATATGTTTATGGTATTTTGCGATCCATTAACACCTCAAAAGCTTCTTTTTTAAGTCATTTTGTTCATGGCTGTTGTTTTGAATGTTCATGTTTTGATACGATACAAAATAATTTACCAAAGGTTGCACTTAACCATTTTAACTCAATGTTGAAATGTAGATCGAATAGTTAACCTTCCCTTCATATAAACCCATATTTTTCTTGTTCTGCTCAGCCTTAATTTCTTTATTGGGACTTATTTTTCTGTCTACCCAACTACCAAGGTATACGAACTGGTTAAATTCTTTAGTTCTAGGAAGGGATTAGTTATAACGTTTCTCAACTGCCATTATTTTCGTATTTGTTTGTACTCTCCAAACTCTCTATTGGCTATATTTACAGTATCAACTAACTATCTTTTGGAGCTCAACTTCTTCTGTTTCAACAATCTTAATGGTGTTCTATGCAGTACATATTTTCACCATTTAGTCTAACACCGAGGCAATAAGAACCTTACTTACTAAGCTACCACACCATTTTTATTTTATATAATATAACTACATTTTTTAGTTATGTGTTAGAAATAATTATTTTAATTTAATCCTTTTGTTTTCGTGGAAAATTGGTCTAAATGCATATTTCTATTATCAATAGAATAATGACAAGGAGAACCCCGCCTCAATGTCTGCTCTAAAAAGTTGATATATCATTAAGTTAGGCACATCATTAAGAAGTGTCCTCAGTGCAGGAGAGATTTGGAAAAATATGTTGTACTTCCTCATATATGTAAGGTCTTGAGCGATAGTGAAAAATTCATATTCAGTACCAAATAATTTCGACGAATTTTGTAGGCACAAACATATTTTTAAATAAATGATTTTCGGTTTAGTATATGATTCAGATCTTAGTTCGAAATAAAAAAAAAACCCTGCTTCCAACGTCGGTATGACGCTTAAGTGAACTATGGATAAGAATGATATTCTGTTAATTTTTTTTCTCCTAAAATTTATTAATGCTAAATATTCAAGAATTTTGTAGGATCTCAAGCTATAGCTGGGCTAAGAGCAGCAAACCTTCCAAGCTATTTGCCGAGGTGGGGCAAGCAATTTCTTTTGGCTTTGAGAATCAAGAGTCCTTTGCTATGAGGCGGTAAGGAATAGATTCGTTTCGGCATTTCTTCCCTCAGCGGCAAATCCTACCTGCCTCGGGGTCCACGAATCTTTGAATAGAACATGGACGCTTTGAGTGTACCTTCTTTGACGAATTACTGGGAAAACAAGGGAAATACGTTACAAACGAATCCATGCTTCGAAGAAATACAAAGGAGCTTACCTATAACGAAGTCAGTCTGTTCTTTCTGTGTTGTGTGAAAATGTTCTTAACCGTTTGGAAGATGGAACAGTGTTTTAAAACACAAAGAAACCAAGAATATTCCCGTATTTAAGGGTATATGCCATCATCTATTCCTTGTTTAAAACCTAATTATCAAACTATTTTTTTTTCTCTTTTTTTCTCTTTTTTTTTCTCTTTGTCAGTTTTTGGAGCAAAAAATCATTAAAGCTAGAATGATGCAAAGCACAGTTTAAATAAATTGGAAACTTCCTCAAAGTTGTCGCAGTAGGCAGATTGAACGAATGGCACTCTTGAGAGAGTGATGAATAAAGCCGGTTTGAAAACATGAGGATTTATTTTTTAATTCCAGAGCCATCCTCTGGCCAATTTACTGTATGAATAACTCCTGATTGTTTAAGTTGCTATGTTGTGATCGCAGCTTGAGAGTTTATTCAGTACTTTATCTTAACTATTATAGATCCTGTCTCTAGTGATACAATAGTCCCATCTAATAATGTCTGATTATTTGATTCTTACTATCCTATCGTGCAAACCAAATTTGTTTAATGCAGTGGCAGTTAGGTAAAAAATAATTAATTAATATGTATATATATATATATATATTAATGATCTTATAAAGATAAAAGTTAAAATAAATTTACAATTGATTGGACAGTGTCTGCCCCTTATCTCCTCTAAAAGCCCTTTTCTTCTTTCAAGCCAATTCTTCTAAATAGGGGTATATCCCTTCTAACTAACCTTTGAATTTCTTTCTCTAAATATTTGACTCCTTTGTTTGAAAACTCGTTGCTCAGGTACTGCCGAATCCCCTTCCTAAGGTTTCATTCTCCTTTAAGCATATATTGCTCAAATTAGGAATAAATATATCATTCGGTGCCGCTTCCCTTGAAGCATTCCATGTATAATAAATATTAATATTATTTTGTATTTGGCAATAATCTAAATATATAACATAGTAAAGCAATGATGTAATGCGACATAGAAGGGAATCAGTTACAGATAATTTAAAGTATGATGCTCAGAATATCTTACAAGAATAGGTAGTAGTTTCTACTTATTTTCTTCCGAAAGCTACTGAAGGATACTGAATTCAGATCTGCCAGGATGTTTGACTGCCGAAGGATATCTTTGGGAACTCCTCCCCAACAAATTATTTATCGTCCTTTTGAAAATTAATTAATTCTTTAATAATTTTAAAAGAGCACTCTCTCAGTTTGAATCTAATCTTTAATCCATTCCACAGGATATTTAAGTATACTATTTTGATACCTTCCAGGATTTTTAATGGTCGCAGAATATTCCGCTATCGTTGTCCTTTTTGAAAAATGAATTAATTATTACGTTTTTTACAAAGGACACTATATTTTCCCACTTCATCCTCTGAATTTGTTTCCTTTAGGACTTTGTCTAACGTATTCGGCGGGAAGTTGAAGAGTCTCTCGACCCTATCATCACCTTCTCATCGAAAGAGTTTACTAAATTGATACAATACAGTAGAACCGTTGTGGAGGGGGTTCGGGGAGGAATTTTATATTTTTATTATTTATATATCAGATGTGCGATATCATAAAAATAAATAAATAAATAAAATAACATAACTTTAAATATACAATAAAACTGTTGGCATCTTAGTTAACACTTTTACCTAAAGCGGTAGTAAAAATACGTGAATTAATATAACAACTGTAACTATACCCACAAGCATTCAATACATCCTATAACAGAATTCAGACTGATATATAATAGCCTGTGTACTAGGACAACTGCCGACAATATCCCACCTGATGACCCCACAGCCGAGTTCTACCCCAAAACCAGTATTTAATCGAGATCTACCGAAATAGCAGCTCCGCAGATTAAAGTGTGGTCCAAGTAATCCGGTGGACATAGAATATCTCAGACCTCACGTGCTGCATCGCAATGTTTGCACCACTGATCAAAAATATATTTTATGTCTTCTCTCCGTTTTGATTGTGTTTGCGAAGGGAGATTAGCAGTTCCCTTTATTTTATCGTCGTAGGAACTTTATATGAGCTGTCTACAGAAAAAGATTTATTTAGAAAAATAGTTTGATATAACATTCACTATAAAATATATTAAATAGAAGATTAATATATTTTATCTCTGACATTAGGCGTATCAGAAAATACAGTAATATGTTATAGTATAATATTAACTACAATATAGATGAGTTATTGATGCGGTGCATCGTATCGGAAATAACTAAAAATTAGAATATGTAGTGAACGAAAATAGGCTATATTATGTTATATTTTAATGAAAGATGTGAACCACTAAAACCCTTCAAGGATCTTCTAAGGGCTGAGGTAAGGATGTACTGTTACTAGGCCAACAAATGTGAAAAGAAAATTGGTTGAAATTAAGCTGAGGAACCAGACATTTCCCCATTTAAGGCTACTTTTTTTTTTAGAGGCTGGGTGTGCCCCAGGAGGGTCTCTCGACCTCAAAGCCAAGGCCGAATTAAAAGAAATTAAACGGTCAGCCTTTAGTTGGCTTTACCTCGAACCCGATAGCTTTGTAGTAAAGTGCCTTATCCACTGAGCTATTGCGCCTTGCTATATTTGAATGAACCTCATAAATAATAGGGCGTATTAAAAAAAATGACCGTTCTAACAAATTCCAGAGTTCAAAAGTCTTTAATTATCTTAGTGCTATTTATTATTTACCAATACTTAATAATCCCTTTAGAGCATTCTCTAAGCTTGCTTACTAACACTGGACTTTATAAAAAAAACCTCAGTTCATTTATTTATTTCAAAGAAGAAACATGAGAGTGCCCTAGGAAATTCTCGTAATTTTAAGACATTACTGGAAAAAAAATTTCACAGCCGCTGAAGCAACTCGTGAAATTATTAAATATGAACGGAAAGGTTTGAAAAATTTCGAAGTGGAGATGCGACGTTGGAAAGGAAGGTCTCCGGACGGCCATTAATGGATATTGATGAGGTCCTGAAGGAAGCTGCTAAATCAAATCCGTCCACAAGTACACGCGAACTTGCCAGCGTGTGTGGTATATCGAACGATACTGTCAGTCGTCATCTTCTCTCCATGGGGAAGGTGAAAAATACCACACACTTCCCGTTGAACCAAAGAAAAGTTTACAGAACTTCATGGGTTTGAACTCCTGCCTCAACCACCATATAGTCCAGACCTCGCACCTTCGGATTACTACTTGTTTCGATCCATGGCCCATTTTCTTCAAGGGAAAAAATGTGATAATTTTGCGGAAGTTGAAAATACTGTCCAAGAGTTCTTGACAGCCACCGCAAGGAATGGTATCAGCGTGGCATCGAGCAATTGGCTAGCAGATGGGTAATGTCGGTAGATAACAATGGACTATACTTTGAGTATTAATTGTATTTTATATCAAAGGAATGATAATATAAATATTTGTTTATGAAATGTGTTTTTTCTATACACCCATTATTATCATGACATACCAGCGGCCACTAGACCTTTACTACTACCACACTACAGACCATAGAAGTTGAGTGTCCAAAAACAATCAACCTTCACTACTACCTACGCTAACATAATAAACGAAAACATAATAATTATCTATGCATAGAGATTAGCAAGCGTTTTTTCTGCTCGAAGGGGGCTCATCTCTCCTTAAGGTGCGCCTCTGTTTGTGGCACCCATTACGAACCTAATTTAACGTGAAAGTGAAAAACATTGATGACCCTAGGATGTTATGCCTATAATTTACAATACAAACTTTATAACATATACTTTTGTCGAGGCCGACACTCTAGTATTTAGTACAGATTTAATTTAGACTTAGTACTTAAATATTTTATTAATATATTAATCGTATGGTCTCGTTAAAATTTACCCTGAGACTGTACCCACCTCCTTATTTTGCAAATTCGTTAATTTTCGGGCAATTACGTGAGTCACGGGACGTGCTATAAGACCCAGAGACATCAGTGTGCGACAAGACATTGAAGGAAAGAGTCATGTCTACCCTGGTATAAGGTTATGTTGGACGAGAGAGCTCTCTCGCTACACGTTTTTGCATTCGGAGCGCATGGCCCGACAATCCAGATCTGATACTAAGTGACTTTGTAGTATCAGCTATAATCGTTTTACTCACCACGGGTCTCTATATGGCATCTACTGTCATACATTAACTCACCATCATTGAACCATAGTTAGTTAAACTTTACCTTGGTAATTTATTAATGTTTATTGGTTATAATGAAGTTATATTTGTATGTAATGTTAAATTATTATTAAGTTATAATTATTTATTAACTTGTTCATAATAATTTATAAGCTTTATTTATTTATAAGATGATGAAAAGAGGCCGCATGTTATTTAAACTAACCTTGTTAATTATGAAATAAAGTTACAGGCAAAATGTTTATTTAATTTGTTATATTGAGCTACCAGATTCACAAAAGTGGACGGTTTCGGCTGAGTTCACTACGAACCGCTAGCTGCCGCAACATACTTTACTCTGTGTAACTTCAGAATCGTTTAATCAACTTTGTACATAATATTTTTTCCACATAATACATAATATGAATGTTTATTAATAGATTTTTTTTCTTTGTTTTTTTTTTATTACAATAAACTTGTATTTACTTTATATCACCTCATTTCATTATTTTATTTAAAATATTTTGACAAGGTATAATTATTTTCTATCATTTATTTGTTGTTATTCTTAAGGGAGTTTGTCCCAGAATAAAATTTATTTTATTTTCTATTCTATTACAAACGAACAATGCTATTACAATCGCTTCTGCACTAAGCAACTTATCCCCACATTATGCATGGTGAGCCTTTTAAAGGTATAGCCGCGTTATTTTTTATGATAAACAGCAACAACTTCACTTTTCATCATAAAAAAAAAGGTGTTTGATTACAAATAATCTTTCTTTTATTATTTCATCCCTGAGGAGTAATTGAAACAGAATTATAGTACAATAATCTTTTCTCTAAATGGAACGAAAAAACAAACAAAAAAGTTTAACTTCTTGTGAGCAGAGAAGAATCTGAACTCTCTAAAGCACTAAATGTATATAAAATAATGTTTGTTTTTTATTGTTATTTTTTTTTTTTTTTTTTTACATATAAATCTGCAACGCAAAATATATCTTGATGTCGATAAAAACATATTGGCGTTATTTTATTCATTTAGCACAAACAGCGAAAATATTTTATTTAAACTTTCAAGTCATTATATTATTTAATTCTGAGGATGGGACTCGATGGACGAGCAAGTTCCGACGAGGGTCTCAGCGGCGCGCTCGCTACTCAAGTTTGTAATCTCAAATCCCACCTCAGTCGGTTATAATTTATTTTGCTGGCGGACCACCGAAATGAATCTTGATCTTCCCACCCTGACTAGAATAGGTTGGTAACCTGTTGAATAAACTGTCCTTCCTGTCTAGTTTGAGCACAAGTAAGTGGACGTAAAGCTACAATAAAAAAAAAATGTTGTATAATTAATTTATAATTTCATCCTATGAGCTGCTATATATAGAAATGCATACAACTGCGACAGACATGCCAACAAATTCCAAATTTTTCTTTAACGGCATTTTGGAGTGCAAAAGAATACACCTGATGAAATATACAATTATTTAAAGGAGATGACTAACAAAAATGAATTTTGTCATAAAATTTGGCTGAGAAACAAAGAGTAATGTCTTAAAAGGTAATTTTGAACTTTTTTTTTTTTTTTTTCATCGGACCGAAACAAAAAAATAGTGAAAATGAATCCCTAAAGGGCAATCTATGTTGTTATTGATTTAAAGGACGTGGGTTCTATTATAAACTATAGTGTGTTGTATATTAAACATAAAATATATATGTACTATTAACTTTAGTATGAATAAGTATAAATTGAAATAAACACATTTTATGTTGATATAATTTACTGAAATTAGAAAATGTTGCCATAGATGTGTTTAATGACAGCTAGTTCATTAACTAGTTATCTACTAAATATAGAGAATGTCTATTTTGTGTTTAACAGTTTACTACATAATCTGTTACAATCAAGTGGAAAAGAACCATGGTTTGTAGTTAAGATATCTGATCGTGGTCGTATTGTTGATACTAGACGAAACCTTTTTAGCTTTCATCAACCCTAAGGATAATCATTGACGCATATAGTGACCTAAAGGTGTGATGTTTCATGTTATTTTAGATTGTTATAAGGTGTCGGTAGAAACAAAATTCCACTCAACCAATCAATTTAGTCATGGGAATAACAACAAACAGAACCGCTCGATATCTCAGTCGATTGCTAAAAATAATTCTGAGGTCTAACCGGTAATCCATCGAGTAAAATAAACTAAAATATCAAGTTGTACCACGAATATATTGATCCACTAATTAAAAGCTGCAAATCCTTATAAATAAACAGAAGGCAGAAGGGAACCCCGAAGCTAGATGCCATCACCAACCTTACCACTTCCAACCTATCCGCCCCATCATGAACTGAATCTCCATGATCAGCCCTCGCAAAATTATCCCCTCTTAACCTCGGTATATCAGACGGAAGTATGCTTATACCCGACAGTTCAATATTAATCACCATTTTTGAAAGTCAATTATTATTAGATTGAATGCCTATTTTAACCATCGCGAACCATATAAATGTCCCGCGAACCCCATTGTGAATCATTCCGAATTCTCCAGTACTCATATTTTTTTTCGGGCCGAATATCTTATTCAATTCTTTATCTAGCCTTATTAATGAAAGTTGAATTGTGTAGGCTAAAACCATTTTAACTTTTTAAAACTAGGTATTGTTATAAACTCGATTACTGCGTACTGCCAACGTTTTGATGCGGGCCTAACAAAACCAACTCCGAGCATAAATTTGTGATCATGAGTGAGGTGGAACCTACCATTTATCAGATCAGGGCCAACAAGCAATATAAATCAGCAATATCTCAAAGGCTGAATATAGAAATCAAATAAAGACTCAGCCGCAGCAGCCTCTGTCACTCCCAGGCCGCCATCCATTAGAAAGTATTTAATATTTAAACGTGTCATCCGAAAAGCTCTCAATTCTCGCCAGCAATCCGCCAGGATAGTATCCGATATTGGACGAATATACCGCTATATCATTTAAATAGGATGTTCCAAGCCCATCGCAATTAGTTTTCAATAAATCCATTTTTATAAATTGATTTATGGCTCTTTTAAACCATGAGCACCCATTAAATCAATTTTCAAAATAGGAAGTTTCTTTACGTAATTATAGTTTTCCCTTAAAGGTTTATTGAGGTTCTAAATCCAAATCCGTTCGAAGATGGTGGTCCGATGCATTAAAGAAGAAAAAATGTTATAAGAAATTCACTATTTTTTTATTTTCTATAAAGTTTATCAAGCGCTTGTATTCACAGTAAAACATTAAACTGACTAAAAACTGATTACGAGATCTTAAATTAATAATGTACGCTACATGAATGACACTAGTGTCAATTTGTTTTTTGGGAGTTGTGTAAAAGTGATGGATTAGTAGCTACATTAACCTAAAATTTAATTTTCTGCTTTATAGGACATAAATTTAGCACTAATAATGAACAATTGGATATCTTTGAAATAGAATGCATTGTTAAATATTTCGATGTATTTTTTATACCATCTATTTTTTGAGTAAAATTATCTATAATACAAAAAAAAAAAATGTGTATTAAAAAGTAGTACAATTTTTTTTAATTTTCTTAGATGTTTGAAATGAGACTCCTGCCAAACTGTTTACGATTCTATTTCCTCATTCATTTTTACATGAATCATAAACCTCGTCCTATTTTAACAAGCACTTCTCGATAGGAGGTCTAACATTTGTCTGTTATTACTCACTCAACAGCTAAGTTAGACAGGAGTTCTCTGTTTAGGATAAGAATCATATAAAAAGGTAACATATTTAGCTGAAAAGTAACAGATTTTGTTGGAACTTGTTTTAGTAAAATATTTTAGCACATCTAAGAGGATTTATGGAAAGAGAGAAAAAAAAAAGTCATATGAGGAGAATTTTAGTATTTTTTTTTTTTAAATCAAAAAAAGATATCAATATCAAACACCCGCCCTTGCTGCTCTAGTTGGAGCGCATAACGACGTTAACCCCAAGAAACGAATATCTAATTAAATGATTGGTTATGAAAAAACACTATTGGTAACAACTTGTCAATAAGTTTAATATTTAAATTCGAAAGTTTATTTTTGTAAATATTGTTATTACTTTATTGTAGTGACTTTATTTGAAAGCAAACAAAAATGGAGCAAACATGCTAATGTCTTTTAAATGGTTTTGCATTTTTTTACACTGTAAAATACTGCGTTTTTGCTCTACTTTAGTTCTTGTGATTGTTTGTGGAGTAAACGTTCTTTTATTAAAAAAGTAGGATAAGAAGCACCATCCAAACGTTTTGAATATGTGGAATACAAAATTAAGAAAGCTATCATATTAAGTACTTCTAATTTGGATCTTTACTGATAGTACCTGTGTGTGACTAAGGTGTATAAAAATTGAGAAAAAACGCTGAGCTCATGCATCTCTATAAAGACCAGGATATTTAGCAGTTTATAAAATCCTTACGCCTGAGGTGTATTCAAGATTTCCAAATAATGATAATGGTCTCCGAAGGAAGTTGATTAGTGTGGGCTCACAATGCTGTTTAATTTATTTAGATAATATCGTTACTCATTGAAAATATACCTAATTCATTTTTTTTTTAAATCTACCTGAAAATTCATCTAGACATAGAAGCGATTTAAAGGTTGTTGTCCTTGCAGGTTTGAATACAGCCTGGAACGATTTAATTTTACATCTGATTTGTCATCCTTGCAATAATTGATTTGTAGTTTTACCCTTCAGTTGTATTTTTTTTTTTTTTTTTTTTTTTTTTTTTTTTTTTTTTTTTTTTTTTTTTTTTTTTGCGGGGGCGCGAAAAGGCTTTATAGATCACGCGAATATCATAAAACTTCCTCATTCGTTCTGCATGTTTGGCTTTTCTTTCCTTCGTCCAAGCCCCACTTCTTATTCTTTCCCTTCCCACGAAGACCTTTATGTCATTTAATGATTTTCTATATGTTTCCCTATCTTGGCAGTCTGTATCCTTTACTCCCATTGAATTCATGTCATCTTTAATTTGTCTAAAAAACCCAGATGTGTTCTTTTGCTGTTGGAAATGTCGGAAGATTTTCCCGTTCAATCTTTCAGGACTCATCCTCATTATATGCCCGTAGAATCTCAGTCTTCTTATTTTGATATCGGTTTCTAGACTCTTGTTGTTATTATAGATTTCTCTGTTGGACCTTAGTCTGTAACCTTCTGGTGTCTTTCTTGGTCGGTAGATTTTTCTGAGTATCTTTCTTTCTACCTTCAACAGCTTTTCCATGCTAGGGAGGTAAGATGTCTCGGTCCCATAGAGTATCACGGGCTTAATTACTGTATTATAATGTCTGACCTTGGCTTTGAAGGATAAATTCTTCTTATTGTAGAAGCTCCTGATATTGAAAAATAGCTGCTCCAGTTTGGTGGCTTTCTCCTTAAAACTCTCGTGCCTCCTCGTGGTGCGGCTGGATTACCTTATACCGATAAAGGCTAGGTATAAGGGAACTAAAACGAAACCCTCTGGGGCTAACTACCTCAGTTGTACTCTGTCGGGGAAACCCGACCCTAATTACTATTATAATATGATGAATAAGGCTTCAGTTGTATTATGTATTAAATATGTTAACCTCACTAAGGAAACAATAAACATGTGACCGTAGAAGAACTTTTCATCTATATATTAAGGTTGAACATTTAACAAAGGTTTGAAATAATTGGATTTTAGATGATTGATTTATATTTTTTAAAAAATTGATATAATGAACACAATTAATATTAACATATGTTTGATTTATATTTTACCAATTGAAGATGTTTTCACTTCAATCATACAAAAATGATATTGTAAATAGTAAACGATTATATGCTCTTCATTTGTTTTTAAAGGCGTTTTTCAACTTCTCTGGTGTAAAATACTCATGAATTTTTAGCCCTCATAACGATTGTACTGAACCAAATATTACTACCACGAATGAATGAAGGGGAAAATAATGAAAATATTGATCCAAACAAAAACAAAGAAGATTCTGAATTGTCTGGATGGGATGAAGCTAGTCAAGATGTACCGAAACTACCGGCAATCAACATCGAAAGAGACCTTTTGATAGCGAAGGGCTACCTCCAGAAGATAGGCTGCAGGAATGAGACCACCTGGGATCACTTGAATGATATCATTAACCATGTATTGAAAGAAAGACCGAAGGACTGCATGAGGTATTTTGAAGAGCTCAGTCGTGAAATACGTATAAAAAAATTCTTTCTCGCTAAAGAGTGTGACGAAACGTATAAAGAATTTACTGAAGAACCGAAAGAAACTGATGAAAGTAAATTTTTACTGCGGTTCTATAGAAGAGTAGAATGTTTTTACCAGTCCGAATCGTGCTATGAAGATAAATTCGGTAATTTAGACTTTGTACCATTCTTTAGGTTGTTGAACGAAGCTGGAGTAGGTTTTCCTTATGCTGACACGTACAACATACAAATGGCTATGCGCCTTTTATTAAAGACGTATCCAATATTAAATCTTAATCTCTGGGGAAAAATTATGGGGACTGTAAGGGACTACATTGTAGTTGAAGCAGAATTGACTCAAGAAGCTATGGGCGATCGATTCAAAGACTTTATGTCAGTAGCCGTTCAATCAATGCATAAAGAAGTAGAAGAAGAAGAAGAAGCTTTACCTGAGCTAGAAAATGAAGAAGTTTTGAAGGAATTCATGAGTGAGGAAGGTTCTGCTATTGAACCTACACCTAAACGTAAACTGGATCTCTATGTAAGTCCACCTATACCATTACCAGTTCTTCCGGAAAATGTGATTATACCAGTAGAACCGCCAGGGCATGGAACAAATAGAAAAGTTTACTTCGTGACGAACGAACCTGGTGAAGAGTGGGTTCTCCTGCCAGATGTCACGCCACAGCAGATCGTTACAGCAAGAGTCATTCAAAGATATTTCACTGGAATATTATCAAGTAAAATATCCTCGTTTCCGGAATTCCCAGGCACGGAAAAGGAGTATCTACGAGCTCAGATAGCAAGAATAACAGCTTCTACACATGTCTCACCTCTGGGATTTTATTCCTCTGGTGACGAAGAAGAAGCAGTGGAAATTGAAGAAGGACAAATGTATACGGAAAATGTAGACTATCAGCCACACCCTATAAAAGATCTTTTAGATCCGACTCTAGAATTTTGGGTGCACCATGAGCCATATATTCTAAAGCAAGGGAGAACGGAGTTTTGGGCGCCTGATTTAGTCAATGAAGAAGTAGAAGATGAAGGAGACTTAAACCAAGTTGTACGTGAGAAAGGACCTCCCATTTTGTCTACGCTGTCAGGAGATGTGATGAAACCTGAACCATCGCCTTCGTGGAGTGTTCGTAGGGCCTCGACTCTTTTGGATGAAGATACTGCTGTTGTTCTCAGGTCAAATATTTGGCCAGGGGCTCTAACGGCTGCCAAAGAAAGATTATTCGTCAATTTTTATGTTGGTTGGGGTAATAAATGTAATTTAAATGGTTTTAGTCCAATAATCTCTTCAAAAATTCAATTAGAATACGAAATAGGGCCGGAAATCATGGAAATTGCCGACCCAACTGTTGAAATGGAAGAATTTAGGTGGTTACAGCTACATCCTAAGATCAAACAACGTGACATTGTTGAAGAAGAACATTATGAAGCGGAAGAACAGGTTGATGATGATGATAACTAAACTGATAACTTTGATAGTAAACTAAACATTGGATGAAAAATAATGTATATCACTGTATATTAAATTTATTTAATCAAATTTCGCCATAGTTATTTTAAATAAACTGTTCGGTATTAGTATATACAGACATATTTATTACAACAGCTTGCAACATTTACATCATATGAACGAAAAGAAAATTCTATTTATCAAAGATTTACATGATTTCATATTATATCAAAAAGATATCTGTAATAATGTCGTATTTGATTTTATCGACATAAATACAGTAAGACTTAGTACACAATCACACTGTTGGATGAAAAAAACATTACACCCAGACTTACGCATTTAAGTCAAAATGACATCCAGATTTTAAAAAAAAAGGATTTCATACTAAACTTTACTGATAAATCAGCAACTAATACAGAACATGGCGCCGAGAACCTTTTAGAAGATGTTAGGAGCAAGTACCGCTGGGTTGTAAAGTATGAGCAGTAAAACAAAGTTATTGTTTTAATGTTGTAAAAACAAGCCATCCACTTTTTCCTGACAATCTTTTAAAATCTTTCGTATAAGGAATCTTTTCTCCAATGCTATAACCAAATTATTATTATCCTTTCAGGTTGGAATGGTCTGTTCTTATTATAATGACTAAATCAATCTCAAATGTAGTCAATTCACTTATCTTCTTACCAACAAAGATCCTACTTCTTCTTTCATTATAAGGTTTCATGTTTTTTTGAAAAACCTTCAAGATACGAAACAAATTTTTCTGCGTTGGCTTATAATTGTAAAGGTCACCGACCTATAATTTTTGACAATTATTCTACACCTTTCAACCTTAGTAAATACCTTCTTCCCTTATTTCAATTTATAACTCAAAATAATTCTTAGGATATTAAGAATACCTTTTACCTTCACGTTCGCCGTAAATCTCCTAATATTCTAAAAAACTTTATCCTTACCTCCCTTAATGGCCATTGTCTTTTTACATATATCCCTTTTAAAACATGGTTCCCAAATCTTTGATGATCTAATATATCCATTTAAGAGCCTCACACTTCCCTTCATTCAAAATGTAATCTTAGAATCACTTCAAAATATATCCTTAGAAATCATAAAGAGTGTTTTATCTCATATATTTTAATGGAGAATAAAGACTGCTGTGGTTGTTTTGAATGAAAATAATAAATAAAAAAAATCGGGGAGACTGTAGGTTATGAAAGGAAAAAAGGGCATGGAATAAGTTCCCCAATCTTTGGAAACACATCATGAAGCTCGGACTAATTTCTCCAGTGCGTTAAAAACCAATTTTTTCAATATTTGATTTGTTATTTTAAAGACTACAGCTGAAATTGTTTTAGACGATTCCCACAGCAGTAAGATAGCAAATAAATAGCTTTTAGCTATAGAAATGCGTGATAAATTGTGTTAGCAGGTTTAATGAAATATTTAGGGAAAAAAGATATGAACATAATAATGAAATCCGATGAATGGTAAAATGACATAAATCGAAGTTGATAGGAACCTTTTGTTCCAGATTTTATTTTTAAAATCATGTCTGTAAAATCTATGAACGTTTTACGCCTTAGTGTGACAGAGCGGTTTCAGCAATAAGGAACGAGCGGAAGTTTCAAAGAAGTCTGATTAAAAGAAACTTATTTTTGTATTTAAAAGTTAGGATTAATTATTAAATTTATGATAAGTGGCAGGATGAAAGTGCAGTTCCTTGTTTCGAACAAATCTAGCTGTACCAAGTAGAAGGGTTTAATGAATATAACTCTCTAATATTTTCTCTGATGCTTAGAAGAATAGAAGCAATAGGACTATATGAAATGATACCTAATGAGAGTATTTTCTTGGCATAAGATAGAAAAAAATCATTCATAAACAGTAACATGTCTTTTTTTCGTGTGACAGTGGCATGTCAAAACCTGAAGAACTACTCACTTCATTACAAATTCTACACTAGAAGGTCTCTAGGCCATCTTCTTTTTAAACGCTATGGAATCAGGAATGAAGTGAGAATCAAGTTAAGAGACTAGTGGATTAGTGTGGTAATGGAATCAACTATGAAAGAATAGATATCTGGCTTAGGCTAAACGAGCAACATATGAAAAATTAAGATCTTTATGGATAAATTAATTTGTAACAAAGTAAGGAGCATTAAGGATTTTTCGAAAGATTTGGTTTCTAAGGATTGGATACGCAAAGAATTAAAAGGTTTATTTGAGCCCCACAGCTCAACTCCATATGTCCAAATAGATCTGATAACTGTCATCTAAATGAGTACTTTGTAGTAAATCGGTTTGAACGTTTGTCTAGTAAATGTAGAAGAAGTCGAAAACGACAAGCAGTTTCAAGTCATTTTAGTTTTGTATGTGGATTCCAAGTTAATCGTTTGTCCAGTTGTAGTCCAAGATAGCGGATCTGTTCAACAGGAATCAGTGGGATATTATTAAAGGATACTTTAGGACAGGAAATCATAGGTTTACGACGAAGGGTAAAGGCTATTTAATTGAATTTGCTTGGATTTATTTAAATCCTCCAATTTCGACACCATTCTTGATGGTTCACGACATGAGAATGGAGTGTTTGTGAGGCAATGAAGGGATTATTATTTACTGATAACACACGTGTCATCAGCATACGTGGTGAGGATGGTGCTAGGATACGTGTTGATTTTTTACATTTACTAAATTATTTCCTATGTCTTAGATAAATAGGTTATATTAAAATTCACTATCACTTCTGACGTCATCCATTGTATTCTGGCCTAACTAGCACTCACTACGCTATACTGTGATAAAGGCATACAACCAGAGGCGAAACGTTGACACTATAAATTAAGTTCTGTGAATCGTCTTATTGCAATGACCGCTTTCCCCAACACATTCTATAAAATTGCTAACCATCAATAAAATATAGCTATTTTATTTATTTATTTATTTTTTTTAATATTGTGCTTATTATTACGTTGAGAAATTTCAAAGTTTAATTAATACTCTGACTCTTTTTACCCCTCCCTCCTCCCATTGCCCTTTGTTAGCATCAATGGTGAGTCCTTTTTTCGTATAGTTGCTCAAAAATTTTTTTTTCGTCTTATGTATTCAAAGAAATTTATAAAATATAATGAAAAGTGAAGATTGTTGTAATACATAATAAATAATGGATTTATTAATATGTTCGAATTAAAAAGTGAGTGATATAAAGTACTCAACTCTTATTTACGAGCAAATTAATGATTTATATCTATAATATAAAACAAAATGACACAAAAAAAGAAATAAAAACCTATAACAGTAATAATGATTACAAATTTCTGGATGTAGTACAATGATCTATTGTACGGGAATTAATTATTTTCAAGGTATCCATTTTAAATTAATAATAATAACTACATGAGATAAGAAATATTAATATGTTACAAAATTTAAATTTAAATTACAACTCATACAAATTTATCTATGAGGATCTTAATATACCATATGTTGTTGATTTAGCCCAAACCAGATATTTTTCTTTTCATAATAAACTCCATGACCATTCGAATCCATTAGTTCTTCATTTCGCGTCCTATTTTATTCCAGATAACCTTCCGAGACGTTCCTAGCAGTTGATATGTCAATTTCTTCACATTTACTAAATGTATTGACATGGATATCTCTTTTGGGTAGAGGTCTACAGTTTTATTTTGTGTAACCTTTTTCCATCCAGAAAAATGTAACATTTTTATCTATTTTTGTTGCTCGAATCGAAAATTTGACAAGTTTCCTTATCTCCTGAAATTTAATGGAAAATTTTTTTATACATTTGTTCCTAGTACCTACCGTTTAGTATATTGGTTGAATGAAAAAAGTTACGTTCGAAAGACCTATTTTCTCTCAACTTATTTATTTCGAATGAACATTAGTTTGATACTTTACAATTATAAAATCTAAATTGGGAAAATCAATAGATTATAGATAGACATATCCAGACTCCATTGTATTTCCCAATCACGGAGAAAATAATTATTTTTTATTTTATTTTATATGTTACAGAGTTATTATTTTGCACCAAAAAAAAAGTAGGTCTGCTGCTCATTAATAGTAAATTTCAGATTTCATACATTTATTTAGTGTTTAAGAACATTATTTGTTTATTTTGTATTAAATCTGAGTTTTTGCCCATAGAAATAGAAATAGAAAAATAATTTTATTCTGGGACCAAGTCCCTTAAGAATAACAAATTGTACAGAAAGAAATGATATTAGTTACATCTTGTCAGAGACCTGATAAATAAATAAGATGAAAAAACAAAAAAAAAAAATTAAAAACAATAAAATAAAGAAGAAATAATAATACATATATAATAATACAAAATTTTGTGATCTTACGCAAACAAAAATCTGATATGTGATGGTACCGAATCGTATTTTCCAAACATATATATGTGGGCTTAGATGATAACGAACAATGAAAACCAAGATACAAAAGGGTTTATAATAACAACCCTTTTTTTCCTAGCTGTGTAAAATCAGAGTTGAAATCGGAAACCAGGTCAAAGGTGTCCTTCATGTGGAAAGAGCACCCTCTTATCGTAATAAGACAAAGAGGAATTCCGTTGTAGATGGGAGATTGAAAAAGAATATTATTGTCAGCTGATTAGGGCTTGGCGGAGCGTGCTGAGTTAGTGGCCGAGTAGCGAGCTGGAACGACTCCTGGAAAATATCTCCAGCGGGCTGGAAACAAACGTGATCCCCCTCCCCTTCCTCCTTCCTTCGTAATTACTAGAGCATAAGGGCATTACTTCTCTTAAGAGTCTTTTTATACTTGCTACACAAAACATTTGTATGTTGCTTTAAGTTTCTCAAATATAATAACGCAGCTAAATACTATCTTACTTTTTGATTAGGATACCAAATGTTTTTAAGAACAACTGAGATTTTGCATTCAAGACCGTTTGCATAGCTAAAAAAAAAAACTTTTGTTTTAGTAAAAGTTTTTTACGTTTGAAAGTCTTATAGAAATGAATGTACGTTTTCTGTAGCAAACCAAAGTTAAAATCTTTACTAATTTTAATTATACATAGTACATAAGAATTTTAATCTCATTACTGTCCAAAGAACTGCATGTTTTATATCTTAACAATAATAATACTTTAATTTAACTCTGATCCAAGCTCCACTGTTAGACATTATTTAATAAGTTTTGAAATGAGGCTGAGCAAATATACTTTTGTTTATAAATTTCCATTATACTATTCTTTTCAAAATAGTATTTATAGTCTCTATATTTCTTAGTGAAATAAACATTTATTTAATGAATATCAAATCCATTTTTCGTTCAGGAAAACTTTCGTGTGTAAGATCAATTATCCATTTGTAGCTTCCTTTCAAAAGAATTTTCTGCGAACTGATAGTACGGAGTAGTTGAGATTACTTATTGAATACGAAATGTTTACCTTTCACTTCCTCGATTTTATTTTATTTTATTTTTTTATGGGCCTAAGAATCAAATTATTGTAATTTTTCAACAGACTTCAAAAAAAGAGATGTTCTCAACTCATCTGTTTGTGTGTGTGTGTGTGTGTGTGTGTGTGTTACGCGATTACTCGGTCAATTCTGAATCAATTTTGATGATTCTTTTTTAGATCGGTAGAGCATACTTCAGAGGTGGTCCCATAAAATATAAAATTTGAAATCAACGGAGCACTTTTTAAGAAAAAAAAAAAGTTAATAAAAATCATATAATAATCTAAAACCTCTATGGTAACTAAATCAAATTATTAACAAAAATAATTTACATATAGGGTAAACTCTCGATCTGTCGTACTTCGATAAGCTTAATTCTTAAATAAGTCGAACAAAATCAACGGTCGGAAGTACATCACCTCAAAGAGACGATTTCAGGTAGAAAACGTTAAAAATTGTGTAAATAAATCGAACTGAAAATAGGGTCCAAAAGAGAGAACTTCTAGAACCACCTCTATGAAATGAACTATTAGAAGTCATCGCCTCTATAACTATAACTCAAATTAAAAGAATTTTTATGTGTAATTTATATTCCGGTTTCCCGTCATTGTTTATCTTTCCAGTTCATAGTTACACCAGTCACTTATTATTAGTTATTCAGTGTCTTACAAAATTCTTGGTATATTAACACTATGCTGGATAAAATCTTGATCAGCCGCCGATGAAATCGACAAAATTATTACAGAAGGTGACTCAGATAACAGTTTATGATATTCATTTTCAATTAAATGTTTTTAATTTTTTTTTTTAACTAGCTCTTATAGAGTAAATTTTGTAATTTTCCTAACTCAAGAGCAGATGATGAACAATGGGTAATATAGATGGTTATAAATTAGTACAATATGTATAACAAAAATAAATGAAAAAAAAAAATACCTTTTGATTGTTTAAATATAAAATAAAATTTAAGAATTAAGCCAGAAGATCGGAATAGTAGAAATTCTTGTGACGGAATTGTTTGAACGGAAACCCACAGTGTGAGTCCATAGGTCCAAATAGGTTTAATAAATTTTTGTCATATGAGAAGTTTATAAAAATGCATGCATTAGTCGTACCTTTTTATTTTATTGATTTGCAACAACATTGTTAAGTTTTATGATTTATGACCAGCTTATTGCTATGAGCGGTAGATTATAATATTTATAATAAAAAAAGTTTTCAAAATAAATTTACAACAGGTTTGCACATAAAGATATTAATTATTGAGCATATTATTCCTCCATATTATTAGTTGTTTTGTTTTTTTTTATTAGAAGAGGGAGCTGAACTAGCAGCTATGGAAAAATAGAAGTAGTGTTGAATTAAGCTATTAGAGTATCCAGCAGAGTATAGTGATTTTATTCCTACAATAACTTTGCCAAATTATTTTCTCAAAAAGCAATATTTGTTTTTAATACAGTTTAAATTTTTTTCCATACTTTTCCCTTTACAAATAACTGAATATTAGTACGAATTTCGTATTCACTGTTTCAACAATTATGTGTTTTTTTATCTACCAACAATTTTCGTGTTTTATTTCCATAATACTTCTTAAGGAAAAAAGGATATATGCCTGGTCAGATTACTTCAGCTGAATGACTCTCCAAATTATGTGGAAGGACACTATCTTTCGACTGTTATAAAGCGATAATTCAACTAATGGATGGTGGGCGATTTGAAAAAGGATTGGAGTTCGGCAACAAAAATTTATCGTTTGAAATAAAACCTTTATCAGGGTGGGATGATATACGGCAACAGCCATTCCGCACGAACATTCCTCCACTGGTTGAATGATTCTTCACCGCTCCGGGTTGACTTTTTGCAAGCCAGTATTTCTTGAAGTCCAGTTTCTTTTTAAGCATTTGAAATATGAAAATAATTGCTGTATGCCATATATTATTGATATAATACAGTGATTATTACTACTAAACAGTCATTTTTCAAAATATTCATCGCCTAGAACGCAGGAACTAATAATAAAGGTGTCAGATTTCATCATTAACTAACTCCAATCACACAAGAATAGTTCCTCAAACTGTTTTTTACTCTTTCTAGTACCCATGAAACTAAATTTTAAAAATGGATGCTGGGCATTAGTGTATCTTTGATGGATTTGGTAGTTGGAAAACATTCTCTAATTTCAATAGAACATTAATAATCAGTTTATCTATTTTTATTTTAATACTCAAACATTATTCATCACATAAATAAGATTTGGAAGATTTATTCTTTCATCAATATTCGATTAAGAAAAGTATTAGAAACGAATCTCTTAAAAGTTTGTATTCACTGTTCATTTTACGATTTTACCCACTGCAATGTCCATAGATATATATTAGAGCATCACAAATTGATAGGCTATATATATATATATATATATATATATATATATATATATATATATATATATATATATATATATATATATATCACTGCAAACACTGATGAACAATAATAACCAATAATAAACACCATCCATCGCAAAAAGATATTATAATTCTATTATAACTCATTTTGTGAATTTCTAATTATTTTCATATTGAGCGCTACAGCCCTAGTCTCAAAGAACCGACACACACTGGGGCCATCTCCTCACTAACACCGCTCAAAACTCTATTTTTGATTTTTGGGTATTTTTACTTTTTTTTGTGGCTAAAATAATCTACATAATATGGCAAATAAACTAGTAAACAGCACTCGCTTCTGTTTGTTTCCTTTCAATGTTTCAATCCGGTTTATGTCGCGGATTATTAGAGAGCATTATTCAGTCGATTGTAAAGTGCAAACCATTTCAATACGCTAATTTTTTTTTTCTATTAAAGTTTTAGATTTCAAGTCATACTATGTGGTGTTCAAGTGAAGGTATATAATATAAAATATTAATAAATAGAATATTAAGGATGAAATTCAAAATTTAAATTCTTAAAACTTAAATTTGATTAATTAAATTTTGCGCAAGGGAATTGCAAAACTGTCATTGTGATATGATAATAGAAGCCATTGTAAATATAAATGTGAAGGTAAAAGTGCAATTCCCTCGCGCAAAATTAAAATATTGAAAATTTTGAATTTAATGAAAGGCCCACAACAAAGATTTTAAGGCTTACAGGAAAAATTTTAATAGAAAAACTTCTAGAATTAAATTAAATAGGTTTGTACTATAAAACACTAATAAATAAAAGATTATGGACGAAATTGAAATTATATCTTTAAATTGTAAAATTGAAAGCCTAAATCTTTGAATATTGATTAATTCAATTTAGCGCTAGGGAATTGCAAAACTTTCATTGTGATATGATAATAGAAGCTCTTGTATAAATAAATGTGAAAGCGAAAGTGTAATTCCTTAGCGCAACATCAAGATATTGAAAATTTTGAATTTAGTGAAAGGCCCGCAACAAAGATTTTAAGTCACTTGAGGTATGCATGATGGTATAGAAGGATCAATCCTAAAACATTTTAAAGCTTATGGTGAACAATTTAGTAGGAAGACTTCTAGATTTCATAAAATTAAAGACGTTTTTAATCGGCTGCTAATATCTAATAACTAGTCTGATCTAATATCTGATAATTGATAACTAACCTCAGAAAAATGCCAACATAAAAAACAAAATTAATTAATTTTAATTCGACCCTGATGTTTGTGGCATGTTAACAATTGGACCATCTAGCTTAAACAACATTACATGTCACATTACGTCTAGCTATATATTACGGATTCAGATAATTCTGATTAGACCCATAATAAACTTCTATTAGGGGATCTGGTAAAACTAACATTGATTCAATATTAAAATTTGAAATGATTCTTCAAAATGTACGTGAATATTAAATAAAAAATCTAAAGACATCATGTAAAAAAACATTACATAGTTATTCATTAATTATACTTCTAAAAATATGATTGATACTTAAAATATGTTAAATGCTATTTGTTTATATTTTATTGTTTTATCTGTTGATATTGTGCGAAATATTTGTACCTACAACATTTTATTATTTTTATACTATAGGTACATATTATGTACATTTTATTAGTTTTAGGTATTTATTAAATTGTTCAATATGTATTTCTACACATTTTGTTAGTCATTAAGATTATTCTGCCAAAAAAAGTTTTATATTAAATATATTATATAAGTACATTATTAAAAGTAATGCATTTTATTAAATTAAAACCAATCATTAATAAAAAAGATGCTTTTTTTAATTCAATTATAACTTTATCTTTTAATTTATTATTTAAAATAAATTTATAAAATGAAAAAATCGCTTTTTGGAGTTTTGAGCGCGAGCGCCCTATATATGGCCCCAGTGTGCGACAGCTACCCCTGGCTACCTTCGGCCTTTATTTTCTGTCCTCCAGCTCTCAGTCTTCTTAGGTCCTTCTCAACGTTGTCCAGCTACTTCAGCCTTTGTTGCCACCTGCCGCAATTCTCGCTTTTATCTCCAATTTCATTACAAACTAGTAATTGAATCATCTTGTTGTTATTAATTTGTTATTATTTTTAGTCAATGAATCATGGCAAAATTATATTATTTTCAAAATATAATTTTTTCAGGTGCTAAATGAAACAAAATATAAAATCAAGTTGATATTTCATCAATTTTCTATAACATATACGTTTTAGCAAAAATTACGTAGAGGTTGCAACATGACCTTTAAAAGTTAAGTGTTAGAGATACTACGAAATAAGAATTATGACCGAAACGGTGTAACTAATAAAAGAATGGACCAGCAACCCGCTTTTTCTATTATTTCATTTAGTAAGTCGCTGATCCCTTTAAATTCATTCGCAGCAAAATCACAATTAATGTTATAATATATTACAACGACTTTTCTAATTATATTTTATTATTACCTCATATCGCTCAACCAGTGGAACAAGGGTCCAACTTTAAAAATGAAATTTTACAGGGAAGGGAGAAGCTGAAATAAAAATCTTTTAAGCAATATTATAGCTATAAGAGTAATATTGATATCAATTTGTGGATCGGCCAGATTACAACTCAATCGATATTTCTATCGATTTATTAAACTTTATGGAGCACTTTTTACTTATTAATCTTAGTAATCATTTTTACCCAAATTCGTTGTTGAGTCATTGTTCCACCGGATGAAAGATATTGCAAATAAAAGGAATGGAATTTCTGTGAAATTATTAATTAATTTTTAACAAAACATGGATACAATTAAACAAACGCACGATTCTTACTGAGAAGAGACTGCCGTTTTCAGATTTGAAGCTTGGTAATAAATTATTTATTTAAATTATGTGATTTATTGTGATTAATTGTTATGAGAAATTTGAAAAAAAAAAAAATTGTGATTTTCTTTACCATTGCTTTTTAGTATCTCCATTGTATTCAGGTGGTACGAAACACGGTGGGAAGGACCCAGCACATTGTGTTTCGGTTTACTCCAGAAATTACCAAACAGTGGCGGATATAGTTGGCATTGAATGCTAGGCGCTAGCACACCGGAGGGTTGATATGGTACTAATGGGATGGCGTCGCAGCAGAGCACAACAGGCGGGGCGGTGGCAAGAGGGCCATATTGAATGCCTCGTTGGAACAAAGGGTAATAAATTATAACGGCAACAAATTGCTCTCTTTTCACAGTTTTCCAGCGGTAGCACGGTTTGGGGCAAGTTTAATCAGACCGGGCAACGTTTGAAAAATGAACGCGGGGACAATGCTGCTTCCACGTATATCGGTCTCCCGGCATCGTTTGTAGTTGTTTTTTTTTTTTTGTTTTTTTTAATTCTTTGGCTTTTTGTTTATGTTCCTTTTATTTGTATGGGTGTGTTTTAGAAGTGGTAGTTTGATTTTATGTCGCTCTGATTCTTCCAATAGCAATGTATTTAGTCAGATTCTAGTTGAGCAAGTGTGTTGTATTTTTTTAATTTCTCTTTTGTACTTTAAATCTCGTTTTTATAGCTTTTGATTTGATTTACTTATTTTCTTTTCATTTTCTTTTGTATACTGTGACGTTAACCTAGCGGTTCAGATATGCTATCAAACGAAGAAGAACCTGGGGTCACCTGTGGTGTAGAGGTTAGCATAGCAACCTACTAAACCCATGATCGCGGGTTCGCAGCCCGGCAGATGACCTTAGGATTTTTTAAAGGGAGTAAAAAATCCTTAGCTATGCCGTCCTTCGGAAGGGACGTAAAATGGGGGTCCCGAGCCTGTGCGATGTCAGGTACTCGTTAAAGATCCCTATCCTAATTACACCTGGATAGGTAAAATTTAGGACTCCCACCGTAGCATCGTCCGATTAGCCATAGCAGCATAAAGTGACGTTAAACGAATTAAACAAACAAACAACGAAGAAAAACCTTTATTTAAGCTATCAGAATCCCTTTGTGGTTCAAAAATCTAGTGACATCGCTATTTATTTATAGTAAAACATGCAAGAGGACTATTACTAACTATATAAATTACAATTGAAGCCCAAATATTGTACAATTATTTATTTATTTTTATTTTTTTGTGTGTTGCGGCTTTGTTTTATTATTAAGGTGGGATCGGTTTTATACTTCATAATTAAGGTGTCTTGTGGTTTCTTCGAGATAGGTGTTCAACGTATCCCCTTGAAGATCTGAATCCGGTGTCTGGATTCTCTATTAGAGGTAAAATAATTGGCTGAGCTGCCAAATAATAGTAATGAGTAGATACTAAGATAAAAAGCTATCTGTTCTGCTGCAGTGGTGGTAACATTAGCCCCTCTCCCCCCACGCCATTATCTATACTATTAATTATCGTAAATGGAGGCTGTATTGAACAAACTCGCTTTTAAAACGACAATCCTTCTGGTGGGCTCATTTTACTAGCTAGCATTCTCCAGTTTGTTCTATTAGATACATTTAAGGATTAAACTTAGATAGCGTTGCAATCTCGATAAGAGCACATGTTGGCTGTCTTTGGCCGATATAAGCCTTTTTAATGGTATCGGTGTTATCTGGTGTTTTTATAAACGTGGCCAAACCTCATCTAGCCTGGTGTATTAGGCTGCAGGGTTGTTTTGTATAAGTGCTACATTGATCACCAATCAACATTTACTTTTTTTTTTCATGTCTCTATCTTATTTCTTTAATTTTCAACCGACTTCAAAAAAGAGGAGGTTCTCATGTTATTTATTATTATTATTATTATTTTTTTTTTGTATGTTACGCGATTACTCCAACGTCAATTGAGAATCAATTTTGATGATTCTTTTTTAGATCGGTAGGGCATACTTCAGAGGTGGTCTCATTAAAAATATTTTGAAATCAACGGAGCACTTTTTAAGAAAAATAAAAAAAAAGTTAATAAAAATCATATAATAATCTAAAATCTCCATGGTAACTAAATCTAAATTATTAACAAAAATAATTTACATATACAGTAAACTCTCGATGTTAAAAAATTTGTAAATAAGTCGAACTGAAAATAGGGTTCAAAAGAGACAACTTCTAGGACCACCTACCTCTATGAAACGAACTATTAGAAGATATCGCCTCAATAACTCGAACTCAAATTAAAAGAATTTCATGTGCAATTTGTTTTCCGGTTTCCCGTCATTGTTTATCTTTCCAGTTCATAGTTGCATCAGTCACTTATTATTAGTTATTCACTCGAGTGGTTTTACAGAGGCTAAATCAATTTTGATGATTCTTTTTTAGATCGGTAGGGCATACTTCCCATAAAAAATATTTTAAAATCAGCTCAGTACTTTTTATGAAAAATAAAAAAAAACAGTTTTAAAAAATCACTGTTTTATAACCTTCCACAATAAACATATTTTTAATTATGGTAATCTAAAATCTCGATGGTAACTAAATTATAAGTTACACAGGCACTTTTGTTCTTTTGATTCTATTCATTGTATCATTCTATTTAAGTTTTCCTTGCGTGTCTTGTTTGGTAAGGACCAATGTTCCTCAAAAACTAAGTCAAGTTTATGTTAGTAAATAGTTTGTAAGTTTTAATTTAACAGCTATATTTTTATAAAAGCTATCAACATTGTTAAAAACATTTGCTTTTCTATAAAATTTATGTTTCAACAACAAATCTGGTGATGAAGTAAATCTGATTGGCGGTTTTACAAAAGCATTTTGCTAAAAAGTGATTTTTTAAAAATGTTTTTCAACTCTAAAACGCTAAAAACATTTTTAAAAACCTTAAATTTGATAATTAAGAGTACTAAATTGAAGAAAGCGTCAAAAGAAACGTCTTTGAATCGAAAATCATTCTTGTTTTTCAAGAGAAAAAATACTCTCCCTCCCTCGTATTGAAGATAGCGGAATCGCTTATACGGGATTTTGAAGCTTATTTGTGTAGCTATTATTTGGTCCAAGATTTAAAATATTGCCATAAACTATCGCGCTGCAGTTGAAATGTGCAGACCTGTTCCGGTTACAGTAAATTGAAATTATGTTTATCATTAGGTCACATGATACAATCCTATATGCACGATTTGTAATCCTATACGTATGGGATAGTATAACAGGAACATACTTTTCGGTTACTTTATACTACCCGTGGAAGTAGAGTGAAGCTTAGGATATAAAGGAATACTTTCACCTTTACGCTCTTGAGATTAAAATATAGTGAGGGGCCTCCCCGTGTATATGACACAAATGAAATAATAATTAACAAATGAGGTAATAATAAGATGGTGAGAAATCAAAAAAAGAATGATACAGATAGAGAGAAGGATGAAGAAAGTGTTAGAGAAGAGGTAGATATTTCATGTACACTTATACAAAGTCATATGATTATGTGAGTGGGGTTGATAGGACCTTTCCTGCCCTGCCACCTGGGAGTTAGAGGATATGGGGTTTCGCTGCCGAATAATAGGTTAAAGGAGGCTAGGAGGTTGTCGAAGAACTTAATGCGACGTCTTGAAATGAACTGTTAGGGCCCTAGAAACTGCAGACATTTTATTGGCCAATAGTTTAGTCGGGTTGGGCTGCAAGTGCGCGCACCGAGCCAACTAAACAGTCGGATTGGTGAAGAAGGCGCAGGCTAGCCAAAAGTCGGCTGACTATTCTTCAACAATTTACTTAGTTTCTTACTTATTAGTTATTACTTAGTTTGTGTCTAACTGTTGAAGTAAGCGGTCGCAGAATGAAAACATTGTCCAGAAATTTTATTATCGTTCTCATACGGAGGAAAATCAAGAAGAGATTCCGAGAGTATTGGGTGCATCCCATTCTCATGATATATTATTTAATGGAAAATTCTACACAATGCATTCTAAATTATTTGATTACCCCAAAAAGTTTTTACGATGGACGTTTCTACAATGTGCTAATGTTAGTTGGAGGCGCGGTAGCTCAGTGGGTAAGGCACTTGACTACCATGCTCCCGGGCCCGAGTTCGAGTCCGACTGAAGGCAGAAAATTTATTTTCTGTTATTTCGGCCGTGGATCGAATTCGAGGTCGGGAGACCCTCCTGGGGCACACCCAGCCTCCTAAAAAGTGGGTACCCTTAATTGGGGAAAAACCTGGCGGTTGAGCGTGATTCTGGCCAAACCACCTCCTTTCACAACCGTTGGCTTAGAAACAGTACAGCCTACCTAAGTACTGAACCCGAGACCCTTCATGGGTTGTAAGTGGTACAGTTTTTTTTTTTTTTTTTTTTTTTTTTTTTTTTTTTTTTTTTCAGGCTAATGTTAGTTAAAGGTAATGTAGGTGTCTTATTCCAAAAAGTCTCTATGGTTTTAAAATTATTTCTACAACTTTAAAATGTTCGTTTCAGATATAAGAAAAAAAAAATTAAAAAGGAAATGTGGTTCATTGCTTCCCACGTCCTTGATGATGTTTGGTCTTCTCACCCCCCATTTATAAGCCTATGATTCTTGATTACATACTAATGGTTTGTCAATGAATGGAGTTGAGTAACTTGGTTTCTTGAGTAAAAATAGATGGCGTTGCCATTCATTAGTAATGCCACATCTTCATTCACTCTCATTTATATCAATGCATCACATACTTGTTATGTTGCCAGATGTCATGAAATGACCAACAAGCTGCGTTTCTGTGGGGTCGTTTTTCGATAGTATATTTATAATTCCTGATGCTGCTATTTAACTACGACAATCATAAACAGAATAAATTTAATCTCAATAAAGTAGAATCCAAATATATTACACTATATGAGGCGATGTAATGAAACTTACTAAATACTATAAGAAATATTCCCAGAAAGAATAAATATAATTATAAGGAATCGTGAAACTGCTTTTAATAAAATAAAACTATAGCTATATAGTACCATAAACCTATAGGCACATGAAACCTTTTCAACATGATGAGCCTGCATGTCAATGGTTGCGCCTAATTGATCATGCTTTTATTACAATTATTGTTTTATTATATTAAAGAAATGGTAAGCAATAATTCAACAAGTATTGAACCAAGTCCAATTTAAAACTATCTACTAATAATTACATTTTTGTAATACACAGTTAGTCTTCAATTTTAAATGCGTATCACCTATGGAAGTTATAAATTTACTAGCTATGAATATAAAGTAATTAAGAATAATAAGGTAGTTAGGGTGCGCTGTCATAGAATTGAACACAATTAAAATTTATATTTTAATTGGGCTTAATTCTATGACTGCTCAAAATAACTATTTAACTTTTTCATTATTGCCATAGTCAATTAATACTTCATCATTATTAAAGAATACGTTTGTGTAGAATGTCGTGTGTTTTATATTAATAAAACCATACAATGTTATTAGTTACTTATATATACTGATAATATACCTACTTTTAAATTAGACTAAAAGATATTGCTATAGGCTATTAACGTCAAAAATTCAGTAAGTCATTTATTATCGTAAATATCTTGTTAATATCGACATTTTATAAAATAGTAGCTTTTTAAAATTTACAAAAATTAAAAATTTAATTTTAAACAATTATTCGCAGATAATTTGATAAATAAGAAACCATTATTATTTAATAACATTTATACTGTTATTTAAATCTTTTTATCCACTCGGTTGTGTTAGATCGCTAACCAAATTCTGGGCTGCTCCTATCAGATTCTCTGTGACGTAGACAGGCGTAAGGAGAAAGTTGAGGGGGATGAAGAACGGGTGTGCGCAGACGGAAGCAGTGATCATGCGGTAGCAGGCTATCAGTGGGTAGCCGCAGCAAGATGAAGAGCTCTCGCACTAAAATAATTTTTATAATGACACATTATTTAAAATATATCTAGTATTAACATAAAACTATATCACAAATATAAATAGATAAATTATAAGATCACAAATATAGTTTAATATAACAAAAACTAGCCTATGTAATTCGTATAAAGTGCGTTATCCCCATTAATTGTTTGAATGCAATAGAAAAAACGATATAAACATGAATTTTTAAAATTACTGTATTTATTCATCCCAATGGATTAAGTGGTGGATGTTAACTTACAATTAGTACTTATCTTTCTATAGAGGGGACAGCAGGGCAGATTTTACTTGCTTCGAGGTTCTCTGGGGTGCTTGTATTTTGTTTTATATTTTTTTCGTTTATATTTTATATTTTTTTCACTATCATTACAAATTAATTGGGTTCATAATATTATCATTAATTTTTTATATTTAAGTTAATTTTTGTATCTATAATATGAATGGAATTATTATTATTTTTTTTTTATTCCTCATTGCTTTTGTGTGATTTTTCTATAAAACTCTCTAACGAAAAAAAAAAATAATTATTTTAAATGAGAAATTTGCTTATGATCGATTTCCGTTCTTCTCTAGTGTCCGCGTTTTTAGCAAAAGCAATCCAAAATGTTCATATATCATTCCATATCACTTATAAACATAAAACAAATACTCATATATTACTTACCATATATAGTATTATTCTACTATAAATAACATAATACTATTGCTTTTCAATTAAATCATTTCCACAACCAGCCATTTATTTATGGCTTCTCAGGCTTTTTATTATTGTCATTTAATCATAAATTGTTCTTCGTTTCATTTCAAGACTGTTTATAAAAATAATAAATTTAAACACTTTTATACATTTCTTTTGCGTCCAAGTCTACTTAATATTATAACAACTATATCATATTTATTAAATAAAATAAAGTTATAAACATTGAAGTACAATTTACAAAACCATGTACTGCAATTTCTATTGCATAGAATAGAATCTGAGAATCTTGTATTGAGAGGAGGGAACTGTATATAGAAAATTTCATTCCGAATGTCTATCGCTAGAATGCGCGCTACTAAAACAGTAACTGATTACAGAAAAGTAACTGTTAAAAGGAGCAAGGATTTTTAAACTAGATTTTAAATATATATTATTTTTCATTTCATCAAAGTGCTTTGGAAATATCAAACATAAAACTATATACCTAACAAATTTTCATTCCCAATATTAAATTTTTTTTTCTAAACTAGATATACCTAAGCTCAAATTAAGCTTTAAGTGATTTAAATATGTTAAGAAAATAATAGTATCAATGAAAATGTTGACTTAAAAATAAATACAGCAATGGTACCTGCATTGCCGTGTCGTTTGACAAGATAAATTACAATAGACGTTAAAGTCAGCGAGCGATATGTGCATTCCCAGTTTAGGTTGCTCTGGATAACAAATACCTGCCAAAATAGTAGGACGCTGAAGTATAAGGAGAGGGTCTAGCCGGATAGGGAAGTACCGGAAACAGGAAACTGGAGAGGAACCAATCGGCGGATGTAGGGTGCCTGTCCCCGGCTATCCAGGCACCACTGGCTTGGCTCTGTCAGCCATTGTAGCCTCTCTTCGTCTGGAAGGCTTCTTACAGCGGACATATTTTATTTAATAACGCTAATACATGATTATCTAATAAATCATGCTATATGTGTTAAATAAATTTTTCTGTTTTTCGATGCATACAATGTCAATAATTCAACTATAATACCTTTCGAATAATTGGGAATTTATAATGATAATAAGAAATCAGGAAATATTTTGTTTACTTTTATAGATTTTTTTTTTTTTTTTTTTTTTTTTTTTTTTTTTTTTTTTTTTTTTTTTTTTTTTTTTTTTTTTTTTTTTTTTTTTTTTTTTTTTTTTTTTTTTTTTTTACTATAAGGATATTTAAAATCCCTTGACATTGTAACGAAACCCATTTATTGTTGTTTAGGGGAATCTTATGTACGAGCGTTTTGGAGCGAGAGTCCTAGAGTGCATTAAAAAAATTTATACTTTTAAAATTGTTTTATTCAATCAAGAATTTAATTTTTGGGGGGAGGGTGCATTATAATGCACAATGGAGCGAGAATTTTCCAACTACATTGGTTCCGAGAAAAAAACAATTCTTGTGACTACTCCATTAGCTTTTAAACAAATAGCGAAAAAATCAGTTAATTACGTAAGCAGCAAAACCTTGTGTGATTCATTTCTCTGAATCCAAAAGAAGCCGAGCTCTGTCAGTAGAATAGAAAATTTCAAAGAAATCGGTTTATTTTGAAGATGCCCATGCGCAGGGTGGCAGAGCGATGGAGAGGGGGGAGGAAATCAACAGCGGAAGGATCAACGCAACAAAAATGTCAGAACGACCTTGGATGAAACGAAACCAGAGGTGCAATCTAAACCCTACTACACAAAGGGAACGAAGCGAGAGAGCACTTGGCGTTGGAGGAACGAAAAACTTAGGCGATTGGTTTCGTTCCAGATGGAACCAGTTTCACGTTCCGTTCCACTCAGAACGACCCATCACTAGTTTACATGAGATCTGTCACTATTCTATCAACGTAGCATGTTTATTATTTATTGTGTAATAATATCTGTAGTGTAACAAGCATTAAATTAATATGGCATAAATCATCCAACATGGTTTGATTCCTTTTAACGTTGAACACAACCATATTCGAAGATAAATAATATTTCTGGCAACCTAGAAGTATTAACTCGTAATGATTTGCAGAGTAGAAATTATTTCTGTAGTTATATTTCAATAGTATGGTAAATAGGACATTCAGAGCAATTGTAAGGAAAAACCGTTTCTATCATTCATCATAGAAACTACATAAAAGACGAGAACAGGAACACGGTAACAAAAATTTTTAACATTAAAGAATTATATTGTATAGGTATCACATAATTTGAAGATGATAATTTTACGTTTTCTTACCGGTAAACCATAAATAGTACAATTTAAGAGTGAATTTCCTCCATTTATAAAGACCAGCAGTAGGATAAGTAGGGCTGTGGACTTGAACATTATAATACTGGCAAGTTATCCTGAGCTCCGCCCATAATATAGCAGTCATTGTGAAACATAGAGCAAAGATAAGGATTATTTACTACGGAAATAAGGCTGGGCTTATCCAAATTGCACTCACTATGCCGATACACCGCTACTGTACTTCTTTCCTGCTTTAGCTTTATGTTATTAGTACAGAATAATGTTTCACATTAGGCAATGGTTTATTGACTCAAGGATCTCATGAGTTAGAATATGGCTTGAGTAAATTGTCTACATTAATTTGTTTTTCGTATGAAAAAAAAAAAAAATTTATAAAGGTTAGAGAAGCTGCCTTAGCCTCAAATCTAAAAATAAAAATATGTAAGTTTATACATAATATGTATAAAAGTTCAAACTAAAAAATTAGTTATTCAAAATCTGTAATCATGAACTATATTTCCGCTTTTTTGTGACAAAAAAAAAAAAAAAATTAATACTCACAAACACACATATGTTTGTGTGTGCGTGTGAGTGCGTGCGTGCGTGCGTGGGTGTGTGTGTGTATACGAAGTGTTGATATAATAAAATAAATCCTTTCTTTCATTCTATCCGGATTGATATGTTATTCATTGATGAAGATCTTCTCCTAAAGGCAATAATACCAAATAATTATGAAGATATATAATTATAGTCTGTTTAAATATATAAATGTATTTATAGAGTAAGGCAGGGAGGGAAACAATATACAACCTTACATTGTATATAATCCTATTTAGGGATGTACACATATATATATATATATATATATAGAGAGAGAGAGAGAGAGAGATAAAGGGATAAATGTATGTATAGAGGATTAATACAGCAATAAAGTCAGCCAGTTCTGGAAAAAGCACTTGTGTAAGTCATTTCGTTCCTTATTTTCCTTTTTTATAATTGTTTTTATCGGAAGGAACATAATTATGTAAATATGCATATATGTAATATTATTTATATATACTTTTTAATAATATAAATACTAAGAATACAAACAATCTAATACAATTTTTCAATTTTTAAACATATATAAGGTTTTAGCATTTAAGCAACTAACTACCTTGGGCCTTGTTTCTGATTTTTTCCTCCCAGGCTTTGATTTCATATAAGATAAACCAGACAATTATTACCACTCCAGATAGTTATTGACACCGTAACTAAAAAAACGCGCTGTCACTCCATTTGTCCTCTTTTACAATTTTTTGTTTCGAGTATTTAGATAATTTTATATTTTATATATAATTTTCTTGAATGGCAAATTGAAAAATTGTGTTAGATTGTTTGTATTCTTAGTATTTATATTATTAAAAAGTATATATAAAATAAATTGAGAAATTTTATATAAACCTGAAAAGTTAACTAATACATGCTTATTATATCTCTGCTCAGCCTGGAAGCCCAACCCACCTATGGCCATTACATACTTTAATTTAAACATCATTTAGAGTAGTTGTTATCAAATTTAATTCACTATATTACTCCATTGTAATCTTTATTTAGTATAATATCCTTCTTTTTGTTTTTTTTTCGTGTTTATATTTGATCTAGATAAAACTCTTATATGTAAAATTATGACTAATTTTACAATGATCATAGTTTCAGATTGAATTTTTTTTTTTTTTTTGAATTAGAACATTTCAGATAAGGAGTACTTTGAATACTTGGTTGGGAAATTACAGCCTCGATATTACAGCACCGCTCTCCTTACAGAGTATCCAGATCACTCAATAGCATCTATGATCTCCAAACCCACTTATAATGATCTCAATATACCTTTTGTCCTTGACCTGATATCTCTTAAAAAAAAAAAGTATACCTCTTGATCCTGGACATTGTACAAAAAAAGAAGTGATCACAATTAACATAGCATTAAGTACTTTTTACGATTATCTGAAAGATTGATTACGCTTCGTTTAGATTATTTTATCCAAAATATGATTCTAATATTGTAATTATTGTAGCTATAGCGCTGTCATCTTTTTTAAATTTTTTTTTCTAGCATTCAGATTCTTATAGTGCGTTTACTTAGAGATCATTTGTTTATATTTGGTGTAAATACAGGATGAACAAAAAGTTATATACGTTCTTAAAATATTTTGCGTTGTTTTTAAACATTTGAATATTTATTTATATACGGGATGTCCCGAATTTAAATGGCAAAACTTCAGGAACTTATAGGGGACCGAAGAACTAAGACAAAATGTCCTTTAGAGATTTGCTCGGTTTTGCTTAGTTTTAAAGAAAATCGCAAAAAAAGAAACAAAACGAGTTTTCATTTTTATAATTATTTATTTACATTTATATTTGTGTTATGTTCTTATTAATGTAAATATTGCTCAAAATGTCCTCTTGCACCAATGCATCTAGCACATCTACTAGCACTCACTTGATAAATTGCACTAAACATTGTTCTGATGATATATGGTGCACTGCATCTATGATTCGGTCTCTTAATTGCTCTCTTGAGCTGATTGACACCGAATAAACTTTCTGCTTCAAGGTTCCCCATACGAAGAAATCCATGGGTGTCATATCAGGTGATCTGGGTGGCCAAGGTACTACTCCTCCACGTCCAATCCATCGTTGTGGATAATTTATATCCAGGCAAGCTCGAGCTACTCTGCTATAAAGAGCTGGACATCCATCGAGTTGGAACCACGTTTCAATTCGCTGCTCTAAAGGAATGTCATCTAAATAATTAGAAAAGTCGTTCTCCAAAAAATGTGTAAATGTGATTCCATTCAATCTTCCAGGTAAAAAATATGGTCCCACCAGTAATCTGTTCCAAATTCCAAGCCAAACGTTAATAGCAAATTCATGCTGAAACCTATTCTCTTAAATAGCTCTGGGATTTTCAAGAGCCCATACATGATAATTTCTTTGATTAACAATTCCTCCTCTTGTAAAGGTAGCTTCATCGGTCCATATAATTTTTAATGAAAATAAATTATCATCGCGAATTTTGTCAAGAAACCAGTTACTAAAATTCAATCTTTTGTCATAATCTTGAGGTAACAAATTCTGAACTTTTTGAAGATGGTATGGGTAGCGATTATCACCTTTCAAAGTTCGCCATATTGCTTGCGCCGATATTGCTAATGCAGCAGATGCTCTTCGGATGCTAGTCTCAGGATTGTTATCGAAGTGGCGTTGGACACAATTTCTTCTCCGATAATCTGCTCTTATTGTCGCCTGGAATTGGTCGCCTTCATTACGTATTAAGAATGACCCAGTCTCTCGTAGTCTGTTAAAAGTTAACGAAAAGACTCGTCGATTAGGCACTCTTCTATTTGGATATCCGCGCGCATACTCCCGTACCGCTTCTAAAGCATTACCGTTACAGAAACCATACACAAAAATTATATCAGCGTATTCAACATTAGAATATGTATGCGGCATTGTGGCTGATGCTATTCACACAAAAATATCTGAGTAACTGACTGAAGACTGATTTAGGAATTACAATCCAAGAAGGAAGCCAAAATGTAAACAAATAAAAGAATGTAAAGGATAACATTAAGTGTATACATATCTCACTGCCTAGCCTGAAGAACTATGAAAGGTGATAAACGCTACCTGTAACATTTTTGTTTTGTTTCTTTTTTTTTCGATTTTCTCTAAAACCAAGCAAATCTGTAAAAGATTTTTGTCTTAGATTTTCGGTCCCCTATAAGTTCCTGAAGTTTTGCCACTTAAATTCGGGACACCCTGTATATTTTTCTTCTGTGAACAACTTTAAGAATTTAATTTTCTTTAGTTAAAATAGTTGATCGAAAAATCTATTGATTTTGACATTTATAGATTGACTGGTACTTCCCAGAATTTCATTAAAAATCTCATTTATTTTATTTAACAATTTTTTTTTTATTGCTTACTCTCTGATTTTTCGGTCTATTGCTGTTTTCTTCATCTAAGGAGCGTATTTGTATATGTATATGTATTTGTTTGTACTTTTGAATAAAAACACTTGGAATAAAATAAAATAGGATGGGATGAATATCTAGGATTTATATATTTTTAAATTCTGTTTGGATAAATAAAAACTACATAGCTATAATATGATCTTATAATTACACAAAACAAAACTTTTTAATATTAATTTATACTTTAGATATTGATACCATTAAAATATTTGTGTTCCACGTTCAAAATAACACTTGCGAAAATTTCCCATAGTTTATTGAAAAATTAAACAAATAAAATAATTCGAAAAACGTTGTCATTGAGATTGATATGTTTTACTTATATATGAAACAAATGGATATTGAAACTTCCATATTTTAGCCTATAGCTGTTAACCACTCTTTTGAGCAATATTATTTTGAATATTTCCTAAGATGTCTTCAGATATAAACTCAGGCGCCAACAGAAAATTCAGAGGAAAGAAGATAGGGTTGATACAGACAGTAGCGCCGTTCATTCGAAGGCAAGAGACAATCGGATAGCCGCAGCACTGAGTTGAATTCGTACACTGCAATTTTTATTTTAAACATGTCATTATTTTTACAAAATAAAAAGTCTATTATATTGACATAATATTATATTATATTTTTTTTGTTTCATTCTAAACTCACAGTTGATCCATAAAGTGTACAATTCAGTGACAACGAGTAAGTTTCAAATGCGAAGAAAGCTATAACTAGCAAAAATATTCCATTCGCCTTCGACATTTTAATACTGGTTTGTTAACTGCAGTCTGCTACATAATATAGCAGCTATGGTGTAACAAACATAACTTTAGTTTGAAGGTAACGATTGTGAAGGAGCATGTTTATCTAAGTTTTGCAATGGAATACTAAACCGAGAACGTTACCGCTTTAGTAATTCAATGCTTAATACTTTACCTTTATTTAAACAATATTTTTTTAAACGTAAAATTTACTTTTTAATTAAACTTTATAAGATGATATACTTTTATTGAATGTTATGACGAAATAATTCTTGTGTTGTGACATAATCGTACTTAGTGATTGTTCATAATATCACAAAATCATGTAATTAGAATAAAATTTTGTTTATTTATAAATTTTCTTATAAAATATTATAAGTTAGTGATTTTTTTAAAAATTGTCTTGTAGTAAATTTTTTGAAGGTGTTCATCTGATGCGAAATGTAGAACGCTGTAATACCTAAAAAACTAATTATAATACTCATTTTTTTTCTTTATTCATATTTTCCAGATTGACCTTATGATCCTAAATTGGATTGATTTAATCATCTCCATTGCGTTTCAAGCGGTTAACCACTGGTAGCGCTTTAATAAATGTTCTGTATGAGAAGGTACCAAGGCCCTCTTCTTTTCAAACTCCTCCGAGGGTTGCTGGGAATAGAACGGGCAGCATGTTGGTAGACCAGTGGATTTAAAGTTTATTATGAAAGGGCCGGTTTGGGCCAAATCAGCAACATAGGGAACATTAAGGTCTTTATCGATTAGTTTATTTGTGAGAAACTAGGGGATATTAAGGGTATTGAAAGATTTTGGATTTAAAGTACTGAATACGAGATGAATAAGATGTTTTTGTGGAACCATCGGTCTTAAATCCGTACGTCAAAATAGGTTTAATTACTGTCATGTGAATGAGTTTTTTGTAATTAATCAACAGAGCGTTTGTCAAGTAGATATTAAAGATGTCGAAATGACGAGGAGCCTCTTGTCGTTGTAGTCTTGTACGTGGACTCAATTTTTCATGATTTAAATTATTGTTCTTACTTATTTAAATATGGAGCAATAAAAAATTATGAACATATTTAATAACGCGTTTAAACCATAAAGGTTACTGGGAATCGAGTACAAACAATTAATTTTCTTCTTTTTGTTATTCACTAGCATTTTTTAATAGTTTTTTTTTAATCTTTATTTAACGACGCATCAACATTGCAAATTTAAGTTATTAGCGACAAATTTATAATAGTTTTATAATTAGTTCTAAAGCTAGTTTTATTCATTTTATTATTCGTAAAAATATATTAATGTTTTGAAATATATTTTTTTCACACACACACACACACACACACACACATGTATATATATATATATATATATATATATATATATATATATATATATATATATATATATATATATGTATATATTTGTTATCTTTTTTCTTTTTCTTTTCTCTATGAGTTTATTTTAACCTCAATTAAAAACTTTATTTAATTTAAACAAAAAATTACACCTGCTAATTACAGGTAGTATGCTAATATGCATGGAACTTGTAAAAATATCAGAAAAAAAATATATATATATATAAACATTTAATCACGTAAATTGTATCGTACTTATATATTCTACTCACTCTACATTTTAATGATACTCTACTGTCTTCATTTGATTCGGTTCCATGTCCTTCTTTTGAGACAAAAGGCGTACATGGAAACCTCTAAAGGCAGCAGCTCAATGAATGCTCCAATTGAATAGTTAAGTTAATAGGACCTTTCTGATCTCAATATACAATTTGTACCTATTGAACTGAGGAGAACATCAAAATATTCTAACATCAAACGCATCCTAATTATCCTAAAACATTATTTACTGTGAAATTGATGAAGTTGTAATCATGGAAACGCAATTCAAATATAAATTTTCACTCTTTGTGCCGCCTTTTTGGCCTTGAGGCTCTCTTGAGGCTTTCTTTTCGACCCTGACAAAGGCTTAAATAAATAAAATATTTAGGAATTATTAGATATAACAAAATCGCAATGAATCAAAATACAATACAGTGACGAAATAAGTTTTTCCCATTATATGCCCTCACTGGAATTGTAAAAGCGATGACTCATGGAGAAAATCCTACGATTGCTTCACTTATTCGAGTAACTACCCCACTTTCAATGACATCAACATCATTCACTCTTCATGCAGTACTAAAACAAGTGATACTTATATTCCCCATACTTTGGTAAGGTCCAACATGTATTCGATATTTGCCTTATATTTATCTATTTATAAGATTGCTGAGGTGTTGAATATTTGAATGTTCTTTTTTTTTTAACTGGAGATGGATTAGCATGTGACAACAGTCTTCTAATAAACTAAATATCATAAAAAAGAGAATTATTTGCATGAATGTGTATATATATATATATATATATATATATATATATATATATATATATATATATATATATATATATATATATATATATATATATATATATATATATGTGTGTGTGTGACAATAATATTCAATTATTTATATTAACAAATATAACAATCTGCCATATTAAATTAATCATTGTGATGAAAATGATAAACATCATAAAAGAAATAAATAAAATTACATTTAAAAAAAACATATATATTTTATATATTTATAACATATACATATATATATATATATATATATATATATATATATATATATATATATATATATATATATATATATATATATATATATATATATATATATATATAAAACAATCGTTTTTAAAACTTTCAAAAGTGAGTGGAGCATTGATTTCATAGCACCCTGTTTATTTCAATAAATTATTATTTGAAACATTTTATTCTATTTGTTTTGTTTTTTTTTTAATGTAATTTTAATTATTTCTTATATAATGTTTATCATTTTCATCACAATGATTAATTTAATATAGCAGATTGTTATATTTGTTATAATGGTCACAGTTGCCAGCTTCTTAATGATACTGAAGCTTGTTTGATGGATTTGTTTTACATTGAATGAGATTATTTTTAGGGAAAAAATGAATTAATAGATGAGCAACTATTATTTGGTTTCCTAATAATGTTTCGCAGTAATACTGTTTAAACATTTTAAACATTAAATCCTTTACAAAAATATTCCAAGGTTTAAAAATTTTAATTACTCGTTCAATTAAAAATAAAATGTATATATATAATTAATAATTATACCTTCTTGTGTTTAAGGTAGAGTATGATAAAAATGAACCTATCATTAAATTTTACGTCATATAACGGTCGTAATAAATCAGTCATTCGCATTCTAATAGGCTGCCTCTTGCACATCCTCATTACCTTTGGTATAGTTTCTAATTGACGACATTGATAAACAACAAAGTTATTGGTTCATTTAGTTCACGTAGATTTCTGAGTGGCCATTCAGCAAACTAATTAGGTTTCCGAACGTTGTATATAACAACAGCCCAGTACTTACTCATGCAGACAACGTATGTTTCCCAACATGTTCCACGTAGGGGGTCATATGCGATAGCTCAAACGAGAAAACGACATGTTGAAGGCAGTGCTTTTTATCTTGTTTCTAATAATTCCAATATCATATTCATTCTTTCTCAATTGTACCTTGTACGGATTACCAGTGAGTATAATTAAAAACATTTTATTAATACTACTATTAAATCAGAATTTGGAGTGAATCAGGACATATTTTATTTTTCTATTAGAATTGTTAAGTATTTTCTGCTAATTCTATAAATGATATAGATATTCATTTGTTATCTTTACAAGCAAAACATATTTCTGTCAGATCTGCATTCGTTATGGTTTATGTTAAAGCATTTTATTGAGTATTATGGCATTTGGAGCGGAAAGGAATTATGGCCAATTTCCGGAAGAAGTTCTTGCCAATGAAATAGAACATTGGTGCCAAGCTGCGGGAATAAAAAGGTGGGAAAAAGTAAAAAATATAAAAATGTAGAAAAAATATGGAGGTGCAAACAAATATAAGAATGTCCGATGGAAGATTACTAAGGAAAATATGTGGATGGAAGAAGAAGAACGAAACAGAAGAATGAATAATGGAAAATCTCCTAAGAGAGAGTTCTTGGACATGATGTGTTAAACCCATATAAAATTAGCAAGAAGATATGTTTGTATAAATCTCTTAATCCCGCCCAAACCCTTTCACAGTCCTGTGTTAACTTACAAGAAGTCGGTAGACGTTGTAGTCAGAGTATTTAGGTTGAGGAAGATACTGTTCCCCTATCATAGCATTTCTCAGTAACATTAGCTTTGATTATTTTTGTTCTTGTTAACTCTATGTTATTAAATATAGATAATGATCTCTGATTGTAATTTTAATTTTATATATCAACCAATTTTAAGCATATATTGATTTTAATTCAACACCAGTCAAATTTATTATCCTCTCGCACTTTACTCATCCAATCGATTCTTCTAGATAACTTTTTTTTATAATTAAATTAACTAAAATATGCTTAATCCTCGTTATCTTTGTGAGAAAAAAGATTTTAATACTTTTAGAATCATTATGATTTTTCAGGCAAGTGTTTCCTGTCTTTTTAATTAATGCTGACCCGTACTCGACTGAGCTAGATCCGACATAGCTAACAGGAAAATATGGAAGGACAGAATTTTATGCTCCTTTTTCATATTAGAAGACGGCATGTTTTATGATAAACGTATTTATATTTTTTTTTCAACATTTAAAGTTTGTGTAAAGTACTTTTTTAAAAGAATAACTCTAGACATACGATCAAACCTCCCAATTCATTACAAAAGACTTATTTACATGACTTTGACCTATTTGGACGTACGGAGTTGAGCTTTGGGGCTCTACTAAACCATCCAATTCATCTCGTATCCAATCCTTACAATCCAAAATCCTTCGAAAAATCCTAAATGCCCCTTACTTTGTTGCCAATAAGCTACCTTCCAGAGAAGGTATGGTGCAACAAATACTTCATGTGATGTAATGATCCAGTGTTCCGTCTGATACGAGTTTGAAATTTCGTTTCTTGAAATTGAATTTTAACTTTCTTCTTAGTATTTCACTGCTGACATTCACATCACGCAACACACCTCCACATTGGGAGTTCAGTTTCCTCATTAGTGTAGTGTCTATTCATCTGAGTGATAAGATTATTCTCCGGCGTGGCCCAGCCCCGACAGTGGCTGCACTGAAGGGCCCTAATAGACAGCCCTAGCGGCGCAGCGGCCTCTCAATTCAACTCCTTGAAGGAGCCTCTTCAAAGGAGCTATCATCTGCCTCCCTTCGCTTATAGTCAATATGTCCAGTATTACTTGCATAGCCATGAATAACAAGATATTGTAAATTATTAGCCATGTTATGCATAAAAATAATTACATAATTATTTTTCAACTTAGTATTAAACATATTTTCTAATGACAAATGTTTATTTTTTTTTAATTTATAATTTAAATAATAAATAAAATGTCTTATTTCGTGTAGTTTTGAATATATTAATTACCTAGTTATTATATTCAGCAACTAAATTAAATTGTATTACGATGAGAATAATTATAGAAGTAACCACTCGTCAGTTCCGACTACTCCAAAATTTATAAAACAAGCGTTAAAAGCTCCCAATAAATTAAAAAAGACGTGGCAATAATTATACCCATTTGGAAAAGTTTAGCTTAACTCGTATCAAATACCTACAATCTAAAACTCTTCGTAAACTCCTGAATACTCCGTATTATGTCACAAACAAACATCTATAATTATGTTAATTATAATACTAGATACCTATCCTATCTTAGGAAACTCCACACCCACTCAAATCCACTATGCTCCCAACTTGCCTCACACTCGATTCCCGATAGTGCCCCGATGTGTCTGAAAAGAAGATAACCGAGAGACCTTCTAGTGTAGAACTTTTATTAAAGTTTTACTTTTTATTGGTACTTTACATGTTATTGACAAGTAATTGTGGTAGATTCCTCAAATTTACCTATTTTATATATGTATGCAGTTGCATATATCAGTAAATAGTTTTAAAAAAAATTGATAAACATTAAAAAATAAAAATCACTTCAACCATTGAAGATCACTGAGTTCAGTAGTTTTTGGTTGGAAGTACTTATCTCAATACATGGCTTTCTTCCTAACCTAATGAAGGATCAGGTGCCCTACTTATAGAGGCAGGGTGTGTCTTCAAATCCTTGACCATTCTCATAATAGATCAATTTAACAAGAAAAAAAATATGTTTTTAAAGCTATCTTCAAAATTTTGCATGGGAGTAGAAGTCTTGTGTCTAACTGAGCTACTTCAGTTTTTAAATCATGGAAAATATAATTAACAATAATTTTTGAAGAATACACAGATTTATCATATCATCTTCACTAATATCAAAGTATATACCTGCCATCCCAGTGAATAAATGGTTAAGCCAATTTTGACCAAAATGAGTTAAGTTAAGAACGTGGAGGTTTTTCTTCATAGTGAGTAATTGTTTCGGTAAGATGTTTGTTTTAAGTAACTGTGATTTGATATGAGCATCGTACATTTTACAATTTATTCACTGGGATTTCAGATACATTCTTTGATATGAGAGAATATAATATAATCATGAATTCTTTAACTCAATCTTTCTCTTGGAGCTATCTAAAATTGAGTTAATGATCCTCTATTTTATTTATTTGTATTATTCTTTGGCAAGTTGTGTCAAGTTAATAGTTCACGACTCTGAACAACTTTGTTTTGTATTTTTGAGAATCGTAGCTCTAAACATTAAACTTAAGGGAGCTCAAAAATAATTTATTTGAATATCATACTTTTTCTAGTTTGAGCACTTGAGTCAGTATTTAATAATATATTTATTTCTACTTAGATATAAACGTCATACATGAAATTGATTCACTTTCAATTATAAAGTGTATGCATAGATTACACTTGATTCTCAGATTCATTAACAATCGAGGAATTAGATGAGAAGGGCACTTGACAAATAGTTGTTCGAATCGTGTGCACCTCAACTGGCTGGTTGTGATGGGAGAGGAGCTACTTGAAGATGAAGTAGGGTCCCAAAGACCAAAGTTGAGGTTGGAAGGAATTACCTGTGGGAGGCCACCATTCACCTCATTACCCCACCTCCCTCCCTACCCCTAGCTCTAATAACAGGTTCGCCGGTCAGCTCTTGTGCCTAGGCTAGTCATTGATGTATTATTATCCAATTAAACACTTCCATACATACATGATATTCAGCACCATTAAAATAATAAATTGAATTATTTTTTTAATGTAATTCGAACCACTATTTTTTTTTCAAAATCTAACAATCCCAATACGTTAGAAATTGACAGTGGTTCCGTTTCTATTAAAATATATATTACCATTATTATTTGTTTATTCATGTGATAAAGAACATAAATAGTGATGGAATTTACCTTCACTCTACAAGTTACATTTATACTCTGACACGTTACCTTCTCCCCCCCCCCGTTTACATAGACAACCACCCAATACCACGAACAGCAGCGCATCTGAGACTTCTTTTTAAGATAAGGGTGACATGGGGGCCATATTTCAAGACAAAAAAATTAATCGCTACCCTGTTATACTGTTTTACAGATCTGCCATGATCTGACGATTTTTTGGGGCCGAAGGACATCCTCGGCTACTCTCCTTACCCACTTATAATTAGTTTTCGTCCTTAAGAATGCTGTTTTAAGATGGCGGAAGGACATCTTTGGGCCACATAAATATATATTAGTTTTCTACTTTAAGCATGCTGTTTTGAAATATTCCAGAATTTAACGGCTTTTAATTTATCCAAAGGATATTCCACCATTGTTGTCCTCGAAGATGAAATGAAAATAGCCTTTTATTTATGCAAAAGAAATTCTATACAGATTCAACAATAAATATTCAGAATATAGACAGGAGAAAAGAAAAAAAAAAAAAGAAGAAAAATATTGGATTTTTGTTTAGAGCTTTTGTTCTATAAATACAAATCAAATACATTTTCTTTCCTTTCTTCCTTTCTTACATGCATAGGCCTTCCCTTTCGGGAGTAATAGCACTTCCCGGTGTGAGTTTGGTCCACTTCTTCTTCCAAACGTCTCTGTCCATAGCAGCTCTCCACCAGAGGGGTCCTGCCAGAAGTTTGAACGTGTCGCTCTACCTTTTATTTGTGCGCCCTTTTCTTCTTTTTAAGTCATATGGAGTCCATTCAGTGACAATTTTCGACCATCTATTTTCTTCACAGAGAAGAAGATCCCCAGCCCACTTCCACTTGCTCAGTCTTATCCGCCTGAGTGTGTCTGTGAGCCCTGTTTCTTTCTTGATCAGGTTAGTTCTTACCCTGTCACTTTTCCTCACCTTCATAATAGATCTTTTGATGTTGTTCTGCCACACCTGGATCTCCCTATCTTGAGCTTTTGTCAGAGACCACGTTTGGCATCCTTAGGTAACTGCTGGGCTCATACACCGTCTTTTTATCTCCATATTTCTATTGCCTTTCATAGTATGTTTGAGGGAACAAAACTTGTTCCAACCTAGAGCTATTCTCCTCTGGATTTCTTTTGCTCCTATATCTGCGAAGGATACCATCTGACTCAGATAGACATATAGATATATCTGACTCGTCTACATATTCCAAACTGTAGTTATTTAGTTGGTATTCTTCTCTTCCTCTATTCGTCATCAGTTTCGTATTTTTTGTAGTTAGGTTAAAGGCCAATTTCTTCACATAATTTTAGAAGATGCTTGAGCATATCCTCCTTTTCCTATCCTTGAGGATAATATTTTATTAATATTAGAATATTTAACTGTTTTTAAGAAGGCGGAAGGATATTCCGCCGTTGTTAACGCATTCTACGGAAAGTTGAAAAGTTGTTCAACACTAACGACCCTTTCTTTTTGAATGTTTTTGCTCAACTAGTCCAATAAAAAACACTTTCTTTACGTAAATTCATCTCGACATACTCATGTAAAATGTATGGGCCTACCCAAATTACATGTTTTTAAATAAATTTTAAACCAAACTTTTAGGATCAATAACTGACTCGCCTTCCAAAGTTCCCAACCGAACCTTACATTCATTCAAACCTACTTCTACCTACAACCGTGAACCACACTCACAAGATCTACAAACAATCTTTTTCTCAATTGAAATGCTCCTTAACAGACTTGGTGACAACAAAAGTCCCCTAATGTCGGAATGGCGAAGGCTAGAGATAGATTAATAGATCTAGCAGAAAAGAGGAGCTGGATAATAAGATCCCCAAGAGTAAACGGACTTGACTTGACTTGAGCAGACCTGACCGGACCAGACTTGAGTGGTAAAACCTGACATGACTTGAATATCGGAGCAGACAACCCCTTTTTTTTAGTATTGTCGAGAGAGAAGTCAATATGGAAGTCCACCTATTGGACAATGATTCCGAATCCTCTGATTCCGATTACGAATATTTCTTTACAAGTGCATTAAATTATCAAAGGGAGTGGTTATCTCCATATATAAAAGATCGAGCGAGGCATGGTGAATTTCACACGTTGTTTACAAAGCTTTTGAACGAACAATTTCAAAATTATTTTCACTTTTCTTCTATGACCATGATTTACGAACTTCGCAGGGACACTGCCACGGGCCATTCATAATTCAATTTCTGAACTATTGTGGTTACTATTCTTCCTAATGAGCAATGTTTGATGGACAGGTATGGCATCAAATATGGTTCTTCATCTTTGGACATGATTATGTGCATCTAAATTTGTTTCTCTTCACTCATAAACGAAATTCATATTCTCAATATCTGTAAATTCTTCGGTAAGCCAGAAATTGCTGATTTTATTAAACGATTGATGCTATAGAGTAGGCTTTGAGTATTTTCTGTTATCCTAATAATATTCAGTTATAAACCGATGTATGAACAGTTTTACTAAATGTGAATAAATAATGTTTAATGCAGTGCGAAGGAGACTCAACAGCTTGCTGTGGGTACCCACTCAATAAATGCGAGACGTTCGGGAGCTGCTCGGCCTGCATCAGCTCCTTCCTACCCCTCAACGTGCTCTTCTTGCCTGGCTGCCTGTTGGAGACTACGGTGGGGGATGTCATCTCTTTACTGGAACCCCTACCCAGTGGGTAGTCAAGGAGTTGTGCCATTTTATTTAATTATATCATAAATCATGACAGAACTTAAAATAGAATTATTCTGCTAATATTTATCACTAATGCTATCATTTATTGTTGATTATATTCATTTTTCATGTGTATAAAATAAATGTTTTTTTTCTTAATTGCTATTTCTTTTTGCTTTACCTTAAATAACCATATACTCTTGTTTTTACTATGCCTATCTTGAGCTATAGCTTTCCAAATTCATTCTTTCGCATCTATCCACCTGATAGGCCTCTTACGAGCTCTGTTAAAAAAAAAAAGTAGCACAGCTGTAAAAGCAGCACAGCATGCTAGTCTCGGAGGCGATTAATATTGCGCGATATCTCGTCATATTAGCAAAACTTATAGTAAAAATTACCTGTCCCACTTCTGCAAAGTAGCTGAAACAATTCTAGAAAAATTAAAATTATCTAGATTCATTAGATACATTTTTTATGGATAAATTCGTCTGCGTGTTAAGCTGGTTCTCAAGAAACAACCGCCGAACTATGCTTTATGTTGCTCACGTTATACGCGTGCACCCATTACTTTCTTATCTGTCTTATTCATCCGTTTTGCTTCAACCATAAGTATACTTTAGGTACATCATCTTCAGAGAAACTCATATTTTGAAATAACTTCAAAAACTATTCATCTTCATGTTGTTTTTCTTACAGTATCGCGCTGATGGGAACAAGAAATGAAAAGAAAAAAAAAATTATCACTTGATTTCTGGTATTATGTTAAATTTCATATGGTATATCCTTAGTGTGCACCTTAGTTTAAGGCTTCTGGAGATTTTGAGGGATTTCTGTATTCTTGAAAGGGAATAGAAGGCTCTATAAGCGGTTGTTATAGACGTGTTTTTCTCAGTCAATTGATCATTTATTGAGGTTATACTAGAACCTAGGTATTTAAACCTGCCTACTTTCAGGAATGATTTGCCATCTACGCAGTCTCTATCAATAACGGTTATGTTGCGGTAACGCGTGATCTCAGCAAAGGAGTGGGTGGCCAGGTACGAAATAAAAAAAAAAAAAATATATATATATATATATATATATATATATATATATATATATAAAAAAAATAAATAAATAAATAAAAAAATATATAAAAAAAAAATAAATAAATAAAAAAAAAAAAAATATATAAAAAATAAATTAAAAAAAAAAAAAAAATAAATAAAAAAAAAAAAAAAAAAAAAAAGCAAATATCTTTCAACAAAATATATGATTGAAAGACAGGTATCAGAGATACCAATTTCATGATGGTCAAAAATAAACGGAATTATTGGGGAGTGTGTGTTATTGTTTATGTTTCCTGATAAATAGTGACTATTTTTACAATGTCCTTTTATTTTACAATAGTACTAGCAACTCCATCTATGACTTCACAGAGACACTCCCTAAAGATACTGAAAAAGAAAATTTATACTCAAGTGTACGCTATCTATATTTTCCTTTATATTTCAGATATGGTTAAAAATAATATCAATCAACGGTTCCATGCTCTTGTGATTCACTCATTTAATGAAAATATGAAATGGATTTCTCAAAATACGTTGTCTATTTTTTTGCAAATTTGATGTAAATAAAAAATATATATATATTAGAGTTTTACGTGCAACTTACGAGTAAAAAATTTAAATGTTGATCATATTTGGTTTTGAGGTAGTTTTCCTGTAATTCTTTAAAAAAAAACAAATTAAAAAAAAAAAAAAACTATATTTTTATTTATTCGTTCATCTTAAAAATATTTCCATCCTCTGCTTGAAAAATAGTATAAATTATGAAAGGATTTGTTAAGTCGGAAGGATTTTTATAATGTGGCTTTGGTGTTTTCATACCAAAAGGGTTTGCTTTAAATGTACCCTCACTTATCAAAGTTTAGTAAACTATTTTTTAAAAAATAAGTTTAAAATTCCAACAAACTAACAAGAGATGCAAATAAAGGATTAACACAAGATTGTGCATCTACCGCAAACACTTCTATAATTACTTATTTCTTTGGAAGCCTTTAATTATGCTACCCTTTATTTTTTAGCCAATCTTACTAATTATACATTTGATTTTCATATATTTCTTATGATTTTGTATTAATTTACGTTGAAAGAAAAATTGGTGGAAAAAAATAACAAAAAAAAACAGACATCTTTAGGTCCCGACATTTTAGTGAAAAGTGGTAATATAGCTGCTATATACTTTATAAATAGCCAGAGTGATTGTCACAAAATAAAGTTTTAATATTTTCAAACCTTAATAACAATTTTCTGGATTTTCAACAATTTAACAGTTTTTCTTCAAAATATGGTAAAAAGATTTCCTTAATAAATAAAATTAAAAAAATGTTTCTGCTACTTTGGTAAGAAATTTTTATTGATACTTGAAATATAAGAATTTTACAGTAAGTAGGAATTCATTACAAAAGAATTAAAGCTAAATCATTACTTAGAGCAATACTCCTAAAATTATTAAAGAATATGATTGATTTGTTGGTGGAATATTTCAAATTATTTGTATATCTGTTTGCCAAGGTAGATAGAAAATGAATTAATAAAAAACTATTAAAATTGATATTAATTGTTCTCTTATCACAATACCATTCCTAATTGGTCGTATATTAACAGTCAGTCTATGCAGGCACTACATAGGTAAGTTTAACGAAGCAAAATGGCGGTAGCTCACCCTTCACTATTAGGTGGACTATATTTCTAACCAGCTGATAAAAAAGCAATAATTTGTTGGTTACGAAATGAGGAAGTGGGTGCTCCAAATGATTACAAGAACTTATACAGTGCACTTAAAACGCTCTAAGGAACTGAACATGTTCAAGCAACTCCAAGTCTTTGTTCTTTTGTTCCCTTTAATAACATCTTTACCGTTCAACTGTACATTGTTTGGTTCACCTGTAAGTGTGATGCTCATTATTTCTAAAGTTAAATGTTAACTAATTAATTTATCAGACATGCCAATGAAGTATCGATATCCTTTATTAATATGATTTATTTGTATAAATGTGTTGGTATTATAGACAATTTCGTATTAAATAGTAAAATAATAAATGTATTTTTATTTTATTCTTTAAAAAAAAAAATAATAAACTTGAAGGATACATTTGATTACTATTATATTTTATGAGAGGCATGGGGGAACAGTAGCCAGCGGCGTCTAAAAATTTCTAGTTTTAAAATAATATTTCATTCAGGAGCTACGCATCCAGCTCCTTTTCATACTAATCCAGGTTCTTTTCCGTATTTATATCGTAGTTACGATATAGTATGAATAAATAAAATGGATCTTAGTCCTGGATTCAGAATAGTCCGAAATCAAAGAAAAAAGAAAAAAAAAATCAATTTAGCTATAGACTGTAGAATATATAATATAACTGAGAATGGACAACTCCAAATGACGGCCATTATCGAGGACAAAGCGGGATTCTGGAACTTCCTAGTGCTACTCTTTCAATCGCGTCTCACCGGTTAGTGACTGAATTGGAGTTTAAAAAAGAAAACAAATCACATTATAAATAATAGTAACTTGTTAATAAAGTATGAAGCGTTAAAAGCAATTGATTTACACATTAACAAAGTTTAATTGATGGCATAATTAAGTCAAAGAAGTTATTTATTTTCAATATAATTTAAGCCCTGGATGAATCTGCCACCATAACAATACGTGTACATTATTCTCATCCTCAAAAACCCTTCTATTTGTATTCAAAATATCTTTAAACATTGTAGGATCACTAGGGAAATGCTTTAAGTATATAACGTTAATTTTCAGAAATCGAAAGTGATGATTTTTTTTTTTTTAATTACCCCTTTTTTAATCAACTGTTTATATTTTATTGATTCTGTTTCTGTATGGATGTGAATAAACAATCGAACTTTTCCGTAACAAATTTTTTTTTTTTTTACCTCCTTAGCTTATTATTTTTTTTAAATTTTTAATTGCAAACTTGGTCGGAACAGCTTCCAACTAGCTAGAAAATTTAATAAAACGCGGGTCGACAATAGCGTCAGTGTGAGCTTTAAATCACAGTTTATGTATTACAACGCCCTATGTCATTTTTTTTCGATTCTACCTGAAAGCATAGTTATAATCTTGCCATTTAATTGGTTCTTCTCGGCTACCTAAGTATTTTTTTTTTCTCTCTCTAGAAGGTCAATAATAAGTGTAAATTTACGACTTTTTTTTAATGTGTGTAAGAAATATTTAAATGATCATCACATATATAATTTATCAATGCCTGTATACATAATTATACAGTGATAAAGAATCTAATTATTGAATCTTGTATCAAACATACAAATGTTATTATTCATATTATTTTTATTAAAAATAAGAGATAATAACGTACTTTCTAAGCTATAATTAAGTATCTAATTTTTCGATATTATTATTTAAAATAATTCTATTTTTGCCTCAGTGTAACACAACGACACCTATTTGCTGCGACCCAGTGGATGTCTGCTTCACCTTCAAATCCTGTTCTGCCTGCATCAACCCGTTCTTTCCTATCGTAGATATCTTGACACTACCAGGATGTTTCTCCGAGCTGGTGTTCACTGCTGTCTTGGACATCGGTACACAAATAGAACAATCCAATCACTGAGTGCTGCCTTCGAACCAAAATATCTGAAGCTTGAATTTTATAAAAAAAACTTTTACCGCGAAAGTTTCAGGAAAATAATTAAATGAATTTCCGTAACTGAAACTGCCATCATACATCAGCAGAAAGGAATTAAAAATGTGAACATATAAGACAATAAAACAAAAATATTCTCTAACTCTTAAAAAAGAGGTAGATTATGCAGAGTAGTTTTATTAGAAGACGTTATTGTTGATTTTCATCATTCAAATACTGATTCGTCCACAAATCACCTGGCTATTACAAAGATTATAAGTTTTCTCTCATTGATAAAGTTTAAGGTAATCTACAGTTGTACAATTGTATTAATTTTGTAATAGTTTAAAAAAGTAAAAAACAGATTTATTTTTAATTTTTTTATTGAATATTTCCAGTTATATTGTAACCCATATATTTCTATGTATAATTTATCTATATCTTTACATGTTTTACAATTGAAGATTCAGAAACACATTCTCGATTGATGCCGCCTATTTCAAATAGTTTCCTACATACCAAAAGAAAGTTGTAATAACATTATGTAACTTATCTAATCTGATGTCTACATTTTTATTTATTTCCTTTTTAATTATTTTAGATTTTATATCTTTATTTTATCTCTTAATCATTATCACTATTGTATTGGATATTTATAAAACCGTTAAATAAAAAAAAATGTAGCAATCATGAATTGAAAATAAAAGTCTAAATAAACCACTGATCACTTACTAATTACAAAACAAATTAAAATGACCATGGTAATTAATTCATTGTGAAAACTATAAATTATTAGATCATGATTCAAAATACCACAACATTTTTCAGCAAGTAAAATTACTGTTAAAAATATTAAAACCACTCATAACTAACAATATAAAACATATCTTTAATAATAAAAAAATATAATAAAAGTTGTATTGATGAATTATGCAATTTTTATAATAAATAAAATAACAATGTTTGATGATGATTCTTTTTTTATTTTCTTCATTTTAATGATTCTTTTGTGACACAAAATCAGCAAACCAACAATACAATATTAGGAACTGAAAAACTTAATTATTAGAAAATTCATAAAACTCTACATTGAATCAGCAAATACTATTATTTTTTTTTCATTCTACTTTTTAAGGAGCTCATAAGATTACTTAGTACTGTCTTGTATCACACACACACACACACACACACACACACACACACACACACACACACACACACACACACACACACACACACACACACACACACACACACACACACACACACACACACACACACACACACACACACACACGCACGCACGCACGCACACACACACACACACACACACACACACACACACACACACACACACACACACACACACACACACACATACACACACATATATATTTTTTGTTTTTTTATTAACTAGTGTTTCATTGAATAAACATAACGAGCTGCCCCTCTTATAAGCAATGAATAGTATAGATGAAAAAAAATCCACTAATACAATACGCACAATCAAATTGCGCGCAAAATCAAATAAAAAAAGAAAAGAAATAATAAAAAAGAAAAGAAAAGAATAAAAAAGAAAAAAAATCCTCTAACTACACAAGATACAAAATATAGTAAGTAGTAGTATAAAGTAAATTAGAAAATTAATGTGTGAAGAATACACACACACTCTCACACACTGTTTGTATATATATATATATATATATATATATATATATATATATATATATATATATATATATATATATATATATATATTTATTTATTTATTTATTTATCGCGATACAGGCCAACGGTGGACCACGCGTATATCATTTTCAGGTTTTCTTCCTCTCTGCCCAAATTCTTTTCATTTTTTCGCCCATTTCCCTCTTTCTCTCCTCCGTCCATTTCTTACTTTCATGCTTCTTCTTCTCCGCTACAAGAACCTTTATATTTTTAACCATTTTTCCGAATTTATCCTTATCTTTGTAGTCTCCCTCCGTGATACCCATTTTTTTAACTTCCTCTTTCATTTGCTTTGGGTAACCCTTTATATTTTTCAATTTCATCACTTTATCAAATATTTGTTTGTTTAATCTATTGCTATTCATTCTTTTCATGTGTCCGAAAAAATTTAATCTCCTTTAAATATATATATATATATATTTTTTTTTTTTTTTTTACACCCATCAATATCAATAAATATATTTCTTTCTTCCGAGTGTCAAAGAGTGCTTATGCCTAAGGAACATGGTGGACCCACGAAATGTATCTAGACCTTCCTACCCTGGCTGGAATAGGTTGGTAACCTCTAGAATAACTCGTTGAAGAACTCTCCTGCCCTAGTTGAAGAACATAAGGACTTTAAGTCCCAAGAAACAACAAGATACATCCTTTTCAAGACCAACTTAAAGTATTTTTTTTCTCTGTAAACAAATCTAACTTTGTTGCTAATAGTTATTAATGATTCAGCTGATTTCCACTATCGATTTATAGTAACCTTTTTTTCTAGTTTCTTGCAAAAAGAATATAGTTGTGTGATAAAAAAATTGAACTAGACATGCTCCTTACAGGCACAGTTACGATTATCTGTATACTTCACCTATCGAGTAAGTACTTGTTCGTTTTGGGTCATTACAGAGTCGCGAGTAGAAAAAATTACCTTAAGTTAATATAAATTAATAATTACTAGTTGCACACTCGCCGACTTTTGGACTGCCGGCAAAATGCCGGTGAGTTGCCGGCGCCTGCCACTGCATTATAATTACTGTTTTATGCACTATAATTACAAAAGCTACTACTTGTTTGAGTTACTGAATCGAATGAAACAATATCAATTTGTTAACCAGAAATTGTTAAAAGTTTTAGGACGAAAAGTCAAGAATAAAATAAAATTATAATTCTACTAATTTTTTGACCGGTAAAAACCGGTGAGTGTGCAAGCACCGGCTAGTGTGCTAGCACCGGCAAAATATCGGTCGGTTTTTTTTCCGGCCGGCAAAAAGTCGGTGTGTGTGCAAATAGCCTAAAGCTGTGAATTATATGTAATTAAAACTGAAAAATGTGCAGATATACATGAAAATATATAATTAAATACCAAAAATATGCAACTATCTACATTATTTACAAAAATAAAAAAAATGCTATACATACTTATATATAAGTATAAACCTAAGTTCAATTAACTAATTATATTGAAAAGGAAAACAATTGGGAGAAAACTAATAAAATACAAAAATAAAATGCGAATATTAAAAAAGCAAACACGTGGCTTAATTTATGGAATGGTATGTCAGCTCAAACTGAAGTGAAAATAATAAATTGATATCATAACCAAACTTTGTGCTACAAAGGTTTTTTTTTTTTTTTTTTTTTTTCTTTCTTCAAATTTTATTTGTGCTTTGCTGTTTTTATGAGCTGTGTTTCTAAAAACCGTGCAATGGATTATACAACTTAATGAAAACAAGCTCAATATAAAGGGTCTCCGTCTCCCTCAAAAGTCTTGATTGAGATCTAACGCATATTCTCTTCAACATGATCTTTCTTGTTTGCTGGAATGATTTTCAGCATTTTAGGAGTACACAAATAAAGTTAACGAATGGCAATGTCTTGGTAGACCCTGCAGGAGAGACTAGGGGAGATTAGGAGTTCTTATAGCAATTTTTCGTTTTTTATTTATTTATATTTTTCTTCTGCACAGAAACAAAAAAAATTCTAATGTCAGATGCTGATATGCCGGATATGCAAATAAATATGCAATTACAGTTCCAAATATGTATTTATGGCAAAATATAAAAATAAAAATAACTCAAATTGATTCTAAATGACTCGAAACATATACATTTTAATGATACTAGGTGTTTTAGTAGACTAGCAAAAATATGGAAATGCATATATTTCACAGCCCTAATAATGACTTAAGTAAGGAGGAGCTCATTTATGTTTTGCTCACATATGTTACGCTCTACATGTGTGAGCAAAACATACAAATAAATAAGTAATTGAGTAGTTATTTAATTATAATATACATAATACTAAATAAATCATAACAATAACATTAATTTGACCCTTATTTTTAAAATGGTATTACTTATGTAAGGTTGAGCAACCTTCTATCATCTGTTAATTATTTATCATCTGTTTATTATTTATCATCTATGTTTATTACTTTATCTTAACCTTCATTAACCTATTTTGAATGTTGTTTGCTGAAACTTACTGTTGTATTTACGTGTAATTTAATTCTTTACTTTCATTGAATAAATCACGTTTTAACGATCTTAGACTTATATGAAATTTAAGTTTTATTTTTAAGTGTCACTAATAGGATTTTTTATGCTTGAGATTTATTATGAATTGTATTCTTTTTATTTTAGGTTGAAATGACCTCTCATTTTTTAAATTATGCAATAGCTTAAAACACTGTTAATTTGAAATAGAGGAAGACTAATTGCTAATACTAAATACTCAATAGAGATGCGCTCTTTAATATGTAGTGTATATCTTCATCAGAGGAACAAAAAAGACACGTAATACTTTAAGAGCAAGTGGTCACATATAAGGAAGAAATAAAAAAATAAGTCAATAATAGAAGAATAAAAAAAATTAATAACTTACATAATTAAATCCATACATTATTGAAATTACAATAAATTTCCAATTATAATTGAAATCTATAATTGTAGATATATATTAGAAATAATCTTAGAATTAAAACTGTTAGTGTGTTTTGTTTTGAAAGGTTGACTTTCAACAATTTATTCCTCAATTTTAACGGCAGTCAATTACTATCGTATTTTAACAATTATTTTATCGATATAGTTAGAATTCAAAGAAAGTGGTTACGAAATGTTGTTTAATATAAACTTTTTGTTTAAAAATGAAAATATTCATATAAAAAGATGTAAGAATGTTTTATTTTTTATTTGTATAGAAATATTAATGTTTTATCAAGGTTTCGTATATTTTAAAGGAAGTCAGCTGACAGATAGAAGTTAATTCTGGTTGACGATTTAGATAAAAAAAATTAAAAGCTTTTAGTGAGAGAATGGCTGTTCGAAGCTAAAAGGTCCCAAAGACGATTACACTTAAAATATATCTACACTCAACATCGATTGTATAGGGCTTTCCTTTCCTGAAAGTTGTTCACGGAACTTGGTCACGGTTTTACGAAATGCGTATTTACCCTAGAATATATTTATTCGTAGATATTATTTTTAATCTCTCCTAATTTTTATAGACCTATTTGTCATAATTTTAAATTGAAGTTATTCATTTTAATGTTTCGCCTGAATGTATGAGGTAGGAAAATAAGTCCATTCGGTTTTTCTGTTTTTTTAATTATTTTTTATATCATTTCTTATCCGATGAATTAATTCCTAAGGTGGATTGTATACGCTGTTTGTAATATGACAAAAAACATTCTTGCAAATTCTAGTTTACATTAGCTTTGTATTGTGATTGCTATTATACTGTGAACATGGAAAAAATACCATTCATTATCAGTATAATTTTTAAAAAGGTAACCGTGCTGCAGAAGCCAATGATAAAGCAATATTTATGGGAATGATTCCTTAACCAAACGCACCTGTCAAAATTGGTTTGCTTAATTTTGTTCAGGAAATTTTGACATCAATGACGCTCCACGGTCTGATCGCCCACCAGAAACGAGTTATGTGCCTAATTGTAATTCTATACGGTTCGCAATTAACAAAGTTCATTCAACAAATAAATCAATTAAAAAAAAAAGAAAAAAAAGCGCAAAACTGGTAAGTCGAAATTGTGTTGTTTTCACCAAAGACTACGCAAGGCCTCACACCTCGTTGGTCACCCGCAATAATATATTAGTAAGCTTTGGATGGGACCTTTTGCCTCATGCTCCCTACTCACCAGACCTAGCTCCAAGTGACTAACACTTATTCCGGCTTATGCAGAACTCCATAAATGGCAAGCAATTCCAAAACGAACAGGATATCAAAAACCACTCTGATCAGTTTTTTTTTTACAATAAACTCCCGACGTTCCATGAACATGGCATTATGCAGTTGGTCGAAAGATGGCAACAAGTTCCCATAATGGTTTCTTGTGATGTAATGGTTCCTACAAGTAATCATGGTGAACATATTGTAGATTAAAATTAATTTTAGGTCTATTATACACAGTTTTTTTTTTCACCCTCAAAAATCGAAGGGACTTATTTGCCAACCCAATAATTGTTAAAAAGATGTGTGTTGTTGGGGTATGCAATCATATATACTCATACAATTAAAAAATAAAGTTTTTTTTTTTTTTTTATAGTAGGCTGCATATCCCCAAAACCAATATCATTAGTTCAACAGTCAACAAATATCACATCAATATAAATAACAAGAAACATGTAATTTTAATTTTTAAATAAGTTTCAAACAGACTGTTAATATAATATTTTACTTTTCCTTTGTATAAGACCAGTCCCAACTACTCGTATTCAAAAAATGGGTTGAAAAAATAATTTGTTAAACAATTTATATGAAGAAAATGTCGAGGACTTCAAAAAGATTTTGATTTAGAAAGGAAGATGTCAGAAAAAATAAAATAGAACTAAGAAATCGGTAACGGTAATGGTATATAATATGTATAGATATTATCTATGACCCATTATTTTAACATTAAAATTAATTAAATTTTAGGTTTAAAATGAAAGAAAAACCAGCAATTAAATTTTAAAAATTAAGAAGCTGCATTTGTTAATATCTTAGTGAATAGAACCAAAAAATGCCTTATAATACCATTAGTTTGAAGTTATGGTATTTCGAGCTTTGAAAGTGATGACATGTGATTCTTAAATTATTTCTTGAGCCTACAGGACTGATTAAAGATTAAAATTTTGCGAGGCCACATAATATATTTGTTTATTTTATTTTGAATAACTTCTTAAAACAATTTTTCTCGATGGCCGAGCAAGTTGTGGAGAGAATCTCAGCACGATCGGTACTGTAGTTCGTGGGTTCGAATCCCTCCTGAGCGAAGAAAAGCCAAGCACCCGAAGAAGTTGATTTATAACGTATCTCAGCTGTGGAAAAAAGTGAATGATGACATACAAAAAAGGGGAAGATACTCAGGAAACCGAAGAAACCTTTGGTTTATTTCTTATGGTTGGTCGTTTTTCTTTTTCTTATAAAAAAGTATTTAAATTATTTCTATTGGTAATATTTAGTTGGCATTTAAACACAAATTTGTGTTTGCTTTAATATTTTGTTTTAATTATTTTTGTATGATTTAAAAAACATTTTATTTTAGGATCTTTTCTGTATGATGCGTAAGTTTGACTCCCGAAGCTTTGTTGAATTTACGAGTACATCACAAGGCTAGAGGTAACGTGTATTTGATTTCTAGTGTTATATTATTTGATTAATATAGTAAGTTTGATCTCTATATAAAATTGATGATTTTTTAAATTGCTGTATGCTTTCAGAACTTCTGATTAGTATTTAACGTTTGGATCTAGTTTCCAAATAAGCAAATAAAATATAAGTAGCTAATAATTCACCGATTTCTAATTTTCTTTTATCCTTTTATCATGCATGACTCAACTATAAACATTATTCAATAAAAATATAATAATGAAACAATAAAAATATAATCTGATCACAGAATGAAGATCCGATGGATACTAAATACATAGTGTAAGGTTTTTTATTTTCCAGGCTCTTTTTAAATTTCCCCTTTAATGTAAATTACATGTTCTGCTTGGCTTAGCTTTATGCCACATTTACCCAATTTTAACAGTCCCGTTAACGCAAGGATAGGAAATTACATAAACATTTTAAATAACTATTATTGAATATACATGTTTTACAATTATCTGATTACCATGACAGTGTTTTTATTAAATTAATTTTTAAAAAAATACCTCATTAAATTCAAAGGAAAATATTCAAAACGGTTTAAAATGATATAATATAAGCCTAGACTCTGTTATATGAAGGGATTATTTGTCGACCACGAACGGCGACCCATATGAAGGATGTCCAAAGTTGTGGAGAAGTTTGATCTAAAACAAGTTGACTCCTTAACTATCCCTAGATATATGAGCCGCTCACTTGGAAAAGCTGTCCCCATCACTTCTAAACTTCTATATTTTAGTAAGCAACTATTTAAATCACTTTCAAACTATTACCTATAAGACATTTTTTGAGGGCATTGATGCTGAAGCCATGGAAGACAACAGGTTTTTATACCAAGAAATATACTGTTATACATTATAGTTATATAAAGTTTTTGACAATGATATGTATTTTGGATTGGGGTCTATAGATTTTAAGGGTTTTTTTTACCCCCCCCCAAATGTATTATTTTGACACTCTTTAGCTCTGTTGTTGTTGCTCGGATCAAAAATATACTGAGTATTTACTGGTAAAAATTTAATAGAGAATATTTTTGATAACGTTTGTCGCTAGAACCTACCATTTAGGAGCTATATTGGTTTGAGTGGAAAAAAGTCACTCTTCAAATCCCTATTTTCTCTCAACTTTATTTATTTCGAATAATCATTGATTGTTAATTTATTTAATTAATAATTTATGTTATTTGATCATTTTAATTTTGAATTGTGCAAAGCTGTAGATTACAGATAGAAATATCCCTAATCTGTTGTTTTACCTGTGAGGGGGAAATTGAATTACTACTTAGTTACTCAAAAATTAATTCATAAAAGGACTAGATTGTAATTCGAATAGTTTCAATCAACGCAAAATCTATTATCAATTACTACAACTTTCTTGCTGTTAGAACTTACGACCTTCCTTGTTGTCATCAGAATTAAGTAGAGTTGCAGATACTATTACATGTTCTTGATAGCTGATTGGTTTAAACTCGATTCGAACTAAAGGATAGTATGATAGTTCTCCAAACCTCATTTACCTCACTGGATTCCAACTTCTAGGTATACAGTGAATTGCCAAGAGGGCAGTATACAGCTGAGAATGTAATATGGAAAGGACAAATTGAAATGGTTACTGAGGTGGATTGAATGGGTGTCAGATGGAGTAGAGGGAACAAGAGAGTGGGGTTTGATCTATGGATAAGAATGCAAGAGCCGCCATGGGAGGTGTTGTCTGGGTGGTCTGATCTGTAAGTGATGTAGTCTCGTATGTAAAAATATGAACGTTGAGTAAAGTGAGTTTTTTTTTTTTCAGTAAGTAGGGCAATATCTATTTTATTGTCGTGAAGAAATATGTCGAGTTCGTCTTGGTGATTTTAAGTCCGTTCGCGTTCCATAAAATGATAGCAAGAGGCTTAACACTCATCTTGCACCATTAAAAGGAATTTCCGAAAGGGCTCTTGTAAGAAGGATGATGAGTGGTCTTATGGTTTCTTTCAATTCTGAAAGAAATGAGGAAAGGATAGTGTTGATGTCAGTAGGGTTTTGGTAGGTAAGAGGATATAAATTGGAAGCTTGGGGTATATTGTTTGTTTCAGTGAGTGGATTGTTTGGGATCGGGATCTTCGTTGAATAGGAGGAGCCAGCATCTACTTGCAATGATGCTTGGAGTAAAGGATTGATCTGAACTGGATTATGAACTGGATTTTGTTTTTCAGGTGGTAATTTTACCTTTAATGGTAAATTATGTGTAGGGATGCTCTGTCGAGGAGGTTGAGGATGAGAACGGGATGTAGAAGCTGGGGTTGGGAGGTTTGAGGCGCCTGACGTCTAGGTTGCTGCTTCGTCTTGTCCGAGTAAGGAGCTTGTTTGTCGTGGTGGATGATCATCTGCTGAGGTTGATTGCTGTTGTTCTATTCTTTGATCTGGATTTACTCGCATTTCTGGGAATACTGTGGTGTTATCGAAATCAGGTGCCTGGGTGTGAGGGTTTTGTTTTATTGTGGATGTATTTGGCTGAGTTAGTGTTTATGTATTTGACTGCTGGCATGTTTCAGTTGTTTGTGAGCCAGCACATTTTATATATATATATAAATATATCGACATTATAATTATTAATTGAATTATTTAAACACTCCATAAAGGTAAGCAGGTCATCAGGTTCAAATCTATAATTAACGCAGGCTGAAGAATATTATGTTTTCATTGCGTCAAGTAAAATTTGAGCGAGGAAGAAAATAGATTCTATTAAATATTAAAACAAAAATGTAGTACGATCTCGTTACATTTTATGACAAGACAGGATCATTTAAGCCTAAGAATTCCAAAACCAACCATGTCCAATTTTAGTTTGTTTTTTTAAAAGATTTTCTAGTAGATTATTTATAGGCGGAAGCTTTTCTCTCAAAAGTATTTAAATCAGATTGAAAATGGCTCTACAAAAAATAAAGCCTCGTTCTAATATAGACAGACCTTTACCTTTATCGACCAGTTGTGAAGAATTTTCAAAAATGGAATTTGGAAATCAACGCCTCATTTAATAAGGTTCATTAAATAATAGATATTTTTTCAGCGATACATGTTCCGGATTCTTATTTGTCTTCATGTCTCATACTATTTTTTTGTATTTATAATAAATAGGTTGAAAACACTTTACTATTAAACTTCAATATTATTATAATATATAAATAGATTTTTGACAGAAGTAATGTTGGAGGTGGTGCTTTGTTATCCGACAGCACCACCAGTGTTGAGGATGTAGCCAGGCAGAGCAGTGATGTTGAGTACACACGTGTTGAACCCGCCAACAGAGAGGCAGCCGACCAGGGGGTACAGGCAGCAATCCATCCTCGCTGGGGTGCACTGCAAAGCAACAATTAGGGTAAGTTTAGTTTACAGAATGGTGGTAACTTTATTCCTATTGTTGAATACTTATTTTTCATCAAGAAAGTTAAAAATCACAGTGGCTACTTGATCACCCTGAAAAGGTGTTATCATTATGGTTCCCCGGACAGAGACTAAACTTCAGTCCTGTCGGTGTGGGGTGTCTCCAGTAGGCTGAGTGGTGTTTATTTTGATATCAGGTACTGAGCTAACTAGTTTATCTATTAGTAGGGATAGAAGTTAATTGCTCGAGTATCCGTGCGCTTTATGTGGCTTTATAATAATCGATTGAGAGGTCATCTAATCAAAAACTTACCACAACAACCATGCCAAACGTTGAATAAAAGTAAGGTGGCAATACCTAGCAGTCTAATAATTTTTGGAATGTTTCCTTTTGATTCCGAATACAATTAAAATATCCTTTAAATAATTAGGAGAAGTAGATTGTTGGGGTATGTAGTCATAAAGATGCACAGCAATTAAAAAATATGTTTTTTAATTGGTAATGCCTGATTTTTTGCTAAACGATGTGTATCTTTATGACTGCATACCCCAACAATCTACATCTAATACTTAACAGTCAACTATACCTCATCAATACCAACTTAAAATAATTAAGTAATTAATTAAAGATCCTTGCGGAGACATAAAATATTTAAAAATGTGCAATAGAGAAACTATAGTAATCTTTCAAAAATAGATGTAAGCACCACCTTAAGAATTATTTTAAGCTACAAAACATTAGGTGCATCCAAAGTAAATATATATTCAAAATTACTAATTGTATCTTTTTTATAATATTAATTATGATTGATAATGTCCCCATTGTTGTATAGTTTTTTCTATTTTATTATATCCAGTTTTATTAATTGTGTTTAATCTTTAGATACGTTTATTTATTTATTGAAGAAATGTGAATTATATGTAGTAAAAAGCGAATTTGAAGCTCGTGAATATCGACTACCGTAGCGAACTGAGTTGTTGATTAATTACATAAAATTGGAAAATATTTAAAAAAAAAAGGATCTAATTGCACAATTTACCGATCGAGTTTAAAATAAAGTATAATACCTAATAATACTTTATTTTTAATGAAATATTTTTATTTTATTTTTTTCATATTTTAAATTATAATTTTTAAATACCGATGATTCAAATGAATGTTAATATTCTTAGAAACTATTCATACATTATTTTTTTCAGTCCTTGTCAAAAGGCATTAATACCAACATGAATGTAATCACCATTACTTGAACATTTATTATATTTAACTGTTGCATCGATCGTCTAACGTATATATTGACAAATTACAGACGAAAGAGCTTAGAAATGAGTACAAAAACATATATTTTTTTTCCAGTAACATTGCTCTCATTATTTATTTACGTGACCGCGGTGGGAGGCTACCAGAACATGTTGGTGCTACGTGACATCTGCCTGGGACATTTTCCATCGCAGCGGAACCATTTTTATATGTTCAGTTGGCTAAGTTATGAGGCCAACTTGGCTATAAGAATGTCAGCTGTATTAATCTTTTATTTAGAAATTCTTTAGCGGGCAACATTCCCTGCTCGGTGTCCCATCTCCCCTCCCTTCGATCCTGTCACAGCACGCTTATTAAAAACTTTGACGATGAGGAAAATTCATTCTTGACAAATTTTCAAGGAAACATATAATGGCGTATCCTCAGGGAAATGTTAATGTAAGATGTATTTGAAATTTAAGAAACTTTAGGTAGACATGTAAGGAATATTGTTTTTTTGTTATACTGAAAAAAAATCAAGATCATTAATTTGTTCATTAAATTATTTTTTTCGTTTAATATCGGTAAAATAAACGAGAACTTTTTACTTGTAAACGGTGTACCCATGATAATTTGGACTGGTTTATTTAGGGCCCACTCTAGTCAGTGTTTAGTTATTATCTAGACATTATAATACTGCTATAGACTGTTGAAATGATTATTATAATTAGTTTTTATTCTATATTTGTTAATCTGTTGTGATTTTGCTACTTTAAATATTATTGTTTTAAATATAAATAAGTAAAATTTATAAATATACATTATAAAGGGTTTAAATAAACCTTTATTTAAAAATTAATTAAAAAAATTGTTAGTTTAACCTTTAACTTTTCATTTGAAATATTATTCTTAGTTGTATTTTTTATTTATTTATTTATCATAATTACTTTTTAGAGTCCTTTCAGTTATACAAATTTAGATAATAGTTATGTCTTAGATTCGGAACTATCTGCAATGTCATCTATATCTATATTATTCAGTTATTCAGTAACGACGAACTTACAATGTCTCTCAACCTTTCTGATATGCTAAGTACTGCTGATAGCGTAACATGTTAGGGATTTCAGGGAATGTGGCAAGGTTTCCTGCTTCAAAAGTATAACTCTCCTTCAGAAAAATCCACTAGCATGCAGTTTTGAAGAGGTTTAAAGATACATTTCTTTGATTTTTTTATTTTATTTATTTATTTTTATTATTATTTTTTTTGTTACTCAAAGCACTTGTTTATGTAGTCTATAATATTAAAATAAAGAGCAGGTAACCACCCTCTCCCTTCTATTTGATTGTTTATATTAACGTATGTTTTTTTTATAGAGCAGGACTTGTTTCATTTCTTCCAACATTTATTATTGTTTACACAGGTATGTTCTTATTTGTATTTTTTTCTACTTATTAGTTATGTTCAACTATCAAGCTTTGATCTATATTTTACATCTTTTATACATCTATTCACTTTCTAGTATTTCATATTTTTAACACTTATTTATATTTTACTTTTTATCTTTTATTTTGAGTAATTTAGATAAAATTTTCAGCACCTAATATTGTTTGTACAATTTAGTTTCTTTTTATAAACTATTATTATCATTTTGTTTTATTTTAATTAACTAACCTACTTCTTTTATTAAATTTCACCTTAAATCTCATGAATCTATTCATTTTATCCCATCATAACATTAAATGTAATTTTAATTTTCCATTTCCACTAAATAATATTTATTCCATGAATTGTAATATATATTATATGTCCTCTTCATTGACTTCTTTAAACTAAATTTATACAAGTATATCGAATTTAAGGCTGAAACGTCTGCATAAAAATACAGGTCTGTTAAACTAACCATTCTTTCATTGTCATTAACTAATCCCACTTGAAAAATACACATATATCTGTTAATTCATGCAAATCAAGTGAAGAAAGAATCTCGAAAAATACATATCGCTAACTACAGCATCACCAACGAGATCATCACGCATCAATGATCATAGTAAAGGTTTGGGCTCCACTCTCCGTCCATCAGGAACAAGAGAGAAATCCAAAAATCCTTTGACGTTCCACTAAAAGGTACCACTTTTTTCAAGTGCATCAGTATTCTGAAGTATAACTGATTCTCCTTCTATGACACAAATTTCTTCGGCGGCTGCATTTTCGCTTAATATCTCAGAAGATTACGAATCATAATTTTCCTTCTGACATTTCAGATACGTTTCAAGCATCTAAATGACCTAATAACTTTGTCACCAGCATTTAAAAGATTGATCAGAGTGAACATTGACATAAATTGTAGGAGCAGAAACATTCTTATAGGAATGATTATGAGTTGTGATTAAGGGTTGCGTTAATGGATAAGGACTTTTTAAACATTCTAGTATTATTGCACGTAATATAAAATTTACTTAACATTTGTATCATATACGAAGTAACCGCTCCTACGTTAACTCTCCGATGATTCTATATAAAATTAAGATTCTATATTAAAAACTTTTTAATAATTTAAATAAACATATATCGAGCTCAAGTCGACAATATGACACTGAGCCATCTCAACGGTTCTGTATCACTTACCGGAGCAGCGGGCATCGTACAGCTCTGCCCCACAGAGGAACCGGCCACAGCGACCAAAGTACACAGACAAAGGAGCCACATGAAGCACAATAGAACCAGCGGCTACTCGCTTATAAGCACTTTCTATCTGCTCCGCCATAAATTCTTAACGGTTTCGCAAGCCGTAAAACAGCTCCTTTACAGGTAAAGTTTCCTCAGTTCTTAGCTCACTATCTGTATTTCATTCGGCTACTGTTTGTAAACTTTTGGTATTTAAGTTTTATTAGGACTTGCACTTCTAAAAGTGTAATCAAACAGGTCGTTTTTATAAAAAGTTAAAGATGTAAGATTTGTTAAACTAAACAACTTTATATATATGCAGTCTTAAAAGCTGGCTGCGCAGGTCGTTGAGGCTTCGCTGTAGTGCGCCGTACGTTGATTTCTGACGGAAGGCGCGCTTGGTAACCAAGTAAAACAGATGCTGGCCTCCGTTCGTTTGGTGAAGTGCCCTTCCAACACTCAGTCCTTGATGTTCTAATTCTTCAGTTCCAGCAAACTTTTTCCTGAAAACAGTTGCGATCCCTCGAGAGTTCCTCAGATCTTCGGTGACGCAATGGGCCAGAGCACAGTCCACTGGTAGCGAGAAGATGTCTCTGTAGATTGTTTGGGTCACTCCACAGGCATCCAGAACTTCAGGACGCGCAACTGAGTCGTTCTTTCTCACGGTAGAGAGATATCGCACTTGCTGTTCTTTTGCTCGGCCATGGTCGCCTTTTCTTCCACAGCGATAATCATTTCCTCTCCTTTTAAAATTGCCATCATCACTGCTCCTTCCAGAATGGTCACCATTTCCCCTTTTCCTACCATATCTATCATCCTCTCCTATCCGCCTACAAGCAGGAGCAGCTGGAAGATTTGATCCATTTTCTTTTTGATTCATGATGGCTTCTTCTTCACGTTTCCTCTGTTCTTCAAGTTTCCTGATTCTCTCCGTCCCTGCCTTTCCTTTACGAAGGAAGAGCTCTCTACCTCTTAGCGTCACCACACACACCTCTCGACATATCAAGCTTAAGCCCGTATTTGACCATCAGGTCTGTGCCCAGTATGACGTCTTCATCTACTTCGGCAACGAGAGCGCGGTGCTTCAGAAACTGGCCTCCGACGAGGAAGGTGGCAACTATCTCCCCGCAGACCTGGGCTGGCTGTCCTGTGGCCGTCCGGAGTGCCCAAGTACTTGGTGAGATCTGTTCAGCGGGAACCGTCTTCGGGCTCAGTATTGTCATCGTTGCGCCGGTGTCCAGTAGAAGGCTTCGTAGTTGCCCGTTCACCATTCCATCCACATAGAATCTATTCGCCCTGCTTCCAATTAACGCTACTCGGATGGTCTTCTTGGAGCCTTCCACAACACGGGTTGGCACTTGCCTCTTCCCTCCAACCCTCCTTGATTTTCCTTTGGCTTCTTGTTTCATGGACTGGCACTTGTTTCTTCGGTGTCCCAGTTGGCCGCAGTTCCAGCAACGTATCTCCTTGCGGTTCCCGAGGGCCTCCAAAACCTTTCTCACTATCTCCTCGACGCTGGGGACCGCAGCAGGCTCTGCTTCTGCTGCGCAAAACTCGTGCATGGACCCTTACTGACTGCTTGACAGCCTCAAACTCCATGGCCTGAGATAAAGCATCGCCTAAAGTCTTTGGCCGGGCGAGTTTCACAGCTTGCTGTGTCTCCGGATCCCGAAGTCCGTCCAGAAATTTATCTACCGCCAGGCTCTCGTATACATCGTCGGTGACCGATGGGTAGGCATTCCTCACAAGCCGGCGATATCAGCTTCGAATTCCTGTAGCGTCTCAGTGTTCTTTTGGATCCGGTTTCTTAGTTGTGAGCGGTATAGCTGGTCCATGTGGCGGTGGCCGAACCGCATCTCCAATCTTCTCACCAGCTCTCCGTAGTTGGACCGCTCCGTCATTGGCATCCCCTGGAGTACTCCCAAGGCGTCTCCACGCAAGGCTAGGCACAACGTTGAAGCCTGGGTCTCTTGAGACCATCCATGGATCGAAGCCGCTGTCTCGAAGAGAGTCATATAATCCTCCCACGGTGTCTTTCCGTCGAACACGTGAATGATGTTGTGTGTTGGTGGCGTCCCAGCATTGGCAAGCCGAATGGTGTTGTGAGAGCTGCTCTCGGAGGATCTGTCGCTGTCGTCCTTCGGTGGGTTGCTCATGCGTCCCTCAAGGGCTTCTACTCTTGACCTAAATGAACTTAGGTCATTTTCAATCGAGCCAACCTTCTCTCCTAACCTACACTCTACATCGGCTAACTTTTTGTCCACAGTCTCCATCAACTTATTTTCTACAGTACTTAGCTTACATTCTAATGTACTTAAATTATCTTTAACATTATTTAACTCAGTACTTAATTCATTTCTTACATTACCTAAATCATTACCTAATTCATTTCTTACATTAACTAACTCATTACCTAATTTGTTTTCAACATTGCCTAACTCTTTTTGTACATTACCTAATTCAGCTTTAAAAGTTGCAGTTAATCTGCTCAAATCGGTCTCAAAATTAACGCTATCTGGGTTTCCCCCCGAATCTATAAAAAACTGGCGCAAACGCTGCTGCAACACAGTTTTGATCCGGAGGTATCCAGATCGCGCTCTTCCAACTCTCGTCTCAAATCTGCAACTTTTAAATCATTTAATCTAACGCTTTGAGTAGCCATTTTCCAGTACCCAATAATTACAAAAACAAATACAAGACAAACAATAGCAATTAAACTGCAAAATCCCACTTCTGACACCAAATTGTTACGGGCCACTGGGGGTATGACTAATCAAATCACAACTTAAATACTGAACACTAATTTATATAACTTTATATAACACAATGGGGTAAATTGCTTCCTAAAAAATCCTCCCTTATACTTAGCTATATGAAAGCCTATGCGATTTTCGTAATAAGTAAAATCTGCTTATGTAATATTTACACTTATTAGAACGTCATTTTTTATTTATAACCATACTAAAACAATTTCAATAATATATGTTTTATTGAAATAAGTGTACAATCTGCCTCAGTAAAGGGCAATAGGTACAGAGATAAATGTATTCATTCATACCATATTTTCAAATGCACACACACACAACTAATAATAAAAAATAAATAAATAAATATCTTCATAAAAATAAAACTAAATTAAAATTAAAATACACAAATTATTATTCATTCATACTTTATATATAATACAAACACACTCAGCCCGGGGAACCCCGAATCGAACCTATTCCCCTCTTATTGGGGGTCAAGGCCAGACGCGTAGAGATCCCAGCGCTGCTCTCTCAGCTGCATCACTGGTAATATCCAGTGGAGGCTGAATGGGAGCGCTATGGCCACAGATACTCAGGACTTGAGTGGAGAAGCTGGTCATTACCAGAACTCCAACATAACTTTATACATTACAAAAGGTCTCGGGGCCATTGCCGTTTTAACCTTTTTGGAGGGTTATAAGGATGGTTATGACTGGCTAGGGATTGAGCCAGAGAATTGGGATGATTGGATAGGTTTTGATGAAATTTCGAGAATTTTGAAGGAATGAGATCAAGGACAAAAGGTATTTTTAGGTCATTTGTAGGGTTTTATTGGTAACATAATAAGGTGCATTGACTATTGTTCGGAGGACTTAGGATTGGAAGGATTGAATACGTTTAATATTCGATTGTCTTGCTGTTCCCCACAGTTCAAGTCCGTAGGTCCAAATAGGTTTTAATATTGTTTTATATATGAGGAGTTTGTTATCAACTAAGAGATGAAAATTCCTGCCTAGTAGTCTGTAAAGTTGGCTGAATCTCCTGTTTAGTTCTTGTCTTTTTAGTCTAGTGTGAGTGTTCCAAGACAGTCTTTTGTCAAATGAAAGCCAAGGTAGCGTATAGACACGTACTGTGTCGGATATAGGTATAGGGATATTATGGAAGTGGATGGGAGGACAGGATTTGCGGAGAAGGGTAAAAGTTATATGATTGCATTTGGCTTCATTAACTTTTATTCTCCACTTGTTGCACCAAGCTTCAATCTGTAAAAGATGTGTTTGAAGGTTGAGGGAAGCAAGTATAGGATCTGGATGGGATGATAGGATAGCAGTATCATCTGCAAATGTGGCTAAAAAGGTATTAGGGTGTGTTGGTATATCTGCAGTGAAGAGATTATAGTGGACAGGACCTAGAACACTACCTTGTGGCAAACCGGCATCAATAGGATAACAGCGATTTGAGAGATAGGATCGTAGGACTAGGTATAGGGATTGGGGTAAATATGTCTTGAGCTTGAAGAGCAAGCCCTGGTGCCACACCCGGTCGAAAGCTTGAGCTACATCCAGAAATGCACCAGTGCTATACTGCTTGTTTTCAAGGGCAGATGATATATGATCAACAACTCGAAGACTTTGTTGAACAGTGGAGTGACCAGTCCGGAATCCAAATTGGTGGGGAGGAATGCTTTGGGATTCGATTATAGGTAGGATGCGTTTTAAAAGGATTTTTTCGAAGATTTTCTAAACGATGGGAAGAAGACTTATAGGTCTATATGATGACGTATTGTTGGGAGGTTTGCCTGGTTTGAGGAAGAGAATGATGATGGAGTGTTTCCATATCAGAGGAAAGTGGGTTGTGCGAAGGATACAATTATAAATATAAGTGAGGAATATGATCGCTTTTTGAGGAAGTTGCCGAGTTGCAGAGTTTCAACTTTTTTAAAAGGAATTTGACCTCAGAGGGGTTAACAGCTTTAGGAGGTAAGGAGAGAGGAATTGATGAACTTTAGCAGTGTGGGAGGGGATTTGTTCGGGATGGGGAATAAATGTGCTGGAAAGGTGCTTGGCAAATTCCTCTGCTCTGCTCTCATCTGAGGCAGCCCAGGACCCATCTTCACGTCGGAAGGGATGGGAAATATTGTGATATTTGAGGATTTTTTTTATTGCATTCCAGAGAGAATTGTCTGAGGTAAAGAGGGGGGAGAGATATCAGTTGTAGGATTGGCATCTAAAGGAAGCCAATTTATTTTTAACTAATTTGGTATAATGTTTATATGTTCTCCGATCGTCAGGATGCCTGGTAGTTTGCCATAAGGATCTGGAATGACGTTTGGTTTGGATAAGATCTGTTAGTTCTTGTGGTAGAGGATTTTTTATACGGTTTTTATAGGAAGGTTGGGGGAAATCATCTAGTTCTTGGGGTGTTTTCAAGGACAATCTGAGGTCTATGGAATCGGTTAGTTTTGACGAAAGAGGTTCCAGTTTATTGGGCTTCTAATAAATGATGGGGGAGGAAGTTTGGGTATCGGTGATGAAGGATGAGGCTTAGAGGACTGTGATCAAAAGAGAGGTTGTCTAGGTGTTTTATGGAGTGATTGATAGCACCTAGACCTGTGCAAATGAAAAAATCAAGGAGGTCAGGATTACGAGTAGGATCTGTTGGCCAGTAGGTAGGAGAGCATGGAGAAATGTAGTGGTAATGGTTGGAATTGAGTGCCGACAGTAGCATTCGGCCACGGGAGTTGGTGGTTCTGGCACCCCACTGTTGGTGTTTTGCGTTGAGGTCAGCACCTAGAAGGAAGTGGTTTCCCAGTGAATCAAGGAAGGAACTGAATTGGGTGAAGGAGACAGTTTTTCCAGGAGGACAATAAGCTGCAGCTATTGTAAGAGGGAAAGGGAAGGTTTTGATAACAACTGCAGTTGTTTGTATGAAGTTATGAGTTGATAAAGGTAGTAAATAATGGGAGAGGGAATGATGGATGAGGACGGCAGTGCCACCATGAGCTTTTCCGTCCGGGTGATCCGTCCGATAGGTCTCGTATTGTGCTATTTTGAATGTTCTGTTACTAGTTAGTCGAGTTTTAGTAATTAGGGCTATATCAATGTTACTGTCGTAGTGCTGTCAACTCCTTAGTATGATTCCGAATACCATTCACATTCCAGAGGAGAATAGACACGGAAGGTTTCATAAAGGGATTTCTTTGGGCGGGGATGATAATGTTGGATAATACACTGGTTAGGAGTGAAATGAGAGGTGTGATCGTGGATCGGAATTCTGAGCGGAAAGAGTTTAGTATTGATGAGATATCAGTAGCATTTGGAGGAGGCGAAATATAAGGAACTGTGGGTGTGTTGTTTTTAATGGGCTGGATTTTAGAATTTTCAGGGGGTTGGGTTTGAGGCTGAGGGGTTTGGTTATGGATTGGATGTTGGGTTTCGTGATAAATGTTTTGAGGCTGGGGTTGTGGCATAGCCCCTGTTCCAGTAGGTAGCTCTCTGCCAACCCATCATACTAGCATAAGAGATTGCTTCATTAACTGGTCTAGATGGCTGTCTTCTTGCCTCACTTCTTCATTCCTTCCTTGAGCTGGTTGGAAGCAAGCCTTGAGCTTCTTATAGGTTTCACACCCTTTATAGTTCGCCGGATGGCCCTGGATTATCACGAGGTTTGTTGCAATCTTCAGTTTTGTGTGGATTGCCGCACCTCACACATCTAGGCATATGATGACAATAGCTCTTAGTGTGTCCATACGCTTGGCAGTTATGACATTGAACAATGTCCCTTTTTGAATACGTTTTTTCTATTATTACATTTGTATAATAGAGCCCCTTAACCTCAAATTTTTTCTACTCCTGGAGTTGACTCCAGGTAAAAAAAAAATAATGGTAAGGGTATTTTGTTACCCGTTCCAGGATTCAATTTGGCGAACTTTAAAGCCCATAGAAGTAAGTTCTTCTATAATGTCTGCTGGAGTAGTGTGGTGGAGGCGCCGAATTACAACTCTAATTGATTTTTCGTTCTTGAGCTGATAAGTGTGGAAATCAGCTTTGGTATCGCTCAAGTATTTGACTATTGAACGGTAAGCCTCAGGTATATCGGGTTGTAACTTAGTGTCATTAGTTCTATTTACACATGAGTAGTCTATAATTTATTCATTTGATCGCTGAAGAGTTGTATTCTTCTAATATTTCTGATGTAGATTGGTGGGGGCGTGGTATTTTTTTGGTAACTGCTGTTTCCATTTCTTCAGTTTCTGAGTTTTTAAGTGGTTCGAACGTGTTTACTAACACAATTAAAATTAAACTTGTGTTAAAAAAAAGCAGTTTAATTCCGCTCTGTACTCGAAACAGACACCCAAACCCTGGAAAGAGAATCAAAGAAAATACAGTCTAAGTATTTGCACAGTAAAAAAAAAAGATTATTAGCATATTAGCATATATATTAGCAATTTAATACTACTAGCGAAAAAATCTTACATAGAATGTAGTCAATATGAATATTTTTGATCATGTTTGAAATCATGAAAGTGAGGGAAATAGAAAACACTCAAAATTCAACTAATAAAATATTTATATTACCCATTACAAATGAATTGTTAATAAGTATGAGATCAATCAAGGACATTAATAAATACTTTTAAACTTCGAAATTACAATCTGCAAATGAAACTTATCAGTAAATTTATTAGTAAAAAAAAAAAAAAAAAAAAAAAAAAAAAAAAAAAAAAAAAAAAAAAAAAAAAAAAAAAAATGTAAATAAAATTTTAGGGCCTGGGGGCCAATTTTTCATCGATTGAGTCTAAACTATTAAAGGTCTTTTTTTATCTTATTTTGAATACAGTTGTTCCTATTGCAATATATTTCCCTCACTTTTTGCGGTGTGAGAGAAATAGAATTTTGAGATTAATTTGAGGTTAGTATATACGAGCGTGCATTTAAAAAAAAACAAAAAAAGAAAAAAAAGTTGAGCTCAGCACTACTAGGGAAACACATACTTTACTGCAAATAAAATAAGAATCGAACTTACCGTCTTTGAAAAATTGAAATAGAATTTCAAATGACACGAGTCGAACACTTAAAATAAAACCCAATTGGGGAAACTAACAGAGGAATTTCGTTGTAAGTCATGTTACCCTCAGTTTGGCAAGAAGGTTCTACAGTGTTGCCATTATGAAATATAATGCCATCATGAAATGAATCTTAGCTATGCTTTGGTGGGATTTTTTAAAAAATGTAGGGGAAATAGATTGATCCTATGGGGCACATCCATTAGAAGTTGTCATTATTGTAAGCAATTAATCTCGCTATCTATTCTAAAATTCAATATATTGAAACTTATCAGAGTAATACTAGAAAAAAAATTAAGTTAATAATTGCAGAAATAAAGAACTTATTCGCCTTTAACGTTACCAACTCATGCTATGGGACACGTGAGGGAAATAGATTTTGACGTTTCGAATTCAAATTTGACCATAAAAACAAATCAATAGCCACGGAAAATCTACTTTAAGTTTAAGATGAAAGTACCTTACAGCTACTTTTTACATTTGGGTTCCGAGAAATTTCCTATTAAAACCACAATCGCTTTGGGACAGAAATTCAAATGTAATGGCAGAATGACCCATATAAAACATTTATAAAGTATTATAGAAAGACTTATGAATGTAGATAACAAAATGGAATTTAAAATTTAACTGTAAATATAATACATATTGAAATCCTCCAGTTTCATGCAAGAATCCAATTGGTTTCATTTATTTCCAGTTTTCGTGGTGATCCTTATCAGATCTGATAGTTGCTATTAACAAAGACACAGCAACTTTCAATCAATCATTGATTTTAATTCCAAGCTAAATAACATCACGGCTCACACCGTTTCTAAAAATTCAATGAATAAAATATTATACCAATAAAATAAATATACCAATGGGTAGTTTTACTACACAGTTTTTGTCATTTTATTTAATCAAATATTAATGCATAATTTTTTAACAGTTGTAAATTTCAATTAATAAATGAGGGAAAATCCTAATACTTTTAGTAATCAAGTATTTGTCTACTAACCTTTATTTAAGATTTGAATAAAGCCTATGAACGGCTATCTATTTTTGTCAAAATTACCACTATAAAGCTTCTGCATTTATAGTTTCTCTTATTGCTAAAATTATTTTTGTTCTATTTTTGTGTTAGAAAAATGCTAGATTATTTACCATTTACACCAGAACTGAGAATGAAGATCGATCTAAAAATATAATTAATAAAATTTTCGAATTGTTAATTTCAGTGAGTATGAACAAACATTATAAATTATAAATAAGCATATCCTAATAAATTAAGTATAGAATATAAGAATATAAAGAATTTTACTGACTTTAGATGCTTAGTTACCGAAATGGGCTTAGAGTTAACTATTCATCAGAACAGAATAGTCAAGTTGCAAATTCAGGGAAGAGGAAAACACCATATGGAAACGCTGCGGACAAGAATACAAATACTTATAGATTTCGATTCAACATGTATTTGTATGAATTTTTGTCAAGGTGCATTGCACCCGAATAAACTAAAGTTGAGGTCACACATAGCTCTCATGAATAATAATTTTTTCTTTCGTCTGCAATAATCTTTAGTTGCATAAAACATTATATAGAATGTTTGAAACAAAAATTAATATATTTCTTAGTTGAGAAATTATTGTATATTTAAACTCAACGTTACACTATACCACCGTTTCGCCTTCAAAAATTCTTCCCTGTCTCAATTTTAAGAAATTTCGCTCTAGGGTCGATATCCTATATTTTATTCTCGATTAAACGCATGGTTCATTACAATTTTAATGATAACCAAATCCTCAATAGATTAATAGCGTTGAACCGTCAGGTAAACGTCCAAAGAGTAGACCTAAACGTCGCACAGTGGTTCAAGTTCTGAAAACAGCAAATTTTATTACGCACTAACACGACAGAAGATCGATATACTATGTTTGTTTGAAAGAGTCTTTAAAATTTGAAATTTGAAAATTTCCCGTTTTGTTAAATTGTATTAGACATTGTGTGCACGTCCGATGTAAATGTTTTGCTGTTCACAGCTTAAAGAACGACAAAGCAATTGGCAATAAAACGTTTTCCTGTAAAAATAATAATTGCAATAAAAAATGTATTTCAATTTGAAAAATTCAACAAAAAAATTGATTTTTGAAAAATGTTTAAACTTGTTTAAGTCGAAACTCATTTTACATCAAAATATAGATTTTGAAAAGTAACTCAAGATCAAAATGGTCCGCGACCTTAGAGAATATTTGGAATTAAAGATATTGTTTACGTATTAATAGGATTTGTTTTGTTTGTTGGTTTTTTTGGGTTTTTTTTAGAAAACCGCGTTTTTTACTATAAAAGCTGTAATATCTTCATTTTTTAAAAATATTTTTTAAACTTTGGCCACATTTTCAGATGTAGTATTAAATTTCCTATAAGAGCAGAGTGCATGTAACCTTCCATTTTACAAACTTGTAACCTAAAGAACAGATTGATCTTCACCTTGTTTAGGGAAGTTACAATGTCTTATATTATTTCAATGCTCACCGATTTTCGAAAAAAAAACTATGCACAAAACTGCAAACCTCACAAAAACTTGTAAATTTAATCAGCTTTCGAATGATATGTTAAAATAATGATTCTGTTTCGATTTCATGGAGAAATTTACTTTTAAAACCAAAACAACATGGTATTTTCATTTGGCATGCAAATCAGTTACTTGTGTAAATAAAACATTATGAACATCCCTTAATGGAAATGTGCATTTTAAACATAATAATTATTTCATTGGAATAAAAAGTAAAGAAACAAATTATTGTTCAATAGAAAATAAAGGAAAATTGTCAATAAAGAGACACAAGGAAACCTTTTAGGAATAAAAGATACAGACTGCCAAGATAGGGAAACATATAGAAAATCATTAAATGACATAAAGGTCTTCGTGGGAAGGGAGAGAATAAGGAGGAGTGGGGCTTGGACGGAGGAAAGAAAAGCCAGACATGCAGAACGAATGAGGAGGTTTTGGGAAATGAAGAAGAATCCCAAATCATGATATTCGCGTGGTCTATAAGGCCTTTTCGCGCCAAAAAAAAAAAAAAAAAAAGAGACACAAGATCAGAGGGTCTTATGTTATTACATTTATTTATTTATTACTATTATTTAGGATTTATTTTATTGTTTTTACAGGGGAAGGCGTTTCTACCTCACAAAAAATTATTTATGTCGCCCTAAATTGGGATTCTGAACGACTTCATATCGAATTGTGTATTAGAGTTTGGGTTTGGGTGATGATGCAACGTGGTAAGGGATCACTAGTATCGGCATCGGGCTTTCGGGTTTGATAAGCCTTTTTATTAATTTTTTTGTTATCATCAGTACTATATAACAACTTTTAATTTTACATGGAAAATTTTAATAACAGGGTACTAAAAATAATTTATTTTTATCCAGGCCATGCAGGCGATGTTCACAGATAATTTTGATATATCTTAGGTGAGAAATACGATGGCAATAGCCCTGAAAGTATCATAAAGTAGCGCTTTATCAGTAAGGCTGTGAATTACGACGTGACAAAAAGGTGGGCTCTGCCAGGTCTTTCCTTCCTCGTCAGTACTCAACGTCTCAAGCCATGCGACTCCCGTTTGTGCTCCTGATGGTGACAGCCCTCGCATCTGCTCAGTCCACCGGATCTAGCTGCATTGGACCAGCTCTCGATGTGGGTACCACATTCGTCCTATCTCACCCCCTCCCCTAGTGCTATATTGTTCCTAGAGCTGAATTAATCGAGTGCTTAAACTGTAATTTGTCAGGAGAAATTAATCCATTTTAATTAATAAATAATTATTTATTAATCAAATATCATACAATACATCTGGGGCGTTACATCTCTTGATTAAATATTCGTTATTTGAAAATTCGCTTGAATCCACAGCTAATTCACTAATCAAACAGAACTCCGATTAACAAAGGGATTATCTTTCTACATATCCTCGCTAGCGCGCTCCTCTGTGAAACGTCAATAGTTAAAAATCCTTCAATATAATGGCAAGACTTCCTTGTACTTTTCATTTATGAGTTTAGTGTGGAAATTTTATACTTTATTTTATTAGATTTATTATATATTTTTATTTTATTAGATTTATTATATATTTTTATTTTATTAGATGTATTATATATTTTTATTTTATTAGATTTACAAAAAATTCTTTTGATTGTGACCATAGACCATTTTCTAATCTGGTCAGAATATATTTATCGTTTCGAGAATACCGCTTTATATGAAACGATATCCTATACCTGATAAATATTTATTTTTGATATGCTTGCGTCTTATGTTCATTTGAAATATTATAGACTATTTTAAAAATGAATAAAATTAATATTTGTTTTTGTAATATTATTCATTGAAATAAATATACTTATTGTTGATAAATATGAGGAATTACGATTCCAATGTTGTTCTATGACTCATAGAATAATAGAATAGGTGTTCTATAAGGTCCTGAGACAGTCTTACTTTTCGAAACCTCGCAGAAATTAAATGGGAAGCAAGTTTACATTCTAGTGAGCATAAGTGAATACCGAGTTCATTGTGAAAGTATGTATATATATCTCTTTGAACAAATATATCAGCAACATATGGAACGTAGAGAATTTTACGAAAGTAGTCTTAATAATTCAGTATTTAACTTTTTTTCTCCTAGCACTGTAGCTCAGTTACATATTAAGCAATTTATGTGTGAAAAAAATTAGAATTAAAACATTTTATATTTAATTTGTGTATTACTAGATGGTGGGGTTCAACTTTTAGGAGAAGTAAATAAAAAGAAAAACTTAAATCTGTTCACGTATTTCTTTACTTTGGGGAACTGTGCTTACAACAATTTTTTTTCTGTAATAGTTTGTGTTACGGAAGTAGAGAGCCCTACAATCAATCATGAATACTTAATTTGGAATAAAATTAAAGTAAAACATAAGTTATTAACAAAATAATTCAATTTATAGTAAAAAAAGCGCGGAGTGCAACAAACTTATGTCACAAACGGACTGATGGACCGACACCATTGAGATTTTTATTTTTTGGATTCTCCTACCTAGGAAACGTCAAGAAATTAAGTCGAATTTCTTAGCTATTTCAATAATTTCTTCATCCGAATAAAGTATTGTTATTAAAACAATAACTCTACTTTTATTAATAGTTTCCAGTGAAATATCAAGCACCCCTCGCTTTTTTACTATAAATTAAATTATTTTGTTAATAACATAAGTTTTTTTTTTTCTCCATTTATTGATATTTACAACTGTACAAAATAATATACAACAAGTAAATGTGTTGACAGTGAATACGATGGCATGTAAATAACTTGTGAAGAACTACTCACTAGTAGCACTTCAATAAAATCTACACTAAAAGGTCTCTAGGCCATCTTCTTTTCAGACGCCTCGGAGGATTATCAGGGATGGAAGAGGAAGCAAGTTGGGAGACTAGTGAATTGGAGTGGTTATGGAGCTTAATATGGAAGGATAGCTATCTGGTTTGGGCTAAATCAGAAACATATGGAACATTAAGATCTTTATGGATAAGTTTATTGGTCACATAATAAGGAGCATTGAGGATTTTTCGAAGGATTTTGGATTGCAAAGATTGGAAGGGTCATTCTCATAGCCTCAGCTAAAATTAAAAAAAAAATTATATTTTTAAAGTTGCTTAATTTTTTATTATTTTTGAGTTTTCTATTATAATATACCTTCTATTTATTGAATTCCCAGGTGGGGCCGATTTCTTTTTTCTATTTACCACTGTTTTGAAGCATTTTATAGAGCTTTTCATAGAAATGCTCTTGACGGTTACTCTTTCTTTAAACATTTTTTTTTCGTATTAAAAAATTATTAATGTCCTCAAATAAATAAAACTAAATAAATAAAATAATACAATTTATCATTGATACATAAAAAATTAAAGTAATAAAAAAATTGTGATCAATTCTGAAAGAATTTTACAAAAAAACAGTTTAGTTGTTCAACTATTTTATTGAATGAGATTAAATTTTTAATATTTCTTTTTAAGGCATAACTCTATGTGCATGTCCAACTGAGAGTCGGTATGGACATGTACTTATTACTGTGAGAGGGAAATCACAGTTATCCTGAAGATGGAGCTATGTTCTACAAAACTTCTTTTTTTTTTTTAATTTCTCTTTTTTTTCTTTTTTTTTTTCTTTTTTTTTTTTTTTTTTTTTTTTTTTTTTTTTTTTTTTTTTTTTTTTTTTTTTCTTTTTTTTCTCTTTTTTTTTTTTTTTTTTTTTTTTTTTTTCTTTCTCTTTTTTTTTTTTTTTTTTTTTTTTTTTTCTCTTTTCCCCCCCCTTTTTTTTTTTTTTTTTTTTTTTTTTTTTTTTTTTTTTTTTTTTTTTTTTTTTTTCTTTCTTTTTTTTTTTTTTTTTTTTTTTTTTTCCCCCTCCCCCTACCTTGCCTTTTCAGGCACACGGGGTTTTGACGGCAGCAGGTTCAACATATGGGTTTCAACATGCACTCCGAAACTTGTTGAAGAAAATAAAAGATAAATAGGAGTAATGCCATAAAAAGAAATATTAAGGTTTAGTTGTTTTTAAATCTGACCCCCTCCCCCAAAAAAAAAAAAACAAAACAAACAAACAAATTAATGATGATTCACCCTTATAAAAGTGTTGGTAAATAGGTATATAGCCCAAATATATAAAATTTTACGAAATTCGATTAAGTCGTTTGTAAGTGTGAATCCCCCCCCCCAAAAAAAGAAACTTAAATTAATGATGTTTCACCCTTATGAAAGTGTTAGGAAATAGGTTTATAACTCTGATATAAAATTTGACGAAAATCGGTTGAGTTGTTTCGAAGTCCGATTCCGCTCCCCCTCAACCCCCCGCCATAAAGGAACTCAATTCAGTGATGTTTCATACGTATAAAAGTGTTGGTACATTAATATGTAACAATTTAAAAAAATTGGTGTGACGGTCGTGAGTGTGACGGTCGTGAGTGTGACGGTCGTGAGGAACCTTCCTTAAATTAATGTTAATTGCAACACCAAAACCTTACCTAAACGGCTAGTTCGACTAATCAGTTGTATACATCTACGAATAATCAAATATGGAGTCCAGGAGCTTTTAAAAAATACGAATCATTTTAAAAACGCGTGACGGTCGAGAGTATGAAAAAGTACGAGGAAGAAAACTTACCCTGTATTGAAGCAAATCTTAGAAAATACACCAAAAAATGTCTTCCAAACACATCACTTATGAAGATAACCTCACGAATTACTCTGTAGATAGCAATAATTAGCACTAGCTTGTTCTTGTTGAGAATATTTAAATAACTATTTAGTGTGACGGTCGTGAGGCCAAACCGAGGGACAAAAAGAAAACGGAATTTTCAGTTTCCCTTTATAGTTCAAAAATGTTTAAAAGCATGTTAATTTATTCTTCAATATATGGTCTCATACTCTAGAAAATAAAAACATAAGTTTTCTAAAAATAAATACTTAAATAACTTCCTTGAAATCTCATACTATAGCTCCTATAGTTCCTACCATCTATACGCGGATGATTTCCAGATATATCTATCCTTCCATCCCTCTGATTTAATTAAATCATTCTCCCTTATCCAAGAAGACCTTAATAGCATTTGCAAGTGGGCCTCTGACAACAAATTAAAATTAAATGTAGAAAAAAACGCAGGCTATTATCATAGGTTCTAATACCCATCTGAGATCCCTTCCCCACCTCCCGATACTGTCTATGAACTCCCAACCTATTCAATTCCACCCCACAGTCAAAAACCTTGGTATTACCTTTGACCAAACCCTTTCATGGAAACCTCATATCTCCCAAATTATAGACGGGTTATATCCATCCTTAAGCTATTCCATTCTTCCCAGGACTCCCTTCCGAAACCTACTCGTCAACTCTTGGTTTCTTCCCTTATCCTACCCCATTTTGACTACAGCTGTGTTGCATATGGTGGCTTGACGGCGGAACTCGAGAGTAAACTAAGGAGACTAATGAACTGTTTCATTAGGTTTATCTTTAGGGTTCCAAAAGCCTCCCACACATCACATCTATATACAGAGTTAAAATGGCTTTATCCTTCATCCCGCATAAATTACTTCCTAGCCTCCTTCCTCTACCAAACCATCAATTCTCGGAATCCCTCCTACATCTATAACATCTTCCAGTTCAGATCCTCGGTCTCCTCCCGCACTACAAGATCTCGCTCCTCTGACCTGTATACTTCTTCCCATAAGAGTACATCATTTGACCACTCCTTCATTTCCCGTGCTACTTCCTTGTGGAATTCACTACCCTGTAATATCCGTAATGCTCCATCTCTGTCCACATTTAAATCCCTTCTCTTTCAATACCTCCTTTCCCTCCAGAATGATACTGACTAGCAAAACTTCACTAAAAAAAAAAGAAGTGCATTCAGTAGATGTAAATAGGTTTTTATTCTTTCTCCTGCAATTATTGGATTTTGTAATTTTTATTTCTATTTTTGTTCTTTATTTGTAAAATTGTAAATAGTTAACCAGAGTGTTAATTTATTTTATTTTATCTTATGAAAGCTAGACTCATTGTATTTATTTATGTACATTATATTATTCTTAGGGGACATCGTCCCAGAATAAAGTTTATTTTCTATTCTATTCTATTCTATTCTATAGCTAGGGACAAGTGAAAGTTATGAGTTTATAAGCCTTTTTGTAGCTATAGAAAAATAACAAAAATATTTTTCGAAACTAGGCTGTATTCACCAACTTTAAGGGGTCGGTGTACGTTCAAATCCACCAAAAATATTGATTTGGAAGTTTTAGTTCCATCTTAAGTCCAGCAGGACAGTGAAAAATCACTGCCATGAGAATGGCCCGGATACGAGATGAATTTGATGGTTTAGTAGAGCCCCAAAGCTCAACTCCGTACGTCCAAATAGGTCTAATAACTGTTATGTAAATGAGTCTTTTGTAATTAATTGGAAGCTTTGAACGTTTGTCTAGTAAATGTTGAAGTAGTCTGTAACGACGGGCAGTTTCTTGTCGTTTTAGTCTTGTATGTGGATTCCAAGTAAGACGTTTGTCCAAGTGGAGTCCTAGGTCGCTGATCTGTTCAACAGGGATTAGTGGAATATCATAACATAAGTTTTAATTTAATTTTACTCTGAATTAATTAATTATAATTGATTGTTGGTCATTATATTCCAGGAGCACAAACTATTCATGAAACAACAATTATTTTCTACATTTTAGGTAGATTTGCTATTAGCGAGTTTTTTTAAACTATAATTTATTTTCTTAATTTTTAATCTCCAAACGATGTCAATAATATTTATAATCAAGAGCCTCGATTTTAATCAAGTTTTCGTAACCTTTCTATTTCATTTAAACTTTAAATTTTAAAGCATCATATTACCTGAAATTTCATCAGTTAACTTCGAGAAATCATACTCTTCTATTTAAATATGCCCTAGCGACATTTGTAATATCACAACAGTATAATTTATAATTTTAAATTATCTTTCATTAGTAAGAATCCTTTTATCGGTAAATAATTCAATCAGATTAATATAAATTGGTGAAAATTAAGATGAAATATTTCGTTAAATTCAGATCAAGTTAATAAAAGCGTATTAAAAACGATATTATTTGTTTCTATTTACATAAATTAACACAAATTCACTGTTATTCGACATAAAATATGTTTTTCTTTGATTTTTGAATATCCTTAAAATTGAAAAATAAATTTTACATGTGAGAAAAAACAAAACTAAATTGTGGTGTATGGATGTAACTGTCACTAACTGTATTCAGTATCGCATAAGGTTTTTGTCTTGTCTGGAAGACACAGGCCGCACTGTTTTTTTTTTTTTTTTTCATAATTATTACCATTATATACTTGTATGATATAGTGATTGTAATTTGTATTCTTCCTTTCAGTGCAGTATGTCAGACCCTACTGCCTGCTGCCTGTACCCTGCCATCAACTGCACAGCCATCTCCGGTAGGAATCTGTGTGCCCTCAACCCTGCGGCCATTCCTGCCTTAATGTCTTACAACAATGGAATCTTGTAAGGCACTTGGAGATGAGAATAATGCAGACATAACTACTGTAATATTAATACTAATATTACTGAACTAATGTGTGTAAGAAGCCACAAAAAAAAAAAAAATAAAAATCCAGCAATGATTATTATTATTATTGTAAATTATTGAATTGAATTGAATCAATTTTAAATATTAAAGAAAAAAAAATCAAACACCTATAACCATATACAGATTTATAAGAACCTTATGTTGGTGATCAATAGTTAATGAAAATAAACATTATTGAATCTTTAATTAAAATTTTAATATATGTTGAAGTGTGTTTAGCTGGTTCCAAAATAATTATTAATATTTATAATTGTTATATAATTATTAAGCATTAAGAGCGCAAGTAGGCTGGGTATGCCTTCTGGCTATTTGTCGGCAATGTACATCGAATACCTTCGAGGAAGTTCAGCAGATGAATTTAAAATTTAAGATAACAAATACAAAGGTTAGGTGGTCGCGATATATACATATTTAAGATGGGTCTAGGAAAAAATAGATGCTACAGAGATGAGAAGTACTGCAGGGATTGGGCCAAGATCGAAGATGAGGTACCAGGTAGGGACGGATCTTGCAACGTCGACTAAGATCCTTACACATTATATGTGCCAATGTTAAAAGCCTGTAATAAGTGTATGATGTAAATTGCGTGCTGACCCTAGGGTAGAGTGATTATAAAATCATCCTTACTTTAAAATTTATAATGTTAAATAAAAAATATTAACCAACATTGTTAGTTAATCATCACCTAACTGCCACTTATTAGTGTAGTTATTTACACTATAGGAAAGTAAAGAATAAATAAAATAACACATACACCAATAGTTGGGTTCCTTGTATCACTAGGAACAATATCTGTTATCCATCAAGATTACGTATTTAACTAACCCCCAAGTCGTGTGTAACAACACAGCATTGTTATGTTGTTATTTTCAGATCAATTTCCTTTTGATCTGATAGAGGCTTAAGAAGAGCAGACTTTGACTGCAAGATAAGTGAGAAATGAAGACTATATAACCTTCCTATTTTTACATTTATCCTGACATTGAATGATTTTTCTGCCCATATCAATATTTTGTTTTTTTTTATTTACTCTGTCCAAAAAATGTTGCTGTTTCACTTAGATGTTTGCGTTTTGAGTTCTCTAATCAATTCCCTGTGCACTGTTGGCATTCCACAACAATCTCTCACATACATTTATACTTTTGCCCATATCGCAGCTACCTTATTTTTGCACAATGAACCCACAAATTCTTTCGTTGCTATAGTTTACAATAGCACTTTTATAGAACTTTTAAGTTCTATATCTTAGAGGACTGGTTTGAAAGGTGAAAGGTGAAAAACCTAAAAAAAAAATAAAATAAATAAATAAAACAAGAAGACATGCCAATGATGATATCAATTTTGCCTGAAGATGAGAAGATAATCCTAAAAACTGTTGCTGATTGTTAGCTTCATTATAGATCAAAGAAAGAAATACCTAAAATCTAGAGGAAAAATATAGTTTATAACTTCTGATTGAAAGCAATTAGGACATAAGGACCAGAATATTTCAATGGTGTATCATCTGTTCACGTTCATTAAATGTAAACTGTACTGCTAATAAAAAAAAATAACAAAGATGTTCGTTCACTTTTTATTAAAATTAAAAACACTGTAGTTTTTGCATCTATTCGAATCCTTTCGAGCATATCCAAATCGATATGTACCGACCATTTTTGGCGACACACATGCTTTAATAATAATGAACACATAATTTTCGTTTTCACCTCTAGGAATGTCGAAAGAATACGATTTTGTAATAAAACGTTAAAATGTAACAAAATTTATCTATGCTTGCCAAAAAAAGGACCTACAATAGGCCATATTTGAAATAAGGTGCAATAAGGTTTTTTTGAGTTTTTAAGAAATGGCGTGTAATTAAAATTAAAAATTAATATTTTTTTTTCCATAGCCCCTTTTTTTCTTATGCCAATATAACTAAGTTTTCCACATTCTCCTCTTTCTACTTTTTCAGCATTTTAAGCAGTCTTATTTTATCTTTGAATGTTTTAATTTCTAAAATAATTAATATTTTATAAATCATAGTACGGACAACAGATCAAGTTATTAAATGTTGTTTCATTTTACCCCACCTTAAAAAAGAGAGAGATTAAAGCCAAACAATTTAAAAATTAAACGTTTAATCCAGTAGATGTGCCCCCCTCCCCCCAGCTCTGCTCTACAAAATACAATCTTGTTTGATGACTGAAAGGATTAAATTGCAAAGTAACGCCCCCAAATCACTCATCCTAGTTTTTTTTTTTATTTATTTTTTTTTTATTTTACCGTTCTTTTAAGTTTATTTCATTTTATTTTATAGCTTATTTTGTATATTTTCTGAGTTTTATGATTTCATATGTGAAATGAAAGTAAATTGATTAAATTTATTCATATTCTATTAATATACAAATTTAACAGATGTACACTGTTTTGTTTTTCAATGACTACTATTTTTGTCAAAATCTGAAAAAATAAAAAAAAAACTATGTGAACGTAAAAGAAAAATTCTAGTTGCGTATCTTTAGTTATCGTAAAATATCCAAAACGGGGTCGCGATGTACACATAATATCGGAAAACGTTTATCAATATTTACATTATCGAAACTGAAATCGCATTGTAAGCTCTTATTTTTTATCTTTCGAGGTATTTTAGTTAGATCGCTGATTTCAATATTGTTATCGATCAGCATTTTATGTAGCAAAGATTAGTGATCTGTTTTTCATAATGAAAATTTTATTTGATATATATAAATTATTATATTATTATTAATTTTTAGTGTAATTAATATTTGTAAGAATCAACGACAGATAGCAGCAGAATTAACACCCAGACCGAATTTACAGGCAGAGGATCTTATTGTTAAACCTAGAAAAGTTAATGAGATTACATATTTAAACGAGAAACTCAAAGAATTATATAAATGTACAGTAAGATTGTACCATATTATGGCTACTATCTCGCCTTATGACCCTATCTTTTATATATATATATATATATATATATATATATATAATATATACAGCATTTATCCACAATTTCTTGATTTAAATCTAGCTTTCGACAATATTACTTCATATATTACGAACTGTTGGGGACATCATATGTACATCTAGACATAAATATACGATAGGGCCACATATATAAGTATACAATGCGCTGGGATTTTAAAAAAGAATTAAAGTGAAAAACAGTTACAGCTTTCACATTTTGTAATTGGTCAAAGTTGAAGGATCTGTAATCGAAGAATACACAACAAAAATATAGTTATACGCCATTATTCATCTAAGCAAATTTCATATTCGTATGGCTGATTTTTCTCATCTGGTATACAATGCTGTAAATAATGAAGTAGACGAAAGGATAGTGGTGTGGAGGCAAAATTTTGAAAATTATGAAAAAGACGGAATTAATAAATTCCAAAACAAACAGTATTGTTTCGACACTTTTCTTTACATAATAAAATTTTTCAGCTGTTTTCTTTCTTGTCTTTCTTGTTCGTGCCAGACGTATAAAGATTTAGAAGGTGATTATCATACAGCTAAGAATTGGCATATCTTGGCATCTTACAAGAAAAGAGTATTTCATAAAATAAAAAAAATTCACACTAGACCCAAATGGTAAGGTTTAACATACACTTCAGCCATTGTAAATACTATAAGGAAGTTTGCTTATTCATTTATAACAAAGTTCCCAATACAAGAACACCCTGGTACCTAATTGGACCTATGGACTGTTGGGGGCATCATATTGATGAAACTGTTAGTAAATTATTTCAACTAACTGATTTAATAAATATTTTATCTGTATAATTTCTGATTAAGATAGTAAATAAATAATAATTAATAAGTTTTGAATTGCTTCTTAAATCACAAATCTCCATGTTACTTCCCCAAAACAAGAACAAGGTATTATAAATCCAGAGCAGATTGCTTGTAAGGGTAGGAAGAGCAATAAAATGATTATCGCGAGGGGCGGCGGTGTACTCAGCAATGATAATTAAGAAGGAGAAACAATTATTCCAGCAATTTATTGGAGAGGGGATTCCAATGCATACTAAGGCCTACCCCTAGGGCTCTCACTCAGCCATCCACCGACGAACAAATAATTACTGAGCAACATATTAAATCTGCCCTCTTGTATATTCATAGGGAAGGGGAAGGTAGGGGAGGGGGTAAGACGCAATAACGAACGACGGCTGCCACTCGGGGAGCACAATGGCTGACCACAGTGCCACTATCATCGCATGCGATGCCCATCCAACCGCAGATCTCTTTACCACTTCCAAGCAGTTCCCTCCTTGCTCTTATTAGACATGACTGGTGCGATTACTACTATAATCCCTACTTCCTCTCTCAATAAGTCAAAACATTTATCACTTTGATTCATACAATAGTTCATGTTTTCAATTACATCTAATACTGTCCTACTACAAACTTTAATCAAATGCTAGTTTAAAGGATAATTATTATCATATTATCTAAATACCATAAACCTGTACCGCTACAAGCCATGAAGAGTCCTGGGTTCAGTGCTTCATGAGAAAGTATTTTTTCATGACCAACGTCGACCCTTCTGAGTTCCCCTCATCCTCTACTACTCTACTCCCTACTAGTGTACTGTTCTTTTGATTGTAAGAGAGGACTTTTTGGGTGGTTTCGTGCTACATATCCCACCCATTGTAATAATTCCGCTTTTACTTCCAGCTCGATCGACTGCTCGGTTATGGAGATTCTTATTCTTTTAATTCTTTTCCCTGAATCATTGTAACACATTGGGCCCACTGTTACTCAATATTTTTCTCAAGCGTACACTAAGAGAAAATTCCTCATTGCCAAACTTTAAGGTGGTATACTTGATTCATATAATCGGAGTTTCAGTTTCCGTGATATATTTCTCTTTTCCTAGAATTATTTAATCGATTTCAATAAGCTGGTGAATTGTTTTATTAATTTAGGTGTAATTGGTCACGGTTATATTACTATGTAGGTAATGGTTTATATTAGAATTAACATGTAGATTTGTTAAATAGATTCTGAAGTTTTTTGAAATTTTTATTTAGTAAATTTCTTTCCTTTTTTTGCGTGTATTTAACAGATTTTAAATGTAAATTTTTTCTTATATTTTTTTATAAATTTATTAAACGTTGAATATTGTTGATACAATATATATCATATGTCGTGTCCCTGAGTCTTTTGTATTTAATATGAATTCTAATACTTGGTACTGAATATAATATATTACGAAAACCGTCGCAGAATGCTTTCGACAGGTAATATAAGGGTGTTGTACGTGAAAAAGACGTGTATCATCAATTTTAATATCTTTGTCATCATACTTAAAAATATTGACAAGTATATTTCACTAATTGGTGCAGTAAAGTAGGCATAACGTTGCAGATAATGAACTACGCGATTCACTTAATATTTATTTTATTTATTTAAACTCTTTCGTACATTGTGCTTTGACTGGCATTCACAAAAATAAAAGATATAATATTAATACTTAGTTTACATTCTCATAGTTTTCATATTTAAATCTTAGTACAATTATACCAAGATTTGAAGATGAAAACTGTAGAAACATCTTCACCTGAAAGGTCACGTTGGTAGTAGTAGTACAGTAGGAGTGGCCTTTTCTGAAGAAAAAAGTAACATCTTAACATCTTACAGGGAGAATGCCTCACTACTGCGCTGTTCCTATTATTTATATCGGATATTGTTGCTTTCTTTAAAGAAAATGAAGCTAAAGGTATCTCCATACATCAAAACCATAAAGTTATAATGCTGTTGCTTGCAGATGATATTGTCCTTCTTGACACTACTTGGCAAGGTGCATAAAAGATATTGATAAAAGAAAATAGATTGAGGACTCTAGAATAATACTGCGGGATCAACTACTTAAAACTAAATCCAGAAAAATTAGAAATAGTTTTATTCCATAAGTCTCCCAAAACTCTGAAACCTCTCTATTGGCAGAACTCTCGACTTTATATACCAAAAACTACACTTATTTAGGGATACCATTCTCATCTTCTGGAAAATTTCATAATGCATGAAAACATTTTATTCAAAAGGCTTGCATTGCAAGTGGCAGGGTATTAGAAATCCATAGAAAAGGGGAAAGTGATACCTGGAAAACAAAAAAGACATTGTTCGATTCAATGATTTTGATTACATTGCTTAATGCTGCTGAGATATGGTGCCTCAGGTATTTAAAAGCACTCGAAGTCGTTGAGTTAAAATTTCTTAATCTGCTCCTCTGGCCTAAAAGTGCGCCAAATTATATAGTAAAACTGGATATTGGTCAACGCCCTGCGGATGATTGTAATGAAAAAAGCAGTTAACTTTTAGACAAGACTCTCAACGCTCCCAGAGAACAGGTATCCACGACTAGGAAGTATGCAAGAAGTTGACATCGATTTTCCCAATGAACTAAAATATATCTACAAAACGGGACTGCAAAACCACACTAAGAGTATTATAGAAAATCATTTTCTTTTTCTTGACATCAATAAATTCAAATACTAATCCAGTCTACAGAAATCTCAGTTGTTTGGATTTTTTTTCCTGAAGAGTATCTAACTTTTAAGACTTGCATCCACAAAACACGAGTTGTCAGCCGTTTAAGAATTTTCAACCCACACGCTATAAATATATATCTACAAACTACATCCTATACTATTCAAGATGAAGAAATCTGCCATGCCTGTCTGCAATGTATATCTAATAGCCTACATCATCTTCTCCAATGCCCATCATCCAATGTATATAGAGAGAGATACCTGCAGCAATACATAGCTGATTCACCTCCCTATGTAAATATTGAGGTCATTTACTTATTTTTATTACCAGTAACTAAGATATACACTGTTCCCGAAATAATATTATTATCATCTCATACCAATTTACTTGTTACTTGCTCTGCTGTTATTGGAATATTAATATTATTTATAATATGTTTTATCATTATTCGCATTTAAAAACAGATTTTAATAATGAGTAGTATGTATTATTATAGTGGTATAATAATAATATAATATTATAGTGTTATAGTATTTTAGTGGGAGTAATATTTTGTTTACATTGCAAACTTTAATAAGATGTGCGGTCAGCGACTCATAAGAAGTATGTACATAAATTGTTTATATTATGAAATATTTGTACAAAGACATCTTTAACAAATAATGTTATTATTATTATTAGTAGTAGTAGTAGTAGTAGTACAGATGCTAAAGGGACAGCAAAAATGAAGAGTTATATTTTAAAAAATGATACTACTTCAGAAAATGTTTAAAGAAGAGCAAAAAACTTACATCACTCTTCCTCCTTCTGTTTAATAGAAGACATTTACATAATTTAAATCCTTCATAGATGTCTACTCACAAAAAACGTATAGTAGTGTATGCAGTTGATCAGAAAAAAACTTCGAACGAAAGTTTCAGTTTTGAAAGATAACTCCTCAATTATTTTTTATGGTTATTAATGGAGTTATTATTATTATAATAAAACAAACTATCCAATATCTTAAATTTTTATATCCACTTTCTTTATCTATATCCAGCTCAATTATTTTATCGTCAGTATGAGATTTGATTTAAACTTTCGCTGTTTATAAACGCCATTGTATTAGTTATCATAAGTAACATGCATGTTTTGTAAACATCTTCAATATATTGATCCAATAACTGCATAATGTTTAATTTTTTACAGAAAAACTCATGAATCATGTTACTGTTTTATATAAACCCCAGCCAATATGGAGCACCTCGTTAAACAAGTTTAGCGGCTAGGCCGGGTTAGCCAATTAGAGATGGCTCTGACCACGCAAACAAATTACAAATTTCCCCATCAGCCACCTCACGTGGTTTTCATCGACACATATCGCCCTCGTGATGATTGATATCAACCAAGGTGTCACTAATTAATATCGTTTTCCGTAGTTTATTAATTCTACAGGTTCATTACAGTTCATGTTGTTAAAAAAAAAACATTTATATTTAAATTTAAATTTAAATTCAAATTCAATCAATATTATATTTCCAATAAATAGTTGATAATATTGATAATTACATTTTTGTCACATAAAAGAAATATTTATTATTTTTTTTTTTTGTTTATTGGCTTGTTAATTGATAGGAATTTTAAAATTAAAACGGTTTTAAGGATATCATATATCGAAAAAATATTATCTAATATCACAAACAAAATATTAATTTGGGTAACATTGTGGGCAGCAATAATGAATGAAAAAATAAACCTTATTCTCGGACTTGCTGACCCTTAACAATAATAATAATATGGCACAATTACAGGGACAATTGTCTGGCCGTGTTACTTACAATTCAGTGCAACAGGAACTACAAAACATTCTGTCAAAAGGAGAAAAAATAAAATTGAATCATACATGAAAAGACAAATCAAATCTAAATATTAACTTTACTATTTCCATATTTCCATAGAAGCAGTGAATGGGTAAGGAATTCCAGAAGAAGATAGCGCGAATGTTCTGGGATTTTTTTTAAGGAAGCACTCCTATGTGAGGGGGTATACAGGTTATAAGGTTGGGACCTTGTGTTCAGTAGGTGGATAGAAGAACGCAAAGTGATTATGCCAAGAATATTTCTGGTAAAAGGTTTGGGTTTTAGTGATGGAAATAGGAGTTTACCCAGAAAGTATTCCCTTCAGAAGATAGGAAAAAGCCGAATAAGCTCAAAAAACCGGCTAGTAACGTGTGACCTCCTTGGGATCCAGACAATCCCAACACTCCCAACCCTTAGGCCGGACGTCTGTTCCGTTAGGATTATCTTCAATATAGGCCCATCCGACATCAGTGCGATGTCAGAAGAAACAGAACAAAATATCTTTCCAGTATATATATTTAATAATTTGAAACAACATTAATGACACTATACGTCATGTTAATTAAAAGAGCTTTCCTCAATAAATATAACCATTACAATTTATATAGTAAGTGTTTTGTGAACAAATGAAAATAAATGGAGAAATTTCCTGTTTTTTTTTTAAAGGATTTCCGTGCAGTTGTGTGAATAATATTTAAAACAAAATATTAAAAATAAAGGAATAAAAAATTAGATCAGATTTGAATCGTTCATCAGTGGTTTCTAACAGGAGGAAAATTTTATAATGGAACCAGGAAAGCGTTTATGTTAAAAACATCTTTAATTGCCTATAAAATTATATGAAACAAATGTTTTAAATATGCTTTAATTACACGTATAAGTAAACAAAAAGTAAGGTTTACGGGTGTACAGAATAATTTTACTGAAGGTATATCAAGGGTAGGAAAACGCGAATGAAATAAGTTACCTACTTCAGAAACTCCATAAAATACTTTATTAGCACGGAACGATTCTTAAGATACAATTACGTATGTGTTAGGAAAACGTATACCATAGTATATGTGAGTGTTTAACTATTAATAATAATTAATTACAGTAGAAAGGTTACAGTTGTCACGGTTTATTTCCTATTCTATTTGGTTTCATTGAAAAAAAAATAATAACAATCACAAACTCAGATACTAGTTATATAAAAATATAACTATAAATTTATAAAAATATAACTATACATTTATATAAACTATAAATTTAATACAAAAGTATTTCATTAATTTCATATCAACTAATCTTCAATCACTTGTTATATATATGGAATAATTGATTCAATCGATGTTTTGATTATTTTATTAAATTGCATGCTATTCCTACAATCAAATAATAAATAAGCACCATTAGTTGTGGTTAATAGATCGATTTAAATATTATTATCCTAATTAATTATTGGAATTTTCATGAACTCAGAGAGGCACAGTCGAATGACGATGAAATCATTGACATGTTGGGACTGACCCGCTCACGCTGACAAGAGTGTAGACCAGCGCCTGAGTGTGAGTGGCAGGCAGCTGTCATAGCAGAAGGAGTGCAGTTCTGACAAAGAAGATGAAGTGGTACTACACTCAACTGCTCTTGGTCTCCTCAATGCATTGGTTGTGGTATGCTGCAGTTAGGCAATGGCCAGAAATTTAATTTACCTGAAAATGGGGGGGGGGGGGGGGGGGAATAATCCGATATGAGCACTTTATGAGATTGGTTGTTCAGTAGAAATTCATGCAACGAATATTTTTAAACAGAAAAAACACACGATGTTAAAATAATTTAAATGATCGCCAAAACATTTTTCTTTTAGTATTTGATCATTATTTTGTTTATTCATCACTTCAGACTGGGGGTTAAATGTTTTAAAGTGGTGAAGACCAAAAATTTGGGATTTTTCTTCGTCTGATCTGTCCAGGTTTGAGATTTTGTAAGGAGAGGGTGATTAAAATGTTTGTAAATAAGGGGATTTTTCGTTTTTACCCATAATGGCTTGTCTAAAGTATTGAGGTTTTCAGGATGTTTATGTAGGTTTAGGATTTGAAATTTTCTAATTTTTGTCTTTAGTTTGTTCGTTAAATTGACTTAATTATGTTTATCTGATGGGTATCTCGTACGGTATACGCCCTTGCTCCGCGTTTGAAATGAATATATCAAGGAGATCAGGAAGTTTTTTAAGAGAGGATGGCCAATAAGTAGGGTTCAAGGGTGAGAGGACAGGACAAGAGATAGAGGTTGCAATATGAGATAAGATGCGGCAACGGGAGTAGGATGTTCTACAACCCCATCTCTGGTGTTTGGCGTCTCCTCCAGCAATAAAGCGCGATTGGAGGAATCGGAATAAGGAATCAAGATTGTTCGTATTTTGTTTGTTGTAAAATGGTTTGTTAGTAATTTAAAATTTTCTTTATTTGATGTTTCTATTTTTATGTCTTTGGCACTAGAACAACAGTAGAAATTAGTTTCTCCAATTAATGGTTATTTATATTCTATGTCGTGATTTTTAAATACTTAATTTATTTATTTTTTTACATTTGATTATCATTTTTTTTTTTTTTTTTTTTTTTTTTTTTTTTTTTTTTTTTTTTTTTTTTTTTTTTTTTTTTTTTTTATACATATAAAATAAATACACATATTTTTTTGTTCGCTAGTTACTTCAGAGATGGTCCCATAAACAATTAATAGAAATCCACTCAGCGCTTTCAAATCTAAAAAAAAAACAGAAACAGACTTCAAGATTAAACCTACTTGTACAAACTTGAACTAAATAAAAAATAATAAAGCAACATGCACTCACCTAGCACTAAAAATTAAAAAATAAAGTAAATGTTTAAAAAAACAAAACTAAAACCGACTTCGAGATTAAACATACATGTACAAAATTGAACTAAGAAGTATAAACTAAAACAAAATACACTCAGTTACCACTAAAAATTAAAAAAAAAAAAGTGAATTACAAAAAAATATATAAAATAAAATATACTTGACTTCAAGAGTAAACCTATGTGAAAATTAGAATTAGATTGCAAAAAAAAAAATATTTTAATTAGTTCAAAACGAAAATCATTAAAATGCAATTAACGAAATTATCGATACATATATACCTAATCACAATTTATGATCAGTTATTTTTGAAGCCGGTGCCAACATAAACAAACTGAAATCGATACAAAGCTCATGATTGTAAAAAAGTTCAAAAAGTTTGTTTCAAAAGCAGGATTAAACGCCCTTCTTGGTTGGCACCAACTCCAAAAATAACTGATAAATTGTGAATAGATCGTAGAACTACCGATAATTTTGTTAAATGTCCTATAATGCTCTTTGTTTTAAAGTTTTTTAATATAAAAATTAACTTTATTTTAATTAAGTATTAACTTAGTTCTTATTGAAAATGGAATGAAACGATAATTTTCCATTAACAATTAGCTATTTATTTATTTGTACATAAAGCAGTTGGTAAAAAAAGCTGTTATGAATAAGGATGTAATATAATCTGAAACCTCTCATAAAAATATTACTGTTTCAATCCCACAAAATATTCTATCCATAAGTCAGATGAATGTGCCATTTTCCGCATTACTTTCGGATTAGGAAGGTTCAATTCAAATGAAGTAAGGCCGGCTCTATTTCGTTGGAAGGATTCCAAATATCTGAGAAAATTTATTACTATTGAAGCACTAAGTTAGATAAGGTTAGCATTAGGTTTATTTACTCGGATAATTGGACCTTTATGCTTTTCATAGGGCAACACCGTCCTTAAAAATATCAATGGCTCTTGGATCGTAGCCAGATAAAATGAAATATAAAACTACCTTCCTCATTACTTTTCGATTACTTGGACAAATTTAAAGCAACTGAGGAAAGGGTAATTCATTTTTGTGTTTACTTAACCGCATAAAGGCGGTACTAAAAGCGATATCTGTCCCATTTATTCTTTTATTTTATAAATGGATTGAATATTTCTTTGAATTATTCCTAAGTGAACAGCATTATTCCGCTTTAATTAATTTAGGGATGTGCCGGTTCCAAATGACGATTATCGGTTCCATCGATTCTTGAGATAAGAATCATTATTGAGAATCGATGGTCCTAAGTCGATTCCTAAGATGCGATATATATATATATATATATATATATATATATATATATATATATATATATATATATACAAGAAATAAAATAGAAAATATATAAGAGATAAAAATAGAATATAATACATAATAATATAAAATGAAAAGAAAGAATCGTAACTACATTCGTACTCTATATACAAAATTCACAACACCCCTGTTCAAGCCCGCCCCCCCCCCCAATTAGGAGGGCTAGCTGGGCTCAGGGAGTTCCCAGCTGCGTCACTATCAGAATCCAGTGGAGGCTGAGAGAGAGCGCTATGGCACAGTCGCACAGGTATGAGTAGAAAATCTGACCATTACCAGCACTCCAATAATAAATATTTACAATAAATCTCGGGGCCATTGACGTTTTAATCGACGAGGTGGATTATAAGAATGCGTGGAACTGGATAATGAAGGAGCAAGTAGATTGGGATGGTTGGAAAGGTTTTGATGGAATTTGGAGAATTTAACAGGCATCAGATATAGGACAAAAGGTATATTCAAATCATTATGAAGGATTTTGTTGGAGACATAATGTGGAGCATTTTCAATATTACGGAGGACTTTGAATTGAAAGGATTGAATACGTTTCATATTCGATTGTTTTGCTGTCCCTCACACTTCAAGTCCATAGGTGCAAATAGGTTTAATGATGGTTTTGTATATGAGGAGTTTGTTTTCTATGGAGAGCTGGGATGTTCTATTTAGTAGTCTGCACAATTGGCTGAGGCGTCTGTTAAGTTTTTGTCTTTTAAGTCTAGTGTGAAGGTTCCAACTAAGTCTTTTGTCTAAGTAGAAGCCAAGATACCGTACTGTGTCAGCTATGGGTAGCGGGATATTGTTAATATAAACAGGAGGGCAGGATGTGCGGCGGAGAGTAAAGATTACGTGGGTACATTTGGATTCAATAACTTTTCAAATGTCCTCCAGTTGTTACACCAGTCTTCAATCAGATATAAGTGGGTTTGGAGATTTTAAGAAGCTATTAGGGGGTCAGGATGGGATAAAAGGATAGCAGTGTCATCGGCAAATGTTGCTAGGAAAGTATCAGGAGTAGTAGGGTTATCTGCAGCGTAGAGGATATATAGGACTGAACCAAGCGCGCTACCTTGTGGAACACCTGCCTCAATTGAGTAGCAGTGATAGTATTCCATTCCGCAGCGAACTTGAAAGGAACGGTTAGTGAGGCAGGATCGAAGAACTAGGAATAGTGACTGAGGTAAAAAGGTTTTGAGTTTGAAAAGCAAACCGGCATGCCATACCCGGTCAAAAGCTTGCGATATGTCCAGAAATGAGCCAGAGCAGTATTCTTTGCTTTCAGGTACAGAGGATGTATGGTCTACAACTCTAAGGCCTTGTTGGACAGTGGAATGCTTAGAGCGAAACCAGAACAGGTGTGAGGAAATATGTTGGGATTCAAGGATGGGTATAGTGCATTTAAGAAGGAGTTTTTCAAAAAATTTTGAAAGGATCAGAAGAAGGCTGATCGGTCCTGGCTACAGTAACGCTATGAGATAGATTACAATTAAATAGATCAAGTAATACCTCTCCGTCTCATTTTTTTAAATTTTGTAATACTCTACTCCTTCTCAGAGCTATATAGTTACATCAAAAATCCACTCTGATTAACGAAGGACCTTAGACCAAGCTACAATGTTTCTTCAATAAATTTTATGTTTGGGTATCTGCCTTCATCAATGTATATCCAGCATTTAAAGGTTTATTTCAGTTAACATTCTCTATTCATAATATAACATATTTTGATACTCTAGACTAAATATAAATATTTATCATATTTATTTCTAATTATAGAAAAATACAATTTGTTTGCTAAGGACAATCTCTGATACATAGTTATTTGCAAGTCAATAAACAGTTATACTTAATAAACGGAGGGTGTTTCTAAATGATTCCTGTTTGAATTTATAATTCTATGGAAAAACTGAAAGAAAAAGAAAAAAGTTATTTTAAGTAATGGTGAGAAAAATATATCATTAGAAGTGTGATACAAATCATACGCCAACAACACAAAGTCAGAAAATATAATTCTTCTTTTAAGACATTTTAATTTTGAAAACTTCCGGAGTATTGCTCATTTGAAGGATATATGAACGAATCCAAACTCTTGTTATTTTGGAAATTTCGTGGCAACTAAACTGCGCAAAAATGAATAGGGATATGGCTAATTTTTTGTTATTTACTTTGCCTACCATTTTTGTATTATTTTTATTATGAACAGCATTAATATTCATTAGAAACTATAATGTTTTTTGCTGAAATAAAATACAATTAATGGGTTTTGAAAGATAACAAAAATAAAACGTTTAAGGTGCATAATTTTTAAAGTGGTTTGGCCATGTACTAAGAATGCCAATCAATAGGTTGCCAAAAAAAGTATGGGAAGCAAGAGCAGTGGGAAAACGACGCAGAAGTAAATGGGAGGACCTCATATCGGATCTGGCGAGGAGGAGGGGACTCACTATGGGAGAGATTAGGAGGTTGACTGCGGATAGAGAGGTGTTTAGAGCATGGTTGCTGGTTGCCCCGACACCGTGAGGTATAAGGGTTAGATGTAGAAGAAGAAGAAGTTGCATATTTTTTTTTATTGAACAGATTAGTTTTTGGAAACAATTAATACCTTGTATAATGTCCTCTGTTAGCCAAAACCTGTGTGCACCTATTAGGCATACTATTAATAATGTTGTCACTGGTTTCTTGACGAATTTCACCCCAGAGATGTTGCAATGCTGCACTTAGTGGTTGAAGGTCAATTAGCGGCGGATGATGATTAAAAAGCCTTCTCTGTAACGCGCCCCACGTGGGCTCAGTAGGATTGAGGTCTGGAGACAATGGGGGAAGGGGCAGGCAGGAAATTCCCAGGTTTTCTAAAACTTGATGAACAACTATTCCTCTATGAGGTCGAGCGTTTTCATCCAGAAATCGAAAATCTCTCCCAATGAGATCTCTAGTTGGAGGGAGGTATTCCTCAATAATTTCATGTGCATATCGAGCTGCTGTGAGGTTGGTTCGTCCTCCCGTGTAAATGCCAGCCCAGACCATTACACCACCTCCTCCAAACTGCACTGAAGGCACAATAAACTGAGGCATTGTTCGCATTCCTTGATCTCTGTAGACTCTTCGGCGTCTGCTGTCACTATACTGACAAAAACGCGACTCGTCGGTAAACATCACAGCATTCCAATTTGTGTCCTCTTCTAGTCGCTCGCTGCACCACATTCTTCTGAGCTGCTGGTGGCGAGCTGTTGCTGCAGGTCGTCTCTAAGGGGCATATGATGTAAGGCCAACTTCTTTACAAACGATTACGAATCATTTGTTTTGATAAAAGTTTAGGTAAAACACCTTTAACTTCATTAAGGATCTGGCGTGCACTGCGAAAAGGGTTTCTCCTGGCAGTGATAACAATATTTTTATCCTCTCTTTCAGTTGCAATACGTTGTGATCCACTGCCCGGCCTTCTATTGGCACTCCCAGTCACCGAAATGGAACTAAAGCCCAACGGGAGACGACACTCTGGCAAACGCTAACCGCCTCTGCAATATCCACTTGTCGATGACCTTGATAACGCATTCTCACTATAATTTCGCGAACTTTGGGTTCAAGATGATGTCTGCCCATGTTTATTAAAAGTACTACTGGATTAAAATACGAGAAAAGCTGTTTATTTACAAAATGATAAATCTTCATGTTTACTTTTCTTAAGAAAACTTGTTATAAATAAAAGGTTTAACGATTGTTTTGACTCTGGTTTGTATTTTCTATTTTGTTGTACCTTACTAATATTGAATAGATTGGCTAATTTAATTAAAATGACAGAATAGGGGATAAATAAGGCATATCCCTATTCATATTTGCGCAGTTTATATCACTCACTTCATAAGTGACACATCGTTATGATATTCCATTATGTATTTTAATGAATATTTGCCTTAACGAAAGACCATCCTCAAAAAACTATTGATTGATTTTATATTATTTTTTTAACCTTGCATTTGACATTGGATATTTAAATAATTCAGAGGTATGTATAGGCAGATATAAATACTTGGAAATATTAAAAAAAACTTTTTCTTTACAACAAATGTTACAATTATTTATAAAAAGAAATTCGTAAAGATAAACTTTATCAAAAACCTGAAATAAAACCTCTGCTCAAACTTTAAAAATCAAAACCAGGAAGAGAACGAAAAGAACCAGCTACCGAAAATCAAGCTTTAAAAACATTATTTTATGCTGTCTGTAAATTTTACACAGAACATGTCCTCACGAATATTTTTTGCGAGGTCTATACTCCTCATCACATGCTAGATTTAATGTGAGGGAAACAATAAAAATAATCTCCTTAAATGTTAATAGGTGACCTCATTACTGGAAAAATTTAATCTACCGGACTCATTCGTTGAATATCAAGTGACTAAAAAGAACGTTTTAATAAATTTTATAGCTAACATAAGAATACTTGTTAAAAATCATCAAGGCTTAAGTAAATTAGAGGAAAAATTCTTGTTTTTTCTGGCAAATGCTTGAGAAAATATTTAGAAACCACAGTTTTTAATTAATATACATATAAGAAATACTCCCGAGTTTGTGATAGAGTAATAAAAACTCCTTTTTTTTATTGATTGGTTATAAGTGTAGGCGTTGAATCAGTAAAAATTATTAAATACCTTTAAATCTTAACAAGGTGTTTTTCATTTAAGTGTTTCTCATCTCGAGTGTGATTATATCAAGCAACCTCCTATTGTATAGATACAATTATTCATCTTTTTTTCTTTTCTCTAATTGATTATCATCAAAAATGTCCAACACATTCATTAAATTATTTAAGTATATTAATTAAGAAATAGTTTTTATAAATTAACTATATTTCATCAAATGAATATTAAAATCTGCATCATTCAAGAGCAATAATAATATCGTTGATAGTGAATCTATTCATACAAAATAAATTAACATTAAAAAAAATATCCAACTGAACAAAGTCTAACTAAATTAATTAAGCACATTACAATGTTTTTCATCTTAATTTGCGTAGTTTGTATTCCAAACATGTGCTAATTTTCGGAACAATAGTTTGAGCTAATTCAAAACATCATTTTTTCGGTTCCCCTAACAGCCTAACAATTGACATTTAAAAACTGCAAAACGGACAAATATTTTACTGATTATTTTTAATATTTTATTACTTTTATCTCGATAAAAGATTAAATGACAATGTATGTCGTTTCCCTTTAGGCTGTATTTACATGTCATGTGAACAAAGAATGTTCTGATCCGATGGCTCCGAATCAATACGAATGCTCTGTACACAACCCCCTTGAGACACAATGTGAGGCAATCCACGGAGATTTGCCTCCAGTCTAAGAACTGAAACAGGCACTCATCTGCGCTGTGGTGGAAGGGCTCTCCAGCCTCCAGTGGTTTACTCGGCACATCTCCTCTCTTCACGACCAATCCTTAGCCTCTTATCAAACACCGAATGTACATTTCTCTACCATCTTGCCGCTTCAAATAAGTAATACGTTTATATAGTGGTAAGCCGTAATCATATTTAGTTAAATATACAATATATTTATTTATTTTTTTATAGCAATAGAAGACAATGTTTTTTACTTTGAGTACATGAACGGGGCTCAAACCACATATATTTTTCACTAAAATTCAAAATATTCAATTTTTTTAATTTTTTATTTCATACTATTTAAAACTCGATTCTTACCTCAAATAAAGTACTTAACTCTGAAAATGCTATTTTACTATCGATGTAAAACCTACATAAAAATCATAATAATTACGGTCGCAAGGGTAAACTAAAGAATAAAAGATGTAAAACTGAAAATATATTTATAAAAAGTTTAAAATATTCAAATTTCTGTTTGTAAATGTTCAATGCCCTTATGTAATATTGCTACTTGGACAGGAGTCATCCAACAGATTACTAGCCCATTCTTACCAGAGTCGAAAGGATCCACAACGACATAATTTTTATTAAATAAAACTTCCCAGGTCGGATTTGAAATTCCACTACTTGACATGTTAAGACTATTTCCGCACCTCAAATTATCTTTATCTAAGCTTTGTCCTAGAAAAGATCTTATGACTTCCAGAAGTCATACAATCTATTTACAATATATAGGATTCGTGATAACGCAATATGTTAATAAATTCAATTTACCGATGAATGTATGTGATTGTAGGATTTATGTAGAGAATTTCATTCAAAAGTTTGGGGATAGAAACTTCAATAAAGAAAAGCAAATTGATAATGGTATGGGAAATTTTTAAAATATGTAAACAAAAAAAAAATTAACACTGAAAACTACTCACACTAAAGCACTTAATTACAAATAACAAAATTAACTACTTTTGCTTCGTAAAGAGAATTGTAGTTTGTAAAATCAGTTAAAAAATGTAAGACAATGAAGTTCAAATTTATTTTGTGTAAAATGACTTTGAAAAGGAATCTTTTAACATCAAGCTGTGATATGATGTTTTATATATTATTTTATTTTAATAATTATCTTTTAGCCATCGAAATCAGAATGAAATGAATTTCTTATAAATTAAAAACTTCTAGATAAATTTAGGGAATAATTTAAAATTGAATAAGCAAATAACATGTTGAATAGAACAATATTATTAAAAGGGATTTCTAAATAAGAATTGACGCCTGAAGTAAGGTATCAGTAAGGTTGTTCATTGTTGAACACGTTAAGCTGACAACCAATTATATCTGTTATAAATGTTATAACTACTAGTTTGCATTTGGAAAAAAAAAAAACTACTGATAATTTAAGGAATTAAGTAAGTTGATTTGTATTATTTTAATTATTGGCTGATACTTTCGAGCCATTTTCTCAACATCTGAATATAAAATGAACAGCTACCATTGAAACAAATATATTTATGATAGCAACTTAATTAAGAATCATATTATGATATATTATTAATCTATATACTGATTTCAGATATCTCTATTTGAAGAGTTATCTTACAAATACTGAACATGTACACATTCGTTCGACATTTTTTGTTTATTATTTCCTGATAATAATGATAATAAAGGCCTCACGAGCTGCACTCTACTACAATTTAGTAAACATTTAAAGTGTGTATAATTGATGTGTACGTTAGTAGTCATCTATCAAGGATTTAAATATCATTGTTTTGAATTCAACAGCAGGGAGAGGCCTGGTGTAGGTTTAAAAGTACAAATTTAAAAGATATCAATAACAGTTGTGAAATGGCAAAAATATACTTCAAAATCAGGCAGCTGTTAATGAAATAAGTAATAAAGAGATGTAGGCTAGATTATAAGATTTGTGGGTTTTCCTGTCTTGCAAGGACCAGTAATATATTTTTTTTTGTTTCTTCGTGGTGATATCCTTTAATGTTTTATTTTTTATTTATTTTTTTTCATCTTCTGGTATCCATAGTATTTATTTTATTTTAGGAAGATAAAATACAACCGTGATACTAATAAAAGTACCATAATCATTATTATTTTAGTAAATTAACAAATATGCTGCTAATAGAATTTCACAGTGAAACAAAGTAATATTCATAGCTAATGTAAGAAAATATTTACTTCGGTATGAAATATTAACTATTATGTTGCGTTCTTATAAATATTAACTAATACGTTCGGCTTTTGAAATGTTTAAGCCTTCTAGTGAAGTTCATTAAAATAGTAGCAATCCATTCTTAAAAAGGATCCTTCCTCGTACCATCCTCCCCCGGGCGTTTCCTCCGGGGGAAAAAGGAAGGATAAGTTATTTAGCGAAGCCCTTGAAGGTCAGAAAAGAGGGAGGCTTTTCATCCTCAAAGGAGCAAAAAAAGTAGTCACCAGCTAAGAAGTTAAGGAGATAAAGCGGAATAAAGTCTCCGAGAGTGAATCAGGGAGCTTTTTGGACGCGGTGCACTCGCTTTGTTTGCGTGAGGAAGTGTTAGAGTACCGAGAGTTTATTCTTTAATTTTCACACGAGTAAAATAAGTATCTTAAGAGTGATATCAAATTCTATATAAATAAATAACTAACCACGAAAACTACTGAACTAGTATAAACCAAATTTTAGCTACAACATTTACATTGGTCTAGAAAGGTTTAGCAATAATAATATTGACTCCTATTTAATTAAATTGTTATTAAGAAGCGATAAATGTGGATCTCAGTGAAGGTTAAAAATGGTTCAATTGTTGGCGATCGCAATTCTGCTAAGAGGTTAGAAAGGTACGATGCTATATTGAGCTTGAAATTGATCATTAAATTTACTTATTTTTAATGAAATTGTTATTTTAAAAAAAAAGGGGCGTGGTTGTGCCATGGACACGGCCGTGTGTTATAGGTGAATACGTTTATGTAACAGGTTATATTATTTAAATAAAATATTATTATTTATGTATTTAGGATAAGGAAACAAATAATTATTGTGCTACAAAATAACTTTATTAATTATAGGTCTGTGATACGACAAGTACGACACAAATGACATACGAGATACATCGAGATTTCTGGTAAATGAACTCACTGAGCATGAAGTCTTGAACTATCATAACTGTAGTAAGATCAGGCTCGTTGTTTTTGATGTTTGTTTATTAGGTCTCGTGATCGGGAATAATTTTAGCGATGTTTTTGGAATATTTTAAAAACAATCGTAACATAAAAAGTGTATAATCTTTTATTTCAAAATAAATAAATTTCCGAGATGTCAACGTTAACTCTATTACAATCAGTAAAACTATTCATGTTGCGATATATGGCGACTCCTGGCTTTGCGACTTGATTATGATGAAACCACTACCGATGATGTAGTTTGCAATTTGTTTGTTCTTAGCGGTATCACAATTTTATCTCAGATCAAAACTAGGCTTATTTACTGGGATGGAAATTTCTATCCAAGTTTCGCTGATTGCCAAATAATTAGATCGGTTGATGATTATATCGGTAGAGATGTCTTCTGAGTGCACGGTCAAGCTTTGTGCATTAATGGCGGTAAAGCTGAAGGAACTTTTATGTTTCCGGCACTGCTTGACTCGGTCAGGAGGTGTTTTATTATTACCGTTCCATTGTTCTTTCCAACCGATTGTACTCAACCGATTGTAACCAACGATCTCTGTATTGGGTTTTGGCTTTTCAACGCGTATGGGCTTACTTTATATATTTTTGATAATATTATTTTTGATTCTTAATACCTTATTATATTTACTGTAACTCATTTAAACTAATGTTTTATATTCAATCGATAGGTGTTGATGACAGCTGACGATTAAAACTTAAACGAACATCGTAGCTTCTCCAATACAAAAGTTATACTAATTGCAAATCTCGATACGCAGCAAAATAAATTCAAAATTGCGGCGCTTTCTCCTCTACCGCGGGCGATGCGTCACTGTTTGATCTTTGATCCTTTAGCTATCCTGTGGTCTAATTTAGTTTTGGATGTAGAAGATAGATTCGAAACTACAACGCCGAACTGTATCCCCCGATTTTGTTATTAGGTTTATTGGATTGCCCCTATGTGGTTGAAAATTTAGATGTATTCACGTAAAACGGTAAACATGTGATTTATGGTACATTCGACTGATACAAACAAGATTTATATTGATACATAAATAGAACTTCAAATATTAGTTATATTTATCTAAGTACTTTCGAAATGGATTATTCTTACGATTTCATAACACTAATTAATTAAATAAATTTAGATCTATAGAGTTGAACTTAGGAGTTACACTAATCCAATCAAATATTCACGTACGCATTAATTGCCATTCTAAAACCTTTGTCAAATTTTTAATGCTCCTTAATACAAAAATATACTAGTCCATAAAGATCTTAATGTCCCATACGTTGCCGATCTACCACGAACTAGATTGCTATCTTTTTATGATAAGCTCCATAAAATAGTAACGTAAAAGTAATAGTCTTCCAAATAGTTCCCCACTCGATTCCAGGCAATATTCCGAAATGTCTAAAAAGAAGACGGCCTAAGACTTTCTGTATTAAATTTCGCCAATAGGTATTAAACTTACTCATTTTACACACACTTTACACACATTTTACACGGTATATACTTTATTAAGTTGTAAACACCAATAAATAATAAAAGGTAAAAAAAGTTATAAGTGTTTTAAAGTTTCTGGTCTTTTGTTTTAGGTACGAAATTTTACGGTGCAACGTCTGCTCTCTTAAGAAGCATGTGGGAAGATTTTACAGACCAGTAATTTAAAAGTCAGTGACAGGGATAATAAATAATTTATTAAGTTTTTTAGTACTTTTTGTAATCGACTTCGTCTCAATTTTAAAATGCAATTAGCTGTTTTAAGGTTTGAGAAACGTCTCAAAACCGTCAACAGCTAATTTTTAACAACTAAAAATACTGTGGGAAAACGACTCTATCAGGCGATGATAGCAGACTGTAATTAAAGCCCTAAAAGTCAATTGCGTTTTTTTAAGAATTAACACTAGTTGCAGTTGGAATGAATTGTGTACTGCTCACTTACGGAAATCGCACTGAAGTCGTCTCACAATGCAAGCCGAAACGTTGCGACTATATATACATTTTAGAACATGGATGTATTTCTTTTTACTCATGACTGCATCTCAGACCATATTCTTCATAAAATATTTTACAATCAACCAAATTATCTTTATAATTTGTTTAACAGTTAAAACCTATGGACGTATACATAAAACTATAACTATGAAAAATAATAAATTCCTAGTTCTAATGGAGTATATCAGTTTGCAGTACAGAAAGCAGACAGTATCTATGAAAACTAACTAGTAGATTTCAAATTGAAGGAAACCAAGTGGCATAGGTTATTAAAATGATCTGAAAATTGGGTGCTGTTCAGAGTGGGAGAACGTTCGGCGTTCTCGGATTGTAATGGCTCAGCATCTTCTTTTGCTGCTAATAATGGCAAAGACGAACAAAGCCATAATGTAGGGCTGCTGAAAAGTTGAAACTCAAAAGTGAGCACATCTTTTGACAGGAAAAAGACATTAAGGAAATAGCAAAGGCAAGTGAGGAAGTACTCCAGCTGACATAATGAATTTTACGTCTAGAAACCCACATCAAAGAAAGGGAAGATAAATTAAAGACAACCTGGAGGGAAGTATGTAGCAGCAATGGCAGGTGGTCAGCTAAAATATTTATTTCAAAATATTTCAAGCGACTGGAAAGATAAAATCAACGTTTGGAATCAAATATAGAACGGTGTTCTACCAGAGAAGTAAGAAAGACCAACATTAGTGTAGGAAGTAGAATAGCCGTTGAGAATAGTTGAGAAGTTAAGAAGTATCAACGCTAAAGTTGTACACCACGCCTACCAGCATGTTACAAAACACGATATTTAAAACTCAAATCAAATAAATTCAGTAATAATTATAAGAAACTCAACGTTGTTTGATTAAATGTTTATTATATCTTAAAGTTTTTCTGCACATTAACTAGGAAAGGAAAGTCGTATTATTATGAAATATAATACCAGTATAATTGGGGGATCTTTTTTTGAGGTTTTAACATTTTAAATAGATATATAAGTTTTTTATTTGACTATAAAGTTATAGATTATGCTCCGGTAAGAAACAGTTTTATTATCAGTTCAATAAACTGTTGTTAGATTTATATCTTGTTTACTTAATATATTTGTTTTTTATTTTATTTTGTTTTATATGCCGTATCAATAGTGTTTATAAATGGTAAGAATACAAGTACAGCAAAATATCTGCTGCAAGACGTTTTCTGCTGTAATTTTTTCTTTAACGACATTTTTTATTTCATTTTTTATAAATGAAATACTTACACAATGATTGAAAAAAGACTGTCTTTATTCTCTAAATAATCCTCTTTATATACTTTTAAGAAAATTTATAGGATTAGGATAGAGATAGAATAGGATTTGTTTCCTTTGCACCTTAACTTAAACTACTAAAACAAACATTGTAGAATATTATTTAATAATTGTTACGAAATGTATTAGATGCATAAACAATCAAATATATAAACTAGTGTACATAAACAATTTTAATGAATGTGAAACTACAAAAAAAAAAAAAAAAAAAAAAAATCAATACAAATGTTTCTTAAAATAATTTTTATAGTAACCCTTAATCAGAAAAGAATAATTATTATTTTTCGGCACATTTAACCTAAACGACATCCAATTTTCCGGGTCCTCGTGAGGTATTCTGGTGCTTATTCCATGCTCCACCAAAGAGATTTAGTCAACACTATATCCTTACAAGAAGGAATACAAAAGAGGCTAAAGAGGAACGGAGATCAAAGATCTGTTTTTCCAGGTATATGAACATGGGGAGGGGTATAGAGTCGTGGTCGAAATACAATTTGGCCTAATGCCGGTCCCTGAGGACACGGGGTCTTTGAGGCTTTGCAGGTCTCTCCCTTCCCCTCCACTCCTGTCCCTAACCCTCTCGGTCTAACCTATCTGTCAACTTAGCCTTACCCTCACTGAGGTAATAATGCTACAATTTAAAACTATATAATAGTGGCAACACATAACTAAACTCGGTTAACTCTGGAATAATAGATGTGTACATTATTCAATTAACATTTTAATTTTCAGAAAATGAGGAGAAAAAATTAATAACAATACCCATAAAAGTTATTGATTGAAATGTATTCAATGTAGATTAAAAGATGAAATAATGAGGCTCTTTAAAGAGAAAGAATGTACCTGCTTCGCTAAGGTATGTAAGGTTGAGCGACCTTCAATCATCTGTTAATTAATTATCATCTGTTTATTATTTATCATCTCTGTTTATTACTTTATCTTAACCTTCATTAACCTATTTTGATTGTTGTTTGCTGTAACTTACTGTTGTATTTACGTGTAATTTAATTCTTTACTTTCATTGAATAAATCACGTTTTAACGATCTTAGAAATTAAATTACAAGATCTCAATAAGTAAGAAAATGGCTCAACTATTTGTTCAAATTGCAAAAAGAAATGACCAAGACTTTGTGATTCAGTGCATTTCCATCGACAAGAAAAATTGCTACTTATTAAGTTCCACTCCTTTCTATTAGGTAAGAAACCTATAATAAATGCTATGAATGCTATCAAAAACATTAATGGTTACAGAACCGTAGCTGTCAGGATGGATGATGATATTCAAAGAGAATATTTTGATGAATCTTCTAATATTTGTTTTCGGGAGTTACCATTAGAGGAATGGGTTTCAAAAACAGTTCCTTCTAAACCTGTAGAGAATCAGACAGCAGGAGCCTACATGGCTACGTAGGTTCGAAGAAGAATGTGTTCGATTTAAGATAAAATCCGATAATTTAAGAATTCAAGCGTTAAGTTTTTATTTTATCGATGGTTCGGCTAAAGATTGGTACGAGATTAATTTAAAGAAGATCGGTTTGAACGATTCATGGGACATATGGAAGGACTCTTTCCTAAATATTTGTGTTGATAAAGGCTGATCCGTTGTTAAAAAAAGCTCTTGGCTACAAATATTTAGGCGGATCCCTTGTCGACTACGCCCTGACGAAAGAAAAACTATGTCTCGACATAGAACCTAAAGGTACCGAGATCTCCCGTAAAAACCAAATTGTTTTCGGTTTACTAAATGAAGCTCAGGAGATACTCGATAGAGAAGAGATTTTTACTCTCGATAAATTGTACTCTGAACTTCGAAAATTAGAAAATGCCTTTATGAGAAAGATGAAAGAAAAACTGTCAAGTCAAAATTCTGTAAAAAGTCCGCTTGTATAAAACCATGTTCTCACTGTGAAACCCTCGGTTTTCACAAACGTTATCATTTAGTATCTGAATGTCGTAACAAAAATAAAACTTCTAATAAAAAAAAATAAATGCAACTGATCTCGATTTATGCGAAATCTATCTTGATTCCGAACATTTAAACTAGAGAGCCGGGCGAAGTTAGATCCGCTGATTAAACTAAATGTTGTTATAAATGACAATATTATAATAAAGGCTATTTATGATAGTGGCTCCAATGTGACATTAATAAATCAACGAATTGCTGACTTGCTGAAGTTGAAATTAATTAAACAAAGATCGGTGCTAAAAACTATCAGCGGACTTAATTTCACCTCAGCCCGGGCTAAAATTAGACTCCGTATTGGAAACAATACTGATTACATTACAACCTATGTAGTCAAGAATAATAATTTCTCTTATGATTTGTTACTAGGTATAGAAGCCATCAAGAAATTTAAATTAATACAAGATGAAAATTTGAAAATTTTTCAACGTACCAGTAACACAAAAATCATAGCATCAGATCTACCTAGTAGTAATCAAAATATAAACATAACACGATCGAAACTCGATCAGATTGAGACATCCAGTCCTCATCAGAAGCAGACTACAACTACTTGTAAGAAGTTTTGAAGTGATTACAAAGAAAATTTTAACTTTAAAAATTTGATGTTAATTTGCAACATATTGAACAAGAGGAACACAAACAAGAGATTTTTCTTCTACTTAAAAAGTACAAGCAAATGTTTGCTAAAGACAAGTTCGACATAGGTAAAGTTCACTCACGTGAAGCGGAAATAAAACTAATCAGAGATGAATTTGTCACGTCTCGTCCCTACAAATGTTCTATCCCAGATAAAGAAGAAATAAGAAGCCAATTAAAAGGACTCTTGCAGGCTGGGATCATCGAAGAGTCAGACTCACCGTTTGCTTCGCCCGTTACACTGACCTACAAGAAAGAAGAGAAGAAAAAATCTCGACTCTGTATAAATTTCAAGAAGCTCAACGAATTAGTAGTCCCTGAATGTTTTCCATTTCCTACAATTCAAGATGTAATTGATAAAGTAGCTAATTGTGAGTTTTCCCCCGTTTTGGACATCAATTCTGCAATTTGGGGCATATAGTTTCCTGAGCAAGATCGAGAAAAGACCTCTTTTGTAAAAAAACGTGGTAATTTTACGTTTAAAGTTCTTCCGTTTGGTCTTAAAAATGCCTTTGCCATATTCCAGAGAATATTGTCGAACATTACTCGAAAAAATAACCTGGATGATTTCTGCATCAATTACATTGATGATATTTTAATTTTTTCTAGGGACTGGGAAGATCATCTGCAGCATGTTTGCCGACTTTTAAAAGTTCTGAACGCTGAAGGATTCAAACTGAAACTAGAAAAATGTTTGTTTGGTGCGAAGTCAGTAAAGTATCTAGTAAACAAGTTTTTGAAAAATAAAGTATCTCCCACCTAAGATAGTTTGATTTCGATTCAGAAACTACAGAGGCCCTCAGATAAATCAGGTGTTTGGAGTATTTTAGGCTCCATAAATTTTTATTTGAAGTACATAGAAAACAGTGCTGTTAAACTGGAACCACTGCATCGTTTATTGAAGGAAGATGTTAAATTCGAGTGGTTAGATGAATGTGAACAAACTTTCAATATGATCAAGAACTGTTTGTGTAGTTCCCCGATTCTGGCTATATACGACATTGACAAGCCTGTCTTCATCGAGACCGATGCAATTTTAAAAGGTATCGGAGCGACCCTCAAGCAGCCACAAGAAGACGGCCTACTTCATCCTCTCGCTTATTACTCACGTAAACATTCAGAACGAGAGAAACGTTTAGATGTCATCCACTTAGAATGTAAATCTATTAAAGAAGCGATTAAGTTTTGGCAATACTACTTAATTGGACGTCACTTCACGGTTTGCATTGATCACAAACCCTAAGAAAACCTGAAGACGCAAGCCAGATCTGACGAGATTTTGAGAAATTTGATTCTTTATTTATCCCAGTTTAGTTTCAATATTATCTACAAAAAAGGAAAACAAAACGTTCTGGCTGATCTACTCTCCAGAAATCCAGTCCTCGAATACTTCGAGAATGAAGATGCTATCCAGACCATCAATTTAATAGACTTGTCAGCCATTAAAAAAGATCAAGCCGAGAATCTTTCGGAACTGAAAGCATCTGAACAGATTGAATCCAAGCAAGGAACAATTTTAAGAAAATTTAAAAAGAAATCAAGAATTTTTGTATCCCAAGCATTTGGCTTTTCCAAATTATTATAATTATTCATCAGCATTATGGCCATATCGGTCCAGCCCACATAATAGCAACCATCAGACCGTATTACTACTTCAAGGATCTTGATAAAGCAATTCATGATTTCTGTAAGAGCTGCAAGATTTGTATTGAGAACAAAGTTCGTTGGAGTCGTGCGATCGGCCTCCTATCCCGTCTCGGTCCAGCCACAGAACCTTTCCGGATCATTTCGTTTGACAGTGTCGGTGGTTTTGGAGGGAACCGCTCTTCCAAACGGTACATGCACATCCTCGTTGACCACTTCACAAGATATGCATGAATCTCAACAACAAAGGGTCAAACTGCTAAAGATTTCATAAACTTACTTAATCTCTTAGTTAAACAAAATAATATCTCAATTCTACTGACAGACCAATATACAGGTATAAACTCAACCCAATTTCTCAAGTATTTGAAACGAGTTGGAACTCAGATCGTTTTCACGTGCTTTGATAATCCCGCATCCAACGGATTAAACGAACGATTAAATCAAACACTAGTTAATCGAATGCGATGTAAAATAAACAATAATACTAGAAGAGCATGGTCAAATTTGGCAGAAGAATGTGTAAAGGAATATAATAATACTATCCACAGTTCTACCCATTTTGCACCATCTTATCTATTGCTCGGCCGAAAATCTTCCATATCTCCACTTGATGGGAATACTCCATCTTCTATAGAAGAAGACCGCAAGATAGCCTTCCAAAATTCAACAAAGAGCTTCAACATCAATAAGAAACGGGTTGATAAGAATAGACAAGAGCATAATTTCAACGTTGGTGACTTGGTCTACGTCGAAAATGGACATAAGTTGAATCGAAACAAGTTTGATCCAGTTCGAATCGGACCATTCCCAAATGTCAGACAGATTTCCTCGTCTTTCTAAGAAGTAGCCAGCGGTAAGAGGAAGAAGATCTCCAACTTGTTCCACTTAAGCAAGCTCCTTCCTTACTTTCCGCCGCCTCAAGAAGCGACCTCAAGGGGGAGGTGTAAGGTTGAGCAACCTTCAATCATCTGTTCATTATTTATCATCTGTGTTTATTACTTTATCTTAATCTTCATTAACCTATTTTAATTGTTGTTTGCTGTAACTTACTGTTGTATTTACGTGTAATTTAATTCTTTACTTTCATTGAATAAATCACGTTTCAACGATCTTAGAGGTATTGATCAGATAACTCTGCACGATATTCTGATATTGTAGTATTTCCAAATATAAGAAAATCAGCATTCATTCTTGATCCTATGGTTGGATCCCGATATATATATACATACATATATATATATATATATATATATATATATATATATATATATATATATATATATATATATGTAATTTTTCTTGATATTACTCATTATTATTAAATATATTATTTTATTTTTTGAAGAGAAAAGATTTGACCCGGTCGGGATTCGAACCCGAATTTCCACCTCTCTAGTGTGGCGCCTTATCCAACTAGGCCACCGGGGTCGTATCCGAACCAGGCAAATCCCCTCTCTTCAGTGATCCATAACCCCCGGGCACTCGCAAATCGCGATGTAATTCCGGGGATGAATGTTCATATTGAACATTACATTTAAATTTGGATCTCGTGACAATCCGTCACCGTTTTAAATATATGTAATTTTTCTTGATATTACTCATTATTATTAAATATATTATTTTATTTTTTGAAGAGAAAAGATTTGACCCGGTCGGGATTCGAACCCGAATTTCCACCTCTCTAGTGTGGCGCCTTATCCAACTAGGTCACCGGGGTCGTATCCGAACCAGGCAAATCCCCTCTCTTCAGTGATCCATAACCCCCGGGCACTCGCAAATCGCGATGTAATTCCGGGGATGAATGTTCATATTGATACATCGCGATTTGCGAGTGCCCGGGGGTTATGGATCACTGAAGAGAGGGGATTTGCCTGGTTCGGATACGACCCCGGTGGCCTAGTTGGATAAGGCGCCACACTAGAGAGGTGGAAATTCGGGTTCGAATCCCGACCGGGTCAAATCTTTTCTCTTCAAAAAATAAAATAATATATTTAATAATAATGAGTAATATCAAGAAAAATTACACATATATATATATATATATATATATATATATATATATATATATATATATACAAATGTCCCGAATTTAAATGGCAAAACTTCAGGAACTTATAGGGGACCGAAAAACTAAGACAAAAAGTCCTTTAGAGATTTTCTCGTTTTTGCTTAGTTTTAGAGAAAATCGCATGAAAAGAAACAAAACAAGTTTTAATTTTTATACTTATTTATTTACATATATATTTATGTTATATTCTTTTTAATGTAAATATTGCTCAAAATGTTGTCCTCTTTCACCAATGCAAGAGCATTGCATCTAGCACTCACTTGATAAATTGCAGCTAAACATTGTTCTGATGATATTTGGTGCAGTGCATCTATGATTCGGTCTCTTAATTTCTCTCTTGGGTTGATTGACACCAAATAAACTTTCTGCTTCAAGGTTCCCCATACGAAGAAATCCATGGTGTCATATCAGGTGATCTGGGTGGCCAAGGTACTACTCCTCCACGTCCAATCCATCGTTGTGGATAATTTATATCCAGCCAAGCTCGAGCAACTCTGCTATAATGAGCAAGAAATCCATCGAGTTGGAACCACATTTCAATCCGCTGCTGTAAGGGAATGTCATCTAAATAATTAGAAAAGCCGTTCTCCAAAAAATGTGTAAATGTGATACCATTCAATCTTCCAGGTAAAAGATATGGTGCCACCAGTAATCCGTTACAAATTCCAAGCCAAACGTTAATAGCAAATTCATTCTGAAACCAATTCTCTCTAATAGCTCTGGGATTTTCAAGAGCCCATACATGATAATTTCTTTGATTAACAATTCCTCCTCTTGTAAAGGTAGCTTCATCGGTCTATATAATTTTTAATGGAAATAAATTATCATCGCGAATTTTCTCAAGAAACCAGTAACTAAAATTTAATCTCTTGACATAATCTTGAGGTAATAAATTCTGAACTTTTTGAAGATGGTATGGGTAGTGATTCTCACCTTTCAAAGTTCGCCATATTGCTTGCCGCGATATTGCTAATGCAGCAGATGCTCTTCGGATGCCTAGTCTCAGGATTGTTATTGAAGTGGCGCTGGACACAATTTCTTCTCCGATAATCTGCTCTTATTGCTGCCTGGAATTGGTCGCCATCATTATGTATTAGGAATGACCCAGTCTCTCGTAGTCTATTAAAAGTTAACGAAAAAACTCCTCGATTAGGCACTCTATTTGGAAATCTGCGCGCTTACTCCCGCACCGCTTCTAAAGCATTACCGTTACAGAAACCATACACAAAAATCATATCAGCGAATTCAACATTAGAATATGTATGCGGCATTGTGGCTGATGCTACAATGATTGTGGCTGATCCTGAAGTTTTGCCATTTAAATTCGGGACACCCTGTATATATATTTATAAATTTCTTGAATGTTTAGTAAGGTTCTTGAGGTTCAGTCAATAAATAAAGCAAATACTCAACAGAAACAACAAGAAAATAATAATAAAAGATATACAAAAACTATCAGAAAGGCTCAGGAAAACACTCACAAATAACCATAAAACTGACTACACTGTCACATTCAAAAATACCTCCACCATTGATAAATTATTCACCAAAACCAAAGATACGGATATGTTAGAATTACAGTCCAATATTGTTTATGAAATTCCGTGTGAAGATAGTTGTGGCAAGTCTTATTTTGGTACATCGAAACAATATCTTAAACGACGAGAGTATCAACATAAATACAGTAGAGGTAGAAATACCTCCCCCTGTAAAAACAGACTCATCTGCCTCAAAAAGTAGTATTCTTCAATACAATCTGCATTCAGAAGCTGACGGAAAAATTGAGGTCTATGTTCATTATCATTGGATTTTAAACATTGCATTGAAAATCTAATAAAATATATCCTAAATAATAATAATGAATAAATTAATGTAATAACATAAAATCCTTTGATCTGGTGCCGCTTTATTGACACTTCTTTATTCTCTATTAAGCAATAAATTTTGTCTTTGCTTTTTATTCCAATGAATAATTTATTATGTTTAAAATACTTATTTTCATTAAGGGATTATCATAATGTCATATTTACACAATTAACTGATTCCGGTTTCAAAAGTAAATTTCTCCATTAAATTGAAATTATACCATATAAAAGCTGGTTAAATTTGAAAGTTTTAGTAAGATTTGCAGTTTTGTGGATATTTTTATTGAAAAACGGTGAGCATATAAATATATTCATATTCTAACATTTATGTTATTTACTATATTATTACTTAAATTATGTAAAAGTATGTCACATAAAAGTATGTATTGTATATTAAACTTTAAAACATTTTTTTACTATTGTGAGTTATTGTTTTCAATTTTAATAATTACTATACTGCCCTGCCAAGGAGGAAAACAGTTACTAAACAATTTTGAGATAACGACATATTGGTATCGCCCGATTCCTTGGGAAATTTTCGATTTGATGCTCCGTAGAAAAGCAGTAAAATTCTTACTACTATCAGCGAAAATATTCAAAAATGTTTCTTTCTTTTTTTTCTAATTAAAAAAGGAGCAAAAACGAATAAAACTATTGAACAAACAAAAAAAAAAAACGGTATATGTATTTTTTCCCTAGGTGCTCTTCAGCGGAGTATGTATCCTTTGTTAAGCTAGGAAGTTTGTAAAAAAACAAAAAACAGAATTGAATAGAGGTAGTTGGAACTTACACCAATACCAGAACTTTTTATGCATTAACATTTATAACTTTTATAATATAAGGTAAGAAGGTTGATTATGATCCTTTCTTTAATAAATTAGGAAATAAAATAATTCTATGGCTCTGTGCCTTATGGGTATGACTATCAGTGGTATAAATATAAAATTGGTATTTTTATTTAGAATCGTTAAAAACAATCTGATATTTATTAATTTTCTTGTACATGAAGTCTCAGAAAACTCCCTTAATGAAATATTTAAATCATTCTTTAAAAATTTGTTTAGGTAAGATAATAAATAAAAATCTTTGCTATATTTTGGACATATCAATGAAGATATCTAGTACAAGCGGAAGATCCTTGAAAGCCACTGTAACGACTTGCTTACCCCAGGACAGCAGTTAATCACTCAGCAGGGTGTCCCTGCAACTGGATTAGGGGCTCTGTACACCGAACATAGCGGGCTCCGGGCCACCCACCCACGTAGTCTTTTAGCAGCCTCTTGGATTATTGTCTTAGTACTATTAGTCCAGTGGCTTTGATTATCCAGATACACTATAAATGTATTTCAAATAATTCAATCATCGCTAAGCAAAGGTTTAAATTGATACTGCTAAAGAATATCATCCGTAAATCTCTTGTCCGAAATAAAATTATCACAAAACTTCATTCATGTAACTCTTAATTCTTCAATCGCTTATTCGAAAACGGTACTTTTGTTCATAAATATTTCTCTTTATTGCTTCTTTATTCAACGCGCTATTGTAGCTGTCTCATTGTAGCGTTTTGAACTTAATGTTACATTCCCTGAACACTTTTGATATCCCTGAGCATCCATACTCTCCAATATGATATCAGCCTTTAATAGCTCGATGAAAATCCCACTGTCATATCTAGAAAAGTTATATAAAAAATAGAAAAGCCTTATGCAAGAAAGGATCCGAGAAAAGTACGAAAATAATGCTGAAATTCTTCCATTCTTCAGCCGTCACGAAATGAATATGGTTCATAAGGAGCTTCAATAGAAAACAGAACAGATGAATTTGCTGAGCACCTTTTCATCACATCCACTCCCGATCTGGTATCTAACCTCACCGACTCAATAACTATTTATATCAATTCCTTTTTTTTATCATTCGATCTTACCGCTCAAACCACCCTTTTCGATTTGGAACAAAGATTTTAAACTGTTGCCCAATCCAAGCTCTTGCTCCGCAAGGTATCGTTATAGGGCCAGTCTTCTATATCGGCTGCAGCACAGATATCTCAACCACTTCTTTTTACTTTATAGACGTTCCACAAAGATTTGTCTTAACTGGAACTGAAATTTGTCCTATTGTTTTGAAATGAACGTATTACAATGATTATTCAGGAGTGTTTTGAAAAAATATTAACGACTTTTCTTTTTTTTTAATCATATGGAATACGATCAAAGTATTGTTTGATAAGCCAAAGGGTAGCTATCCCAATATGCATTAATTTAACACACTTAGTAATTTCAAGAAATCGACGTTATCTAACCTGTTTGAAAATTGCTTTAAACTTGATATAAAAGTAGTCTGGTTTCGCTGAATAGTACATTTTATCTCACTGTTAACGGAGAACAAATTAAAGGGATATTAAGGATCTGTATAACTGTTTATGTAGTCCAAATTCTATACAGGAATCTTGATTAAAGTCAGTAAAGGGATTCATGGAACTGTAAAATAAGGCATTACTCAGCAATGCTAGGATAAATTTAAGGAACAGAGATTGGACTGTAATTTAGCAGTGTAAAATATTCTAGCATTTTTTTCATATGGGGTTTTAACAAAAAATGAAGAATTTATCAATCAATATAACTTTATATTGTATATATACTTTTATACATATATATTTCATTTAAGTATACATGTTCCCAGTATACATCCTCTGCATGGATAATTTAGTTTTATTCCATACAGAATATGTTTTACAATTTAAAGTATAAGTTTTAAAAAAATCTATTATACATAATATAATATGATAATTTATTAAATTAGATTCGCAAATGAAATGTTTGAGGGATGATAATTTTAAAATACAATCTAATGGTGTGGATAAATAAAAGTGACTGTTTTTTAAACAAATATTTGTATTATTATTTCTTTGATATAAAATACAATTAATACTCAAACTATAGTCCATTGTTGTCTACCGTCATTACCCAACTGCTAACCAATTGCTCGTTGCCACGCTGATACCATTCCTTGGGATAGCTGTCAAAGAACTCTTGGACAGCATTTTCAACTTCCGCAAAATTATCAAATTTTTTCCCTTGAAGAAAATGGTCCATGGATCGAAACAAGTCGTAATCCGAAGGTGCGTGGTCTGGAATATATGTTGATGAGGCAGGAGTTCACACCCATGAACTTTTCTGCTGATTGTTGAGGAGTAAGTTCGTGAGGGACCAGTCTCCAAGGAGAAAAGATGGTGACTAACAGTATCTTTCGAAATTTGTCAAACCAACGCCACGCAGTGCGCTCTTCCCCTTCATATTTAATAATTTCACGAGTTGCTTCAGCGGCTGTAAAAATTTGTTTCCAGTAATGTCTTAAAATTACGAATATTTTGGAGGACAATGTCGTGTTTCTTCCTTGAAATAAATAACTGAACAAAGGCTTTTTATGAAGAAGTCCAGTAATAGTAAACAAGCTTAGAGAATACTCTAAAGGGATTATTAAGTATTGGTAAATAATTATAAATCTGGAATTTGATAAAACGGTCATTTTTTTTTATGCGCCCAGTTAGTTCAATGGAAGAGGCAGATCTGTGCAGAAGTGTTAGGTAGCAAAATCTAAATAATTCAAAACAACTAGAAAAAGACATACGAAGAAGATGAAGTGGCAGTGTAATATTTTTCAGTTGAAGGATAATGTTAAAAAAAAAAAAACCTTAAACATAAACTACTCAAAATTGTATTTTGTTACATAACTTCTTCAAACACCAAACCTTTTAATTATTAAATAGTTTAAATTAAATTGAAAAAATAAAGACCTTTTTAAAATATCTAACTATTAAAATTCCTTCAAACATATAATATTGATAATATTATTTTTTTAAGGGTTGTTAAAGAAAGGTATTTTATATATTATAAACTATCTATATCAAATATAAGTTACTTTTAATATATAAAACCGTATTTTGGTTGTGCTTTCCAAAATCCATTAAATCTAATCATAATTCATCGCTTACTTAAAGGAATTTATTTGTTACCATTTGTTTAATTATAATATATCAGAGTAATCTCTCTTAAAAATAAATCAATTGAAATAAACTATCTTTATTTCATACCTATATATTCCATATTTTAATATCATTTTTAATTTTAAAAACTATATAGCAAGTGTAGAGGCGTAGGGATGTTGTAAAAATGCATGGCATGATCTAAGGAGATTTCCAATCCATAAAAGGGTTAAGAGAGGTTGGTGCTTCAGCATACCTCCTTTTCATTCTAGCACTGAAATATTCCATGAAAAACTCCCAAATTTGAACGCCGGGAACGATATTTAGTAGAATATTTCAGTTTGCTTGCTTTTACTGATGACATCGATATCATTGGGCAATTACAGGATGTGGTTGACGATGAGGCTGCAGGAAGAAAATTAGGATTAGTTATCAATGCAGAAAGGAAAAAATGTATGGTTTCCCAAGAGATACCAAAACAATATGGTTCCATGATAGATGTCAGACCCTTGAAGTTTGAACAGGCCTCAAAATTCTGCTCTCACCGCATGGTCAAAAGTCTACTGATAACCGTATGGGTGAAGAATAAAAGATAGAATTTTTATAGTGGACCGCTGCTACTATAAAATGATTAGATAAATACTTTAGTGGCCCTTATCAGCCTCTTAGAGACCCAGGGTCGTAAAATCATTTTCTAAAGCTAATCCGACCATTTTTGCATTCTTGAACACAATATATTGAAAAGAATTAATAGCTCCGTAGTTGTAGATGAAGAATGATGGCAGGAGAAAAATTTAAAAGTTGGAAAATGTTCAGCAATACCGGTGTTAGCAACTTCAGAAAAGGAGACAGACTCAAGTACGCCTGTCTCCCACCCTACCGGATGGTATACATTCCCTGGATAATGAACGATTTGGTCCGAAAAACTGCTTACTGAAATAAGTTTTGAAAGATTCAAGCTGCGATCAAAGGATTAAGTGGACTTGGGTGCTAAAGAACTTGAAACTAGAAATCGAATGTTAGCAGCACAATACAGAGGGGCTTGGCGGTTGCTGTTTGTAAAGGCCATGTCTCGTTTGCAGGTTGTAGAGTCAAGTTAGATAGATTACAGATTAAGATATACTGTAAATATGTTGTATGATTTTAAAAGCATTGGGGATACCCAGAATAGTAAATTAATTTAAGTGTAATAATACACTATCTAAATCATAATGTAAATATCATAATATACTAATGTATATGATTTTTTTTTTTTTCATTTTACGTTTATATTGGTTTATATGTGACACAAGTTATGAGGGATTGTTTTACACAAATGTAAAGTGTCATTAACAAATTTAACCAAACACAACCTTAGGGAAAGTTAATAAATTGCTAAGTTTTATTATCATTTCTGGTTATTGTAAATATGCAAATTCCAATAGCCTATGTTTTCCACAAATGCAGCAAATGAAATTTTCATGATGATTTAAATTGTATCTGTTAGTTATTAAAATAACGTGTTTTAACATTATTAGTGTTAACTTTGTAAGTCCGATCTTTATAGCCACTCTAAAGCCTTCTCTATAGAATTTTAAAATCCATTCATTAAATGAAATCACACAAGTGCTGGAAAACCATCAAAGTTAGTACCTCGAAGGCAGGAGAATAAAAACAGTGGATGCACAATATAACTTTCCCACTTTCACATTTAACTATTTATTTTTTTCTTGGCTTTACGATTTCAGTATTCCACGATCCAGTATCCAAAATTAATTTATATCCAAGTAGTATCCTTGGTTATATAAGCGGCCTACAGTACTCACACGGTCCCACCATATCAGACAATTATCGAGATGTTAATTTTTAATTTAAGACGATATATTTTTAAGCCATATTAGTTCGTATTCATTCCTACGGCCTGTAGTATTCTTCAGTATTCTGTTCAACGCTGTTCTCATTTCTTCCCCCAAGCTGTGGGGTAACATGTAAGGGGCATTTTTTTTTTAGGATTGCTTTTCTGTCAGTGTTTTTTGGGTGGGGTAGGGCTGAAGTACTGATAGTGTATTGAAGGGGAGCTAAAATTGAACATCCTAGAACACCTGCTTCGTATGAGAGTCAGGAAACAATATAAGGACTTTTTTGAATTGAGAAAAGAACTGTCCAGCAATATAAAAACATATATATATTGATGTATCAATATTGTTATAATTATCAAAATAATGACTCTAATTGCTATGTATGTTAATATATTAATGTATATGGGTTTTTTGGTTTTGTTGCTCTTAGAATATTTTTTTTAAACGCAGGTTGTATGATCATATATTACTCATAGACAGTAAGACTTTTACTGATTCTTTGAGGTGATATTAAGTATGATAATATAACAAAAACAAAGATGTTATTAGCCATTAACTGTATTTACTTAGCGTTTAGGATCAGTAAACAATTCCAAATGTGAATAAAATAAGGACAGGCAGATATCTTGGTAAACCGCCGCCACTGGTGACACCCAACAATGGGAGAGTACCCCATTGGGTAAGTGACAGTGGTGAATGTGCCTTGTTGATCGGAATCGCGACGACGGCGGAATTTACTTAGCCCGACCATCGACACCTTTCTGATGGCTTGGCTTTGTGCTGTCAGCGGCACCCCCGTTCTGAAAAATCATCCCCCTCCAATTTATCTCCTCCCACCACCTTCTTCAAAATATATTGCTCTCGCCACCAATCAGCGCCCCTCAATTTGTCTTTATCTTATGCACTTGTTTACTCCGTTGTTCGTTCTTTGCAGGATGTGACCCTATTTCTTCTTCTTATGGAACATAGCGTTGTTACTGTAAGGGTGTGGCATTTTGAAGAGGCCTTGGTGGATTCCAGATCACGGTTGAGTACGATGTCTTTTTTTTTTTGTAAATCAAAGATTGAAAAGAGAAAAGTAATAGAATAACTAAATTCTGAATAATTTAGCTCTAATGTGTAAAAAAAAAATGATTATTTTCAAATGCAGCAAGGATAAAAATTTCATTAGAAGTCAGAAAATCGAGCTATCTATTTTTCAGATAAAACCATAGCCGTGTTAATGTGTAAATGAAGGAATTTTCAGAAATCCATTTGAAATTAGTTGGATGTCTGACAATGAGATCTTCAATAGTTTTGAAATAAACGGTCCTTTTATAAGATTACTAAAAAGTAGGGGGGGGGGGGGGAGGAATAGCATGCTACTGCGGCGGACAAACAAACAACACAAACTTTTAATCATATATTATATAACTACCTACTTTTTGACGAAGACAGATATCATTTAATCAAAAACAATAATATTAAGTGGAAGGGAAAGACTACTTACAGAAAAGAAAATGTTGAAATACTACGATTCTGAAATGAGGAAATTTTTCAAAATTTCAAACTTTAACAAGACGATTGTTTGGCATATTTGTGTAATCTGTCTTTTTTATTATTATTACTTTTTTTTTGTTAGGAGTATGGTAAAATTTACTTACTTTCATATTTTTTATATCACATTTTTATATCAGAATAGGACATAATATTCTTCCTAGAATTGGGTGTGTTCACTTTTTGAATAAATGGTTCTTTCAGAGGGCTAAAATAGAAGAGAAAAAGTTCTGAAATACATAAATTCACGCAAAAAACTTTTTTAAACAAAAATGACAAAACATGTTTCATAGGTTCAACGTCTAAACAATGATTTTAAGATTTATTTTGTGAATTTTTTTAAATATTTATGTTCTAAATATATGGTGACAACAGTATCATTGTACATATATTTCAAATCATATATGTATGTTACAGAATGCATTTACAATATAGCTACTACTTGTAAATATATAATATTATTAAGTTGATTACATTAAAATAATATGGACGATTAACTTTTAATAATAATCAACAATTACTGAATATAATTTCTTATAATTGAGATACAATTGCATGTTCGCCGGCTCCTTAAGTAAATTCGTTAATTTTAAGGCATATATTTTGTGCCTGTGACCAAAATATGCGTCACTAAGTAGATTTCCGCTTCTTTACTAAGTTTCTTTAACAAGCCATCTTTTTATCGAAATTGGAATCCGTTAGCTGTTGGCTGTTGGAACTCGGCCACAGTTCCCCCTCCCTCCTCATTTTAGAAGCTTTTACGCTAGTAACAAGGTTCCTTGATAGGTTTCCCGACAAACCTCGGTAACAGGTAGTTCTAAGTTAATCGAACAGGCTAACAACCTCTTCCTCAAGTTGTCCGTAATGTTAACTTATTATCATTGCCGTATTGCTATGTTCTAATAGTAGTAGCCTTTACCTTAATCAAAACTATTACTTTATTAGAGCCTACCTTTTCAAATTATATACTGATGTATATATTTTTACCAAGAAAAATATCAGATCAAAAAAAAAAAAACCTCTTTCTGGATATCTGGATATGGACTATATCGAAGACAATAATATTCTCAATGCATTTTAGATAAATTTAAAAAATAAGTCGTTTGTAATGATGACTTGGATATGAAAAATAAATAAATAAATAAAACCTACGTCCACCTTTCAACTATTATATGACAAAGCAGATACAATATTTTTATCATAATAGAATAATATTTGCAGCAGTGCTATATTACCTAGGTTGATTTGTGAAAAATATTTGCAAATAATAAATTTAGCTTTTCTTTTTGTACCTCTTCTACGCATCTTTTGTCCTATTTGTTTTCTGAAACAAGTTTTCTCTTCCCTACAAGCATTGTGTTGTACAAATATTTTCTCCTACCTGCATACAAAAGACTTGCTCCAAATCATTAGCTAAGGAAAATCAATTTCTTCAGAATAAAAAAGTGTTATATCTCACAACACTTAGCTTTCTGAGTTTCAAAAACGACGCTTCTGCAGTTGTCTGGTGGAGATGACATATAAGTTTGTTTCATTAATAACGATAGGAAACATAGAATAATAACTAGCACTGTATGTAATATAGTAAATAATCCCAATCAGACAAAAACGTATCTGATAGCTTAGTTCTAGCAACCAAATATCTTATTATTTTTACAAGGACATAAAGAAATATTACTTGGAAATGGCTATTCTTATAGACTTAACGTTGAGTTAAAGAATAACTCTCTCTTGAATCACACAATGTATTACTTCCACCTGTTTCACTTTTCTAATCCTTCCAATTCGTTTTGGTATATTGATCTTAAAGAGTAAATTGCGTTGAGTTCATTTGCAGATTTGGATTATTCATTATGAACCATTAGATTTCTCATCAAATGAAGAATGTTAGGCTAGAAGGTGGAATGTTTCCCACAAATGTAATGAAACAAATTTAACAATAGTTCCGAGTAAATCACAAATGTAAATTACAAAGTATTATTCGTATTATTTGTGAACGGATTCCTGAACACTAAAACATGTTAAAATCTTCTTTCCAGCCTCCACGAGACCATCTTAGGTGATAGTATGTGGAACAAGTGGCGATGAAATCTCACTTTTTATTTTTTTGGAAATTCCCCCTTTAAACCTAACACCCTGACCTATGACCTCTGTGTTCTAATACTTTTTTTTTTCTTAAAGATGAGTTAGATGTACATAGCGTTTACAAAATAGAGTAACAGAGGCATTGGGTATCCCATACTTGTTTCATGTTCAGTGTGACTGACATGATAGATGTGAGCTATAGTTTTAAGGATCTATAAATTAATAATACTTCGATATTAATAATAATTTAATTTTTACTTTGATGTCACCGGCTTCAAAATAAAATAAACTAGTCTCCAATTTTAATGAAACGAAACCGATGTAGATTTTTAATGGCTCAATTTCATTTAGCGCTGTTAAATTTTTTTTTTTTAAAAGTAATGTACCAAGTGCTCTTTGAGACGAAATGTTCCCCTCAGTGGTTCCGTTCACTAAGGCTTACTTTGTCAAATGCAATCGGGAGACAGGAGAGGGCTTTCATTTGGGCAGGACTATTTACAGACAAAAAACTAGCCGTGAGAGGCCTTTGAGTAGATCCTATTAACCAGAGCCTGAAAGGTGAATAGGTGACGGCCATTGTGTGTGAGTGGTGAGTGGCGCTCCGAGCACCGACTCCTAAACAGCGCCCTTTATATCCTCCCAGAATCCGTTTTCCTCGTCCTTCAACGCCTCTCTTTTCATTTTCTTCCCGGCCACTTACATATTTTACGGCCAGAATTGCCAATGTGAACGCAATCTGAAAGGAGTCTCTCCACTTACAATTAATTTGGTATATTGCTTGAATACGCTGTTGCTCTATTATTATCAATAAATAAAACTATTAATCTTCCGATAGGCACGCTTCCCAAAGCAGCAAGGACGGGCCCCAGTATCTAACGAATAATATTTGTCTGAAATAAGCATATTTGTTTTTGTAATCGCCATATATATATATATATATAAGTCAAGGTCCGAAGCAGGCTAGTATTAGCCTTAATCCTATCTCTAGTCACAACAAACAATGTACTTGTATAAATAGAGCTGCATCAGAGCAATAAACCAGTTATTCTTTAACAGTCATTACGTGCGTTTCATTATCCCTTTTATTTCTTTTTTTTAAAGTTTAGTTCTTCAGTCTATTTAACTGGTGCCGAAACCCGGGACCACGAGGAGCAGAGGACCGAGGTAGGAGAATTTTTTATTTTTCTTCTTCTCCGGTCAGAAGAGTGCGGATGGAAGAGAACAGCATCCTGAGGCCACCCATTCTACAGGTGAACAACGGATTGCAACCACCTCCAAGAGAGACGATGGCTGAGGCCCATGCCAACACACTTGCCTGGCTCAAGGTCAGAACAGCCACTGCTCAGGACCTCAGAAAAGCGGTCTCTGACACAGAGAGGTTCACCGGGGAAACAGGTGAGCTCAATCACTTTATTAAGAGTGTTGATAGAGTGCTAGCGAGGATAGAGGCCAAGAGAGCAGAAGATTTATTGGACGTTTTGAGTGTTAAATGTTTTGAGTGCGGGAACGAGGGGCACATAGCAAGGCAGTGTCCCTACATGCATCGGAGATTTCCAAAGGGGGAGCCAATGGAAATAAACCGAGTATGGAGAGGACAGAGGAGGCCATCCGAGTCTTCCTCGAGGATGTCAGAAGAGTCTGCAACATCAGAGACGGAGAGGGACGAAACAGGAGGTAGCGGAGAGGAAGGAGCCAGAGCCGCTGGAAGCCGGAGGAGAAACAGCGGACGGAGACGAGCAGGGACGACCGGACGTGTGGCGGCCTGAGGAGGGTGTCAGCAGAGAGGCGACCGCATCATTGAGGTACACAAAGTGAGGGCGAGAAGCGGCGGTCTGCCTATTATCCGAGTGGAGCGAGGGTGAGGTGCCTGGTGGACACCGGGAGCTCCAGCACCATCCTGAGTCGGCGAGCGGCGGAGCAATTCAGTGGCTGCAACGGAGCACTCCAGGTAAGGGCATGTTCCTGTAAGTTGATTACTCTGGGTGGCCCTTGTACCATTGAGGGGGAGGTAGAGATGAGTTTGGAAAAATGGTCGGACAGGGGGGAGAAACTAGTATGCCATGTAATAGGGGAAATGGCCAAGTCGTATAATTGTATTATAGGCTGTGATCTATTGGAAAAGGTAGGAGCCAGGGTGATCAATAAAAAGGGGAGGTGGAGTATTAGGATTGGGAAAAAGAGGTATAGGTGTTGCTCGGTGTTAAAAGGGGAAAAAGGGCAAATTGGAGTAGTGAACAGGGCGGAAGACTGGAGGGGGAAAATTTTAAAAGAGTTCAACGACATCTTTTTCAAGGAGGGTGATAAGTTGGGCGTCACCGGTAGGGCGGAGCACGAGATACCGTTGAAGGAGGAGCGGGTCACGTACGTCAAGGAGAGGAGATACCCACAAGCGCTCCGCAGGCATATCCGGGAAGAGATAGAGAACTTAAAACGTCAAGGGATCGTGGTTGATAGCACTTCCCCCTACAATAGTCCGCTCTGGGCCGTGAGGAAAAAGAGTGCCCCCGGGGAGGAAAAGTACAGGGTAGTCATTGACTATCGCAAACTCAATGAGAACACCCGGGACGAAAAATACCCTATCCCCAGATTCGATGACATTCTGGACAGGCTAAGTGGGGCTAGGATATTTAGCACGCTAGACTTGAAAGCCGGGTACCACCAGATCCGAATGAACCCCAGGGACCAGTGTAAGACGGCCTTCACCTTCGAGCGAGGTCACTACGAGTTCACCCGAATGCCGTTCGGGCTTAAGAACGCGCCCATTACGTTCCAAAGAATAATGGACGAGCTCCTTAGGGGTTTGGATGAAAGTATGTGCCAGATTTATATGGATGACCTCTTAGTTTTCAGTAAGTCGGAGGGCGAGCATCTGGCACATCTTAGGGCGGTATTCGGGAGAATTCGGGAGTTTGGCTTGAAACTATCGGCGGAAAAGTCGCGTCTGGGGGAGAGCGAGATAAGTTTCCTGGGGCACACAATATCGGAGGACGGGGTGAAGCCGGATAAAGGGAAGGTAGAGGCCATTGCGAGAATGGAAATCCCGCGGGACGTTAAGGGCATACGGCGGCTGTTGGGTTCCCTGAATTATTATCGTAGATTCATCCCCGAGATGGCGCGGTTCTTAGTTCCGTTAAACAACTTATTGAAGAAGGGCAGGAAAATTTTTATCACACCGGAAATGGAAAACAACATCAGGCGCTGCATGGAGGAGCTGCAGAGAGAGCCGGTATTAGCCTTCCCGGACTTCAATAAGGTGTTTACCGTAACTACGGATGCGAGTGAATACGCGTTGGGGGCAGTACTATCGCAGGAGAACGAGAAAGGGGAGAGGCCGGTAGCGTATGCGAGTCGAAGGTTGACGGACGCGGAGACGCGGTATAGTGCGTTAGAGAGGGAACTACTCGGGATTGAGTGGGCTGTGGATCACTTCCGTCCGTATATCTTGGGAAGGAGATTTAAGGTCCACACGGACCATAGACCGTTACAGTGGATTGGTAAGTTAAAGGAATCTTCCGCAAGAGTTACGCGATGGAAGGAGTTCCTCAGCCAATACAATCTCGAGATAGTGTACAAGCCTGGGAAAGAGAACGTGGTTGCGGATTGGTTATCGCGCGCACTTATGATAAATGCCGTTGAGGGGGACGAACCGGGACCGTCGGGGGATATACGACAGTTTCTTAGGGAGTGGACACCGGAGGGAGAAGGTGAGGAGGATGAGACGCGCAGTGGTATGGAGGATCCCCAAGAAGACGAAAGCTCCGCTGATGAGGCCCTCAGACATGGAAGAAGTAGATGAGATAGTAAATGATAAGAGAGACCAGATCATCTGGAAAACCAGGACTGAGGGTCTCCCAAAGGTGGACTTTTCGAAATATGGGAAGAGCACGGTCGTGACTATTTGGACGGAGCCAGGGATTAGGGAGGAGGCAATGGTGAAACTACTGCGCGGGGTGACTAAGGTGGGAAGGACGTATCACCTCTATATCGGGAATGCCACTATATGGGACAGGGTTAAGAGGCTGTGGAAAGAGGAGAAGATAGGGATCAACCGAACTTTTATTAGGTGCCTGAGGTCGGTAGAGGTGGTACAGGACGTCGAGCGGCAGAATGAGGTAACCCTGTCATACCACCAGGGGAAGACGAACCACCGTGGGACACAGGAGACTCTCCAAGCATTGAAACGGAGGTATTTCTGGTGGGGCATGAAGCGGACGATCCAAGAGGTCATTGGGTCGTGCGAGATATGCCTCACCACGAAATACGACCGGCATCCCCCAGGGTGGGTACAGGAAGAGACACCTACGGTAGCGTTCCCCTTATCGGACCTCCAAGTGGATACGTTTAAATGGCGGGGGTACCAGTGGGTTACTATCTTCGACGTATTCAGTAAATATGCCCTGGCTCATCTCGTGCAGGCCAAATCGGCGGAGGCGGTATTGGGGGCGTTGAGAGGCTGGTTTAGAGCATACGGGATCCCGGATCGGATCACGTCGGACGGGGGTCTAGAATTCGACAACGCGTTGGTCAGGGCGGAGGCCAAAGAGTTAGATATTAAGTGGCATATCAATACCCCAGGGCATCCCAAGGGCAGAGGGGGGATTGAGAGGCTTCATGGGACCCTTAGTGACCACCTGCGAATATATCAGGTTGAGAAGGGACTAGAGCCGGACATCGCGATGGAGAAGGCGGTTGCGGCGTATAACGGTTCCATCCACAGCTCGACGGGATATTCGCCGGTGGAGATTGTCTTTGGGCTCCGGGAGCGACGTCGGGACTTCCGCGACACCGTAGTAGGGGAGGAAATGATAAATTTTATTACCAACCGTCGTTGGGCATTCGGTAAGTTGTAGGGGAAGGCGCGTGAGCGCATACTCAAAGAGAAGAGACAAAGGGTTGAGAGGGAAAACGTAAAGGTAAGGGATGTAGCGGGGAAAATCAAGATCGGGATGGTCGTCTATAGGAAAAAGAGTACAAATCGAGGGAAAGAGATTTGTAGGTATGAAGGGCCATTCCGGGTAATTTGCATTAGAGAGCACAACGTGGTGACGCTGGAGAGCGTCAAAGAGCCGCGGAAGCGGAGAAATGGGCATGTGGAACAATTGAGAATTCCTATTGAGGAACAGGTTATACCCTGATCTGTGAGTGGTCCGTTGCCAGCAACGGAAGAAGAATTTTATTTTTGTAAATTTTTTTTTTTTTTTTTTTTTTTTGCAGAAAAATGTTTTTTTAATTTTTGAGAAAATTTTGTTCATGTGAAATTAATTTTATTGTATATAGTAGGGGTAATGTGGAGTTGTAAATAAGAGGAAAGAGATTTATTATTTTTGTACAGAGGAAATTTTTGTTTTGTGTATGTGTGTGAGTGTGCGTGTGTTTTATTTTAAAAGGAGTTCATTTTAGTTTGGGATGAATGTTTAGTTGTAAGTTAAGTTTAAGTATTGTTTTTATAATGTAAATAAAGTTTTACTTTTGTAGGTTAAGGATTATGGTGTAAAGTTTTCTTTTGTTGTACTTTGTATCATAGAGAATTAAGATAGTAGTTTTAATATGTGTAGAGAATTAGTTGGTAGAACTATGGACAGGATAGGATTAGGTTGTTTATGTATCGCTATCTGCTTCGGCCTTTGACCATGAGGGGATTAGTCTCTGGACTCCTTAATACCGTATTGGTATTAAGTGCCCAAAGTTAAAGTTTATGAAGGATGGTCATAAACTGGCGGGGGGAAGTCAAGGTCCGAAGCAGGCTAGTATTAGCCTTAATCCTATCTCTAGTCACAACAAACAATGTACTTGTATAAATAGAGCTGCATCAGAGCAATAAACCAGTTATTCTTTAACAGTCATTACGTGCGTTTCATTATCCCTTTTATTTCTTTTTTTTAAAGTTTAGTTCTTCAGTCTATTTAACTTATATATATATTATATTATATTCATATTTAAAAAGGCAAATATGTATATTGGCTTAGTTTACTATTGGTTGAGTAATCTTGTTACTAAAATAAACAAGATTTGTTTTATACAAGATTCTTTTTTTCTTTTACAGCTCTTTAAAAAACTCAGAAAAAACAAAAACAAAATGAGTTAATAAACGAAAAGGTGTATGAAGTTATACTTAAAAACTAGTTCTATGAAAATTGAAATACAATTAAAGGCCGCAAACAAATAAACTCTTACATATACCACAATTGAAACGGGTGATTTCGTATGTAAACATGCCCTGCATATAGGGTTGTCATCTCCTAAAATACAAAAGCCGGACTTGGTGCTGTATTAAGCCGGAAATTTGCCACAAAAGCCGGACATTATCTTTAAAAGACAAACCTACCTTTCATAAAGGCCGTACGTTTTTAATGAACGTATCATAAAATGTCCGTTTTTAAAGTTGGTACTAACTTTAATAATAAAAAAGTCTGTCAAGATAAATTACATATAATTTTTAATTAATCAAAGCTATATTACATAATTTATATTACAGTTTTAAGTTTTTAGTTATAACATTAACCATTTATTTATAGTCCTATCCTTAATCTTTTGATCTTTATGTATGACATAAAAATTAATAACTACCTGAAACATTATCAGTCTTCTATAGACTTCACTTATATTAAGCAAAAACAAAAATAAATAAATCACAGCTCCACTTTGGCAGTAAACTAAAAGTTTTGATTATATTGGGTTGTTTCACATGAAATGTCCGTTTTCAAGGTAAAGGGATTTTAGTAAAAATACAATATGAAAACAATATAATTTTATTCGAAGTATTTACCTTCTTTTTCTTCACATTTTTCCCAACGTGACAACAAATTTGAAAAACCCTGAGCTTTGAAGTGAAACAAAATCTGAAAACGCACTTTTGATTTCAGCATCATTTGCAAAAATTTTTCCTCTGCAGAAGTTGTCTAAATTCCTGAAAAGGTGATAATCTGTTGGAGACAAGTCGGGAGAATATGGTGGGTGCGGAAGAACTTCGTACCCCAGCTCTTTCAATTTATGCATGGTAAGTTTTGAAACGTGGGGTCTAGCGTTGTCGTGTAGGAGTATAGGGCCCTTCCGATTTACCAATCCAGGTTGTTTTTTCAATAATTTTTCGTGCATTTGGCCAATTTCATTGCAGTAAGTTGTAGAGGTAATGGTCTCACCTCTCTAATTACAGTTGGAGGTCTTCCTCGGGGCTGGTTTTCCAAGTTGGTATCCCCAGTCGAAAACTTAGCAAACCAACGGCGAATGGTTCGTTCATTTACACTCCCTTCCTCAAACGCCTTACAGATGTTTCTAGCAGCCTCAGCTGCCGAACGACCTAGTTTAAACTCATAAAAAAATATTACACGAAAATCGCGTGTTTCCATGTTTATATTTGAAGGTATACTAAACAGTGTGTAATTGATTGGGAAGCTAATGTTTATAAAAGAAAAGTAGAGGATTAGTAACTGCTTGATTATGATATGTGAACTTTGGAAGTAAACAACAGAGACTCGCAAAATCCTCTATGTATTTCAAATATTATAAAATCGGACATTTCATGTGAAACAACCCAATACAAATACAAAAATGTATGCACTATTCTAAGGAGAAAACAAAAAGATTAAAATTTAAAAGCCAATTATAAAGAAATCAAATGTTTCTAAAAATAATGAAAATCTATAAATTCTTAGTTGTATTTTGCTTTTTCACCTGCTTTATGCAAAACGTCCTTTTCCTTAGAAATCGTAAAGTTCTGCACATGTTAATTTTTAATTGCATAATATGAACATCATCTGTTCAATTATGTCTGTTTGCAATTTATTGCGTTCCTTTGTCCACTGGGCATTAGTCAAAGAGAAAACTCTTTCAACGTTGGCGTTATGGCCTGGGATCGCAAAATAGTATTCTGCCAATTTTAGTAGTTCGGAATTGAATTCATTATGAAATGATCTGAAAATCAGCAGCCCACTTTTTATGTGCCGGAAGTTTTTTAAAATCTGAAATATCCTTATGTTTTTGTAAAACTTTTATGAAATTCTTCCATTGGTCAAAAAGTTTACTAAATTAGTCAAAAAGGTAAGAGGAGTGGGAGTTTCCAAGATCTGAACACAGTCGCATTTCCGCCACGCCATAAGATTGCTACTTTCAACGAGAATACGAAAAATCCTAACAAATGCCGGACACACAAATATTTGGCCGGACACGGCCGTGAAAAGCCGGACAGATGGCAACCCTACCTGCATAACTTTTTAAGATGCTCTTGAATTTAACCACCTTCTTCCTTCCTATTGTATCTCTTAGTACTCTTCCGCAAGCCTCACTTTTGCAAGTAGGTTTAATTTCAGTGTTGGTTCGAATCAAGTATAAATTCGATATTACTTCAAATTACTAATGAATTACAAATTTTACAATGATTAATTTAAAATAAAATATTTAAAAAAACTTACATGGATGGTCGCGCGTATTCCTAAGTTACTAAACACGTTTTTCTGCTCGCCATAAGAATCATTTGTCAAGACTGTGCAAAGGTTATGTCAAAAGAAGAGGTTCGAAAAAACGGGAAATCCCCAGATTGATGGTCACATATTAAATTCTGAAGACAAATGCAGAAACATCATTTCTGCTGTTGTAAGAAAGTTACTTATGTTTCCATTTGTATATCGGTGAGATAATGAAAATAATCGATGAGAAGAGATATACTTGACATATATAGAGATATATAGAGATATATAGAGACATAGTCAAGATATACTTGACAACTTTTCTTGATAAAACAAGATTCGGTAGGATGAGAAGACTCGAAATAAGAGTCAGGATAGGGGCCTATAATAAATGGAAAAAGCTGAAAATAATCAGTGTATTTCGGTCATGTATAAAGAATAAACGTAATAAGATTACAAACAAATGTATTCTGAAAAAAGGGAATAAAAAATCGCGTTGAAGATGAGAAACAAGAAGGACCTCAAGTAAGAATATAGTACCTTGGTTTGAGTAATAAAACTTTGGCAAAGCTGGCAAATAATAGACATAGGAAGAAGAAAAGTGGTTCAAAGATTTTTTTTATCTTAGAAAGTTACGTAAAAGTAAAAAATGTAAAAGATGCTGTTCGGTACAAATATGATAATGGCATTTGTAAATAATATCAAGTTCCTTAAATGCAATAATTTAAAAAATAGATATCTTTTGAGTTTTAATTGGCTTTGAATTACACAACTCTTATGAATTGTCATACGGATTAGAAATAATTGCTTATAATACTGACAAAGGTGATGTGCATACATAAAAATACAGAAACTAAGTTCGAATTTCAGAATATAGATAGTGCATTAAAAGTTGATCAAATAATTGTTCAGTTATATCGAATTTTCATATTTTAAGGTTTGGCTTCGATCCAATTAACCACAAAAATGCAGGACGTAATTTTTTTTTCTTCCATCCTTATTTCGTTTAGGAACTGGAAGGAAGAAAGGATGGTCAGTGAGCATTAGCCGGAGGGTCAGAACTGCAGACGTGTTCTGACTCCTTCCTAGCCGCCAAAATACCACTTAGCATCCCCTCCTAATCTACCTCTTATTCCATCTAATCCGTCACTCTCTTCTTTCTCTTTTTTCGGATATTTTCTCATTTCCTCAACGTCCCTTGTGGATAAAAGGGGATTTTCTGCTTTCCCATTTAATCAATACAAAACGTTGAACGGTTATTTCGATTACAGTTTTAATCTTAAAATTAAAAATAGAAAATCTTTTTATTTTTATGAATTGATTTCAAAGGAACAATTTCGAAGTCGCATGATCCATATTGTCTCCTGAATTTAGTTGCAATACTTTAAGTATCTTTACCAAAGGTTCCATATTATGAGGAATAGTTTTATAATAGCCAGAAAAAATGAAACGTTTCGTAGAGTAAAGAAGAAAACAAAAAGTTTATCAATAGCACACGTCTGGACACCTATTCTCTATTGAAATTTTTATATCGAACTAAATACATATTGACAAAACTAATCCTATATAATTGTTTAATCTTATTACGTGGTACGTTGTTCCTTATGTAATTTTATTCATCAAAATTTGCATAGCCAATCTGTTTAATATCCGTATATAATTGAAAAGCACAAATTAAAGAATGAATAAACAAAAAATTGTTGAAACTAGAAACCCATCCATGATATCATACATGAATTTAAAAAAAAACAACAAAACATTTTAGTCATTGCTGAATATTTCGAAGGAAATTGCAAAACAATGTTTAAAATATATTTTTATTAGCAATTATTGACACTTTAATTAATTAAATTGTAAAAAAATATTAGGAAAGACGGTTAATATTTTTTTTTACAAATAAAATCTTTCACTCTGGACAAATAATAAATTACTCATTTTTAAAAACAAAGCAAAGGAACAAAATTATCAAAATAAAATGCAGGAGAATAAGGACCTCCTGTAGCATCAGACGCCTGCACTTCGTATTTTATGCTGCTTTCCAGTCTATACACTAAGGATGTATCTTAGCGAATAAGGGATTAAGAACTGTAAATGAAATACAAGATAGAAATATAAATAACGAGATGCTCTGCTTAGTACTTGGTATAATTAGCTGAATCTTCTGTATATCCTTGTCTTTTCAAGTCAAGCTGGTAGGTTCCTTGAGTATTTTGCACAGGAAAAAAAACTGAGTAGTATAGGGGGAATTTCGATTACTAAAGATTATATTTGAAATCGGAAGTAGTTATTTTAGTGTGGATAGTAGTATGGCTCTATCGTTCTGTCATTAATTAAAAATCACTGGATTCTGAATCTGAGATCTCTTTGATCTGGCATTACCCACTTATAATGGGGGGACTAGCTTATTTCGGAGGCTATTGTAAATATAGTATGATTGAGTATCACCTAACAGTCAATGAATGTCGTGATATTGAGAACTTAGAAACTTTCGCGGGTATGCGCCCAACCATACCTCAAAGTTCCATCACAACAGCATGAACGGCTTAGGAAGGCATAACAGACATACAGACAAACATTAATTTTCAGTTATATAGATTTATTAATTTTATTTTATTTCTTGTCTAGTCTGGGGATGTTTATTATTATTTTTCTTGTTATTGTATAAATAGATTCCTGTTTTTTTTAGTCATTGACTTTGAGTAAGGCAGCTAGTAATTTTATTAAATAAATAAAAATGAATACTATAACAAAATTTCTCACATTACCTCCGATCTTTTAACCTCTAATACATGCTGATAATTAATGGCTAAAGAGTAGAGTTACCCAAAGAAATATTTATTTATTTTCTGATACGTATCCTTTTTGTTTTATTTGAAATTTGATTGTTAACGGGTTTAAACTATTAATTATAGATTCTTTCTACGTAATAAAAAACCTGACTTAAAATCGTCATTTTCGTGGTTATTCATTCGACACTTCATAAAAAATAATCGGATTTAGAAGACCCTATTGACTTGCCTTTACAATAAAGTTGTTTGAATAAGTTGTAAGAAAGTGGTCGGCCGCTATTGGAGAGTTGAAAGAGGCAAAAACTCATTCCATCCCGATTGGTCGCACACGCTGGAGGACTGAAGATTAATGCGGGTTTATTATGCCGCTCCCGTTGCGGCCACTGTTTTAGCACCAATCTCAGGGCGGCTCCTTGCCATTCAAATCACAGCTGCGCCCTCGGGACCTTTTTTACCCCAGCACCCTACCCCCCCCCCCCCTCCTCTGATAATTAACAAGGGACGTCCCTGTGGAACTCCCACTTCCACAGCAAGATTATATTGCCGCTGGACCGTTCCTCTGATTGGAGATGAACCTTAAATTTTCTCCTTCACAATAGTTCCGTATATAAAAAAAAAAAAAGAAAAAAAGTAATAAGGATAATTTAAACATGAATAATTATTTCTTTAACATTGGGTTTCATTACTCAACATACCAAATGCTCAACAAATCAAATACTCCTGAACTCCAGTAAGAACCTTCTTTTTTTTTAATAACAGTATAGTTGACCGTTAAGATATATAAGGAGAAGACAATCCTGGATGCAGTAATAAGACAGAAAAAACAAAACATCAAAAATTACAAAAACTTTTTTATGGAATACCGACGTTTCGATTTGCATTGCAGGTCTTCTTCAGCATTAAAATTAACATAAAAGATGTGACCAAATGAATAATGACCTTCTTTCTTACAATATTTTTTAAAATTTGACAGGTATGGATTGTAGGACAAAAGGTATATTAAGATCGTTATGTAAGGTTTTGTTTGAGACATAATATGGGGCGTTGGTTATGGTTCTCAGGAATTTGGATTGGAAGGATTGGATACGTTTGATGTTCGAGTGTTTTGCTGATCCTCAAATTTCTAGTCCGTAGGTCCAGATAGGCTTTAGGATAGTCTTGTAAATTAAAAGCTTGTTGTCTATTAAAAGTTTTGAAGTTTTGCATAGTATGGGGTATAGTTGGCCGAATCTTCTGTTAAGTTCTTGTCTTTTAAGTCTAGTATGTGGGTTCCAAGTAAGTCTTTTGTCTAAGGTGAAACCAAGATATCGCACTGTATCAGATTTGGGTAATGGGATCTTATTGAATAGGACAGTTGAGCAGGAACTACGGCGTAGAGTAAAAGTCATGTGGGTGCATTTAGAATCATTAACTTTTATTCTCCATTTGTTGCACCATAGTTCAATTTTTTAAAGGTGATGTTGTAGGTTAGAAGAGGCTGTTTTGGGATCATTATGGGAAGATAGTATCGCTGTATCGTCAGCGAAGGTTGCAAGGAACGTGTCGGGAGTGGTAGGAATATCAGCAGTGAAGAGGATGTAAAGGACAGGACCCAAAATGCTGCCTTGAGGAACTCCGGCTCGGATAGGATAGCAGTCAGAAAATTCAGAGCCACATCGAACTCGGAAGGAGCGATTTGTAAGGTAGGAATGTAGGATGAGGTAGAGGGTTTGTGGTAGTATGCTCTTAAGTTTAAAAAGCAACCCGGTGTGCCAGACCCGGTCAAAAGCTTGAGCTATGTCCAGAAAGGCATCCGAGCAGTATTGCTTTCTTTCCAGAGCAGAGGATATATGGTCAACAAGGCGGAGGCCTTGTTGGACTGTTGAGTGCATTGGACGGAATCCAAATTGATGGGAGGGGAAACTATGTGCGTCAAGTATGGATAGGATACGCTTAAGCAGGATTTTTTCGAATATTTTAGATAGGATAGGAAGTAGGCTAATTGGCCTATATGATGAAGTGTTGTTAGGAGGTTTACATGGTTTTAGGAAAGTTATTATGATGGAGTGTTTCCACAGGACAGGAAAGTGGGTTGTGCGTAGGATGCAATTATATATATAGGTAAGGAACATTATTGCTTTATGTGGAAGTTGGCGGAGGATTTGAGGAGTAAGGAGGTCATAGCCAGGGGATTTTCTTTGATTTAGTTTTCGAATCTGGAACTCGTCTATGTCTGGACAAATGTCTTACTTGTAATAGACATAGAAGACTAAATCTACAAAACAATAGCTAATAGTTTTCGATTACTTCAAGATCTAATAGTCAAGCATGCAAAGTTTCAAATTACTGTCAAAATTCTCATTTACAAAACAGTAATTAGACCTGTTTTCCGTAAGAAATAGACATGTGGAACACCAATGAACCGTTTATCTCGCATCAAATCCTTGTAACCTGGAATCCTCCGTTTAATTCTTCATGATCCTTATTGTTTAGGAATAGAAAAAAAAAAAAGGAAGAGAACTGAAGCAAAGCAAGATTTGCTGAAATATCGTTCTACCTTCCTACATCCGTCTGTAGAGTCTGTTGAAGCCTGTTAGTGTAAATATATATATATATATATATATATATATATATATATATATATATATATATATATATATATATATATATATATATATATATATATATATATAAGTCAAGGTCCGAAGCAGGCTAGTATTAGCCTTAATCCTATCTCTAGTCACAACAAACAATGTACTTGTATAAATAGAGCTGCATCAGAGCAATAAACCAGTTATTCTTTAACAGTCATTACGTGCGTTTCATTACCCCTTTTATTTCTTTTTTTTTTAAAGTTTTGTTCTTCAGTCTATTTAACTGGTGCCGAAACCCGGGACGAGACGAGGAGCGGGGAAGGTAAGAAATTTTTTCTTTCTTGCCGCTCAGGGTTTTTCTGATGGAAGATAACGGCATATTGAGGCCACCGACGCTGCAAGTACCTAACAGTTTACCTGAACTACCTAGGCAAACGATGGCGGAGGCCCATGCAAATATTGCTGAATGGTTGAAAGTGAGGACGGCTACAGCCCAGGACCTGAGAAAGACAGTCTCGGACATAAAGAGATTCACAGGCGAGGTAGGAGAACTGAATCACTTTTTGAAAAGCGTTGACAGGGTTCTAGCACGGATTGGAACGAAGAGGGCCGAAGATCTCCTCGATGCTCACGATGCAGAGTCACTCAGGGCAGACTTAATTTGTCGAATTAAGCGGAGCGTCCTGAACCACATCCAGGCGGATGAAGAAACGCCCTGGGAAGTCATCAAAGAGAGATTGAAGAAGGCGTACGGCGGAGGAAGATGGACGCCGGAAGAAGACCTCTTTCAACTCTTCAGGGAGAGCAGGCATCCTCGGCAAAGCAGCGGGCGCTATGCAGGTGAGCTCCTAATAAAATTTAATAAAGTGACCGATAAAATGAGGGAGACAGCAAGCGCACCGGAGGTAGAAGCAAGGATGGCTTTTGTTGCAACCATCCTTAAGGTGCAACTGGCCCGGGAAACGGGAAAGAGAGAGAACTTTCCCCGAGACAAGGGATTCGTGGAGTGCACCCAAGAACTAATGGATATGGGTGCCCACGAAGAAGAAAGCCGGCCAGAACGGGAGGAGGAAAGAAGCTGGACCGAGGTGGTACACCGAAGACCTCAGGGCCCACCGTGGAGAAGCATAGAAACCGAGAGGAGAGCCGATCAGCCAAGGAGAGCCGAACATCGGAAGCCGGGGCCAAGAAAACCGGCTACTGGCAGTAAGAGAGAGGACCGGCGGTGCCACGGGTGCGGCAAGCCTGGGCACTTTGAATGCGGGAATGAAGGGCACATTGCGAGGCAATGCCCTTACATGTTCAGACGGAAGGAGAATCCTCGGGGTGAGCCCATGGAAATCAACAGGGTCTGGAGGAGACAGAGATCACGGCCAGAATCCCCAAGATCTTCTGAGACATCTGAAGTGTCGGATACCGAGAGGGAGGACCCAGGACCAGGGAGCAGCGGAGACGAGGGAACCAGCAGACGGGAGCGGAGCAGCCGGAGGAGAGCGGCACAACCTGGAAGTGTGGCGGCCTGAGGAGGGTGTCCGAGGAGAGGCGACCGCATCATTGAGGTACACAACGTGAGGGCGAGAAGCGGCGGTCTGCCTATTATCCGAGTGGAGCGAGGGGTGAGGTGCCTGGTGGACACAGGGAGCTCCAGCACCATCCTGAGTCGGCGAGCGGCGGAGCAGTTCAGTGGCTGCAACGGAGCACTCCAGGTAAGGGCATGTTCCTGTAAGTTGATTACCTTGGGTGGCCCTTGTACCATTGAGGGGGAGGTAGAGATGAGTTTGGAAAAATGGTCGGACAGAGGGGAGAAACTAGTATGTCATGTAATAGGGGAAATGGCCAAGTCGTATAATGGTATTATAGGCTGTGATTTATTGGAAAAGGTAGGAGCCAGGGTGAGCAATAAAAAGGGGAGGTGGAGTATTAGGATTGGGAAAAAGCGGTATAGGTGTTGCTCGGTGTTAAAAGGGGGAAAAGGGCAAATTGGAGTAGTGAACAGGGCGGAAGACTGGAGGGGGAAAATTTCAAGGAGTTCAATGACATCTTTTTCAAGGAGGGTGATAAGTTGGGCGTCACCGGTAGGGCGGAGCACGAGATACCGTTAAAGGAGGAGCGGGTCACGTACGTCAAGGAGAGGAGATACCCACAAGCGCTTCGTAGGCATATCCGGGAAGAGATAGAGGACTTAAAACGTCAAGGGATTGTGGTTGATAGCACTTCCCCCTACAATAGTCCACTCTGGGCCGTAAGGAAAAAGAGTGCCCCCGGGGAGGAAAAGTACAGGGTAGTCATTGACTATCGCAAACTTAATGAGAACACCCGGGACGAGAAATACCCTATCCCGAGATTCGAGGACATTCTGGATAGGCTAAGTGGGGCAAGGATATTTAGCACGTTAGACTTGAAAGCCGGGTACCATCAGATCCGAATGAACCCCAGGGACCAGTGTAAGACGGCCTTCACCTTCGAGCGAGGTCACTACGAGTTCACCCGAATGCCGTTCGGGCTTAAGAACGCGCCCATTACGTTCCAAAGAATAATGGACGAGCTCCTTAGGGGTTTGGATGAAAGTATGTGCCAGATTTATATGGATGACCTCTTGGTTTTCAGTAAGTCGGAGGGCGAGCATCTGGCACATCTTAGGACGGTATTCGGGAGAATTCGGGAGTTTGGATTGAAACTATCGGCGGAAAAGTCGCGTCTGGGGGGGAAAGCGAGATAAGTTTCCTGGGGCACACAATATCGGAGGACGGGGTGAAGCCGGATAAAGGGAAAGTAGAGGCCATTGCGAGAATGGAAATCCCGCGGGACGTTAAGGGCATACGGCGGCTGTTGGGTTCCCTGAATTATTATCGTAGATTCATCCCCGAGATGGCGCGGTTCTTAGTTCCGTTAAACAACTTATTGAAGAAGGGCAGGAAAATTTTTATCACACCGGAAATGGAAAACAACATCAGGCGCTGCATGGAGGAGCTGCAGAGAGAGCCGGTATTAGCCTTCCCGGACTTCAATAAGGTGTTTACCGTAACTACGGATGCGAGTGAATACGCGTTGGGGGCGGTATTATCGCAGGAGAACGAGAAAGGGGAGAGGCCGGTAGCGTATGCGAGCCGAAGGTTGACGGACGCGGAGACGCGGTATAGTGCGTTAGAGAGGGAACTACTCGGGATTGTGTGGGCTGTGGATCACTTCCGTCCGTATATCTTTGGAAGGAGATTTAGGGTCCACACGGACCATAGACCGTTACAGTGGATTGGTAAGTTAAAGGAATCTTCCGCAAGAGTTACGCGATGGAAGGAGTTCAGCCAATACAATCTCGAGATAGTGTACAAGCCTGGGAAAGAGAACGTGGTTGCGGATTGGTTATCGCGCGCACTAATGATAAATGCCTTTGAGGGGAACGAACCGGGACCGTCGGGGGATATACGGCAGTTTCTTAGGGAGTGGACACCGGAGGGAGAAGGTGAGGATGAGACGCGCAGTGGTTTGGAGGATCCCCAAGAAGACGAAAGCTCCGCTGATGAGAGGCCCTCAGACATGGAAGAAGTAGATGAGATAGTAAATGATAAGAGAGACCAGCTCATCTGGAAAACCAGGACTGAGGGTCTCCCAAAGGCGGACTTTTCGAAATATGGGAAGAGCACGGTCGTCACCATTTTGACGGAGCCTGGGATTAGGGAAGAGTCAATGGTGAAACTACTGCGAGGGGTGACTAAGGTGGGAAGGACATATCACCTCTATATCGGGAATGCCACTATATGGGACAGGGTTAAGAGGCTGTGGAAGGAGGAGAAGATAGGGATCGACCGAACGTTCATTAGGTGCCTGAGGTCGGTAGAGGTGGTACAGGACGTCGAGCGGCAGAAGGAGGTAACCCTGTCGTACCACCAGGGGAAGACGAACCACCGTGGGACACAGGAGACTCTCCAAGCATTGAAACAGAGGTATTTCTGGTGGGGCATGAAGCGGACGATCCAAGAGGTCATTGGGTCGTGCGAGGTATGCCTCACCACGAAATACGACCGGCATCCTCCAGGGTGGGTACAGGAAGAGACACCTACGGTAGCGTTCCCCTTATCAGACCTCCAAGTGGATACGTTTAAGTGGCGGGGGGGTACCAGTGGGTTACTATCTTCGACGTATTCAGTAAATATGCCCTAGCTCATCTCGTGCAGGCCAAATCGGCGGAGGCGGTATTGGAGGCGTTAAGAGGTTGGTTCAGATCATACGGAATCCCTGATCGCATCACGTCGGACGGAGGTTTAGAATTCGACAACGCGTTGGTCAGGGCGGAGGCCAAAGAGTTAGATATTAAGTGGCATATAAATACCCCAGGGCATCATAAGGGCAGAGGGGGGATTGAGAGGCTTCATGGGACCCTTAGTGACCACCTGCGAATATATCAGGTTGAGAAGGGACTAGAGCCGGACATCGCGATGGAAAAGGCGGTTGCGGCGTAACGGTTCCATCCACAGCTCGACGGGATATTCGCCGGTGGAATCGTCTTTGGGCTCCGGGAGCGACGCCGGGACTTCCGCGACACCGTAGCAGGGGAGGAAATGATTAATTTTATTACCAACCGTCGCTGGGCATTCGGTAAGTTATGGGGGAAGGCGCGTGAGCGCATACTCAAAGAAAAGAGACAAAGGGTTGAGAGAGAAAACGTAAAGGTAAGGGATGTAGCGGGGAAAATCAAGATCGGGATGGTCGTCTATAGAAAAAAGAGTACGAACCGAGGGAAAGAGATTTGTAGGTATGAAGGGCCATTCCGGGTAATTTGCATTAGAGAGCACAACGTGGTGACGCTGGAGAGCGTCAAAGAGCCGCGGAAGCAGAGAAATGTACATGTGGAACAATTGAAAATTCCTATTGAGGAACAGGTTATACCCTGATCTGTGAGTGGTCCGTTGCCAGCAACGGAAGAAGAATTTTATTTTTGTAATTTTTTTTTTTTTTAGAGAAAAATGTTTTCTTTAATTTTTGAGAAAATTTTTGTTGATGTGAAATTAATTTTATTGAATATAATAGAGGTAATGTGGAGTTGTAAATAAGAGGAAAGAGATTTATTATTTTTGTACAGAGGAAATTTTTGTTTTGTGTGTGTGTGTGTGAGTGTGCGTGTGTTTTATTTTAAAAGGAGTCATTTTAGTTTTGGATGAATGTTTAGTTGTAAGTTAAGTTTAAGTATTGTTTTTATAATGTAAATAAAGTTTTACTTTTGTAGGTTAAGGATTATGGTGTAAAGTTTTCTTTTGTTGTACTTTGTATCATAGAGAATTAAGATAGTAGTTTTAATATGTGTAGAGAATTAGTTGATAGAATTATGGACAGGATAGGATTAGGTTGTTTATGTATCGCTATCTGCTTCGGCCTTTGACCATGAGGGGATTAGTCTCTGGACTCCTTAATACCGTATTGGTATTAAGTGCCCAAAGTTAACGATTATAAAGGATGGTCATAAACTGGTGGGGGGAAGTCAAGGTCCGAAGCAGGCTAGTATTAGCCTTAATCCTATCTCTAGTCACAACAAACAATGTACTTGTATAAATAGAGCTGCATCAGAGCAATAAACCAGTTATTCTTTAACAGTCATTACGTGCGTTTCATTACCCCTTTTATTTCTTTTTTTTTTTTAAGTTTTGTTCTTCAGTCTATTTAACTATATATATATATATATATATATATATATATATATATATATATATATATATATATATATATATATATATATATATATATATATATAAATATTATAAACTTAAAATGTTAAATTTCACTAAATTTAATTAAATATTTCAGATATTATTTCAAGTTTATAATATTAAACGTATAAGTTTTTGATTAAACACATTTTTTCCATAACCTTTTTAATTATTAGTAACACTAACATTAAAACTATAAAATCATTGATCCTTCACTAAGAGTACAAACAGTCAAAACAATATCAAATATTATGTCAAATATTAAAATTCTAGCTCTACGATTTACAAATATGATTTGACAGTCGTTTTATCTCTTGGTTTAGGACAAAGTTAGCGCTTGATTTGAATGAAATAATATTAACAAATACGTGTTCACGAAGAGTTGTTATAATTTCTTAGATTTATATTTTTATGATTCATGGTAACTTTTTGGTCAACATTCTAAGAAATAATTATAAAAATCAAATTTAAAATGAGTCGAAAGTACTGTGGGTTAAAGTGGCGACGGATTATAAAATAATAGGTATCTCAGTTTGGTTACATCAACAAAAAGTGGGATATTAAAATAATTATTGATAAATTTATTACTGACATATAAAGAAACATTGGGAATTTTATGAAGAATTTCATCCAAGGTAATAATACTGTCGCTTCAAATCTAGTAGTTCATTCCGTTAAATAGTAATTATCACAGCTTAATTTCTAATGGCTTCGACATGGGACACGTGGCAAGTCAATTTATTTTAGTGAGTCGCGATATTGATAAATAACTCCTATTAGAGGCTCTGTTGAGAAAGACTCGACCTTTCATGAGCTGGTTCCATTTCCCAGGAGTCAGCTTGACAAATGGATGCCATGCATACAATGGCCACTGTACAGAGAGCCATCAACATTTACCACTTGCCAGAATATTGTCTCAAAAGTGAAAGAAGGAAGGGAAGAATGATAGGCTCCTTTTAGGATAAAATATCACCCACTGTTTAGCTAATGCCAGTCCTATGTCAAAGTCGAAATTCTTTATAGCTGTCGAAGTCCTTGGATGGCATTAGTCATGTTATCAGAAAGCTGTTCAGGCTCCCTCTCTAAAGGTTGTAAATAGTTTATTTTTGAGAAAGAGTTTCTCCAATTTGATTATATATATTTTTTATGTTATCTTTATATTTTAGCAAGAGAAAATAATGGTCTTCGTAATACTTAAACATTTATTTCATTTTTAAAATGTATTCTAGATCATCTAATCATACAGTTGTGTAACTGTTCATTGTAAAACAATATTTACTTATACTGTAATCATCCAAAGACTTCCATCTCCGCCTCCATAGTTCAAATATTTTTTATAAACAGTAATGAAATTTTAGATAATGTGTCTAATTTCCCGAGTAGCTTACGTTGACATATAAATGCTTCACAGGACCTATATATTTTATATATATATAAATATAATTTTGAAAAACTATCTCCAACTTTCTGTAGAATGCGTTAACAATAGCATAATATCCTTCCGCCATTTTAAAATTGTTAAACCGTCGATTATTTCAAATTAAAAGGTATTGTTGAATTTGTTTACAAAAATAAAATTAAATCTCTGCTAGATTCTTTGAGAAAATTAATATCACCATTTTTGGTTTCGATAACTATTTTTAGGTATCTTCTTAGAGATGTGCCTTATAATTTGTGTCGCCAAGGTCTACAAGTATGTTAATAAATTAATATATGCATCAAGACTATTTTTGGTAAAACCAGAACACTATTTAACTTCTTTGTTTGTATAGGAGGTTCACAATTTCACATGTGGGTCCAGATGATTCTGTCAAAAGTTTTTGTTTATCGAGTTTTAAGGTTTTTAATTATTGTTCTAAAATAATGAAAATTCTTATTTACAAGACCATTGTAAGACCAGTGGTAATGTATGGATGTGAACCATGGCCCTTAACAAAAAAATCAGAAATGATGTTTAACACCTGGGAAAAGAAAGTGTTAAGAAGAATATGGGGCGGAGTCTTCGGGAACGGTTTTTCGAGGAGAAGAAACATTGAAGAGATTATAATCCTGTTTGGAGAACCCGACATCGTGGGCATGACAAAAAGAGCGCGTATTAAGTGGTTGAGTCATGTAGAAAGAATGACAGACCAAAAGGTGCCAAAGAAGATGCTATATGGGAAACCAGATGGCAGAAGAAGAAAAAGACGTCCCCGAATCAGATGGATGGATGATGTGGAGGAGGATCTGAGGCGAATGGGGGTTCTGGAATGGAGATAGATAGCGCAAGATCGAAGAGATTGGTGGTCCGTTGTGGAGGCCCCGGTCCTTGTAGGATATAATAATAATAATAATTACCTGCACCTTAAGTTATAAAATTCAAATTCAAATTGACAATTATATTTTTATGCATGCATCTTTATACACATACATATACATTTTTTATATGGTTAAAATTTAAATGGGGAAATCAATAATGGTAATTCACTAAAAAAAAATAAAATAAAATAAAATAAAAATTTCCTCATAGAGTGACAACAAATTGAATGAAACAAGACTAAAAATCCCACTGACCGTACCTTTCTATTCCAATCCGTTGCAGATGTATGGTAATTACAAGCTTTTTTTGGGAAAACCACGTTTTACTTCAAATCTCGTTGTTTTTCCTTGCATTGACAGCTTTTCATTTATTTAATAATAAACAATATTTTTAGATTGGCTTTTTATTCCAATGAAGAGTTTATTTCGTTTAAAATACAGACTGTCATTAAACAATTATCATAATCATAATTGGTTTGTATGCCAAATAAGACACCACGTTTTTTTCGGTTTTCATATTTAGTTTCTGCATCAAGTCGATACTAAATAATTAATTTGATAATACATTCGAAAGCTGGTTAAACTGGCAGGATTTTTTTATATTTGGAGTTTTGTGGATTTTTTTTTTTTTTTTATTTATTTTTTTTTTTTTTTTTTTTTATTATTTTTTTTTTATTTATTTTTTTTTTTAACGGTGAGCGTTATTATAAAAAAATGTTGAACTTTCCTATACAGGTTGAAGATCCAAGCTGTTCTTCAGGTCCGAAGTTTGTAAAATTCATTGTTACGTGTGCTTTGGTCCAAAAGGAAATTCAATTCTGACTCCAAAAATTTGTTCAAAATTTGAAAAATATTTGAGAAAAAGTTGGAACAGCTTGTATGAAAAAAATGCCCTTTATATATATATATATATATATATATATATATATATATATATATATATATATATATATATATATATATATATATATATTTTGGAATTACGATATATCTGCAACGGATTAGAATACAAAGGTCTGGATCAACGGTATTTTTTTTTATTGTATCCTAGTTTTGCACTTTTCTTTTTTTAACACTAAGAGGAAATCTGTATATATGACATAAAACGTATCTGTATATATGACATAAAATATAAGATACGATTGGTTATCATTTTTTCTATTTATTGACTTCGATAATTAACAAAATGCAAATTAAAAATTAATCTTACGTAATAAGACATACATAAAAAGAAAATTAACGACGAGGAGGGCTGATGATGGAACTAGGCGAGGCTGGTGGATCAAAGAGCAGCTCTGAATGGAGCTAGTTCAAAAGGACCACTTCAATCCTAGCCCCAACTAATCACTAGGCCATTCATCGGCAGGGGCTACTTCTGCTACACCAACAGAATGGGTTCCTGCACTAATTTCACCTTCTCTTCTCTTATTTTCTAATTGCTAATAAACTTTTTCCTATTTACCCATTTCCGTTTCCTTGCACGAATTACATTATTCGTCGAATTATGTCCCACACGAAGGACGAATCCATTTTCTACACAAGGTTTAATAAAAGCTATCCAATCCATCAAGCAGATTCAATTACCAAATGCTACAATGGAGAGAAAGATGGAAGGGGAGTATCATTACAAAGTAAATTATGACTGGGGATGGAAACAACCCGATTACGGGATCACTACATTTTCCGCCCTTTTTGAAAGCCATATTTCTTCTCAGCTGATTAATTTGTCGTCCCGGTGGGAACAAGAAAATTACTGAAAGGCTTACTAATTTCTGTAGCGGGAAAGCAAGTTGATTTCTAATCAGCCGGGCTCCGAGGCTGAGGTGAGTGATTAAATTAATTAATATTAATTCTTCTAAGGCAGTAAGTAAATATTTATCTCATTTATGCTCAAGGAGAAATATATTTACGGAATGATAACATTTTATTTTTTTATGTATATGAAAATACTACGTTGTTTGGGAAAGATGTAGAGTGGAGGAACGTGGGAAGAATTAAGCAATATTATCAGTATTACTTGACACAGTCACTTACCTTTTGTTTTAAATAAGGAAATTATTCGTTAAGAAAAATTTTGTGGCGCTGTCAGACCATACTCCATGTGCTGTAAGGCAGAAGAGACTGTAAGAAAATACGAGTATATTTGTCACTTTTGAGCCTTATGTCACTTTAAACACTTAAAATCCTTTTCTATAAATTTTGTATGTATTTTTATTTTCAATAAATAGAACAAAAGTACACTTTAATTTTTAGCTGATTAATTTATGCCAATACATAGTTCGGAAAAGGTGTTCGTTAGCATTCAGTTTTTATTTTATTTTATTTTTTTAAGAAATAAGGGTGGCTAACAATTCTAAGAAAAGCATTCAGCGAAAATATAACCATTGGATAAAATGAATGGATACATCGGATAAACAAATAAATCTAATTATAAAATTATTGGATAAATAAAAATTATCCTTAATAGTCCCTACCGACAGGTTGAGGAGAGACATTATTAAGGTGGATACAAGCTACCGCTTTTACTCAGTGCTCGAGATGACCTCGCCGGCCGGAGCCAATCCTGCCAGTGTTCTATAATCCTTCGGAGGTGAAGAGAATTGATAAAGATGTCTTGAGGCTAAGCCCTTGAGGCCAGAAAATGGAAGGCCTGGCTGGAGGAGATAGTCCCTGTAGCGGCCTGTCCCATCCTCTCATCCTCATCCTTCTAGTCTCTGACAGTGTTTTCTTAAATGGAAGATGTAGGCTTGTATCATAGTTTCAGATATTAAATGTCTAGTAAAACCATATTGGAGTGGTTAAAACAAATTTTATTATAGTGATATAACTTTAATTAGATAAAGTGATAAAATACACCTCTAATTCAATATGCAAAGAGTTAATTGCTAATGGCAGGTCAAATATTCAATGATCAGTATTGTCAGAGTGAACATAATATAATATATGTGGACATACATACATAATATATGTACAGTCTTTTCAATGATCAATTTATAAGTTTACCAAATAGTCAATCGCTTAAAATACTATATATAATAGTCACTATAGTATATTAATATATAAGATATATTACTGTGTGGTTACACACAACTTGTTTGTGGGTTCATTAAATACTTCTATCTTCATGAATAATAGATCTTGATTCCTGTGACACCAAAGCCCCAACTGATGGAGTCTAAGCTACTTTAACTATTTTATTATTTCAAACCCTACCGTGTAACCACTTCTGCTCTAGTAAGTGACAATTAGATGATGATTAATGAATAATGCTGCTGGATTTATTTAATGTTATTATAAATATTTAAGTAAAAACCGATGGATGATTTCACAATTACTCTACTCATAAGTCAGCACACATTTTACTTTGTAATCTTATTATATGCTATTAACCATCATATGGTACTTATATAACCTGCTAAGGATCTGACCCGGCATCTCGAGATTCCTAAAGGGCTCCTCACAAACGGCATCTACCATCACAAGCCCTTTAATAGACACCTCTTCATTCCCTGGATCCATCTTAATATATTCCCTTTATCCAATCTTTCAAATAATTTACTTAATTTTTTGATAGTTTGTTAGGAAACATTTACCGGGGTTCTCCCGGCAAAGGACCTAAGTGGGAAAGGGCTCAAAGTGTATAAGGGAAATAATAATTTTCAGGAAGAGGCGTGTATTTGACAATAATGCATCACGCTGCATGCATTTTTCATAATACGTGCTCTGTTAATTTAAGGGTAATATTTTATTGTTCATGGAGTAATAATTATATATGTAGTAACATATTTACTATAAAATATATAAAAAATAAAACAGCATGAAAATAAATACGATAAAAAATAAGTTCATCCAAGGAAAAAACAAAAAAAAAAAATTTGAAAAGAGCACTGTCTGTAAACACAAAATTAACTGGTGGCCCTTTTCAGTTCTATGCAGTTCTAGCAACTAATAGTCAATGTTTGTGACAATTTTTTTTTTTTTTTAATTCCGTTGTATTGATCTCTCTTGGAGCGGTCATTTTTCACCGCTTAGGACAGTGCTTCTGATCAAACTGTTACTGTCCTTTCCTGATTGAGGGCGATCGGACAGTATCTGGTTAAATGTTTGTGTCGTTTGTCCGTCGTAGAAACAGAAGTATTTTTGAGTGAGATACAAACGTTTGAAGTAATATTTACTCTGTCCATGTTCAGTAAGGAGTTGTGTTAGTTTGTAATGTGTGCTTTTAAGTTTGTCGCGGTTCCTTAATGTAATTTCTGGGATAGATTTATATAAAGGTCCCCTTTGTCGTTTAATGCCAAGAATTGTTCCGTTTCCTTATTATGTCGTTTTATGTAATTTTTGTAATGTATATTTGCAATTTTTGTATCAAAAAGTATTCCATCGGAAACGAATTATTTTTTTATTGTTATCTTGCTAAGATATACATATGCTTGTTCATTACTACTTACACCAGAAATACCCTCCATTCTGTTCAATTTTACTTTTGTGTCTTCATCAATTAAAAGTAATAATTTTTTTTCTGATTTCGTATGCAGTCGATGAGTTTTTTGTTGTCGGTGTGTAATTGTCCCTTTTTGCTTGGTTGTTTGAGCAGTATATAAATATAAAAATGGAAAAAGCGTTAAAAAAAAGAAGTGAGAGTATGAAAAGAGAGGGAAGTAGAAATAGCATTGTTTGCATTGTTAGCATTGTAGAAATAGCTATTAACAATAGGATTGTTATTAGCACACAAGTTTACGATTCCCTTTTCTTAAGGAGGTGATTAGAACCAATGCCAATGCCTTAGTCAGTTTAACTTTCAATTATTTTTCTGGAGCCATGTGTTTTATACAATTTATAAAGACAACATCAGGTAGACATTTACTTATAAAACTAATATTTTTAACCTGATGTAATAATCAATCTATTATTAAAGTCTGTTTTACTATGAACCTAAATGTAACCATTTCCTAATTATGGCCCATTGTCACCAGAAGTTAGACTTCAAGCAGTTAGAGATAAAGCAGTGCAGTTTTTTCTTCTTGAAATTGTTAAATCCCAAAAAGGACTATTACAAGGGTCAAATCAACAATAGATTTAACAACCATCTTGCAATATCAAGAATTTTATAGCTAAGCTCTCATCCTTGAATTTATACAATAAGCAATACTGCAAAATAGGAATGTAGGTACTATTTTTTCATACTTGAATTATATAACTCAATCTAAATGAAAACAAAACTATACAGTATCTTATTAAGTTTAAAACATCTGTGGATTTGATACCATTCTTGAAAAATTTGTGCGTAGCGGAGGGTTTCCAAATATTTTTTAATAATCTCTGAAATTAAATTCTTAGAATTTTACATTGACGTTTCTGAAATTGTTTGAAAATATGCTTATGATAAAATGTAAGCTTACAATTAGACGAAAATTCATAAATAGCTATATCCAATCATATACCAAGCTGAATATTCCATTATTGATACAAATCTGACATCGATATCCGACATATTGGCAGGCGTAATCTGAGCTAGCTATTATCTGCTATCAACTCGTCTAAGGATCATATTTCACCATTGAAGCGGTATTAATGCATAAATTAGCTGTCGGTAACCAAAGCCTCAGGGAAATATATGTAGATGAATAAATATTAATTAATTCAATTATTGACACAACTACCACTATATCACTTTATAATGTAATATAACAAATTATTTAACAAATGTTGCTCTGACAATATCCTTGATTTATAACAGTTAAGGTTGGGCATGATTTTTGACAAGGCTGACTGATTTAGTTAGTAATTATCTCTATTTCTAATTGCAATTATATGTGTCAGTCATTGTCGTAATATAAATTGCTTTACATTTATCACTAGTGAAGTTTTTTAACTAGTTGTAAATCATTTATTAAATCACTTCTTTTTGATTAGATCGTATAATAAACCTTATCATCCTGCCTACACGTTAAGCCTTTGTAAGAAGAAATTTTTAATGAAGTTCAAATAAAATTTGGGCTTACTATGTCGCCGAGTTAATTAATTAAGAATATTAATAATTTATATGGCAAGTAGGTCTTGACTGGCACCCCTTTTTAAATTAAGACCGTGCACTAATAATTTCATGCGCACGTACCAGCAACCATCTGTAAAATGGCACGTGTACACAGTAACTGGTATGCTAGTACCTGGCTTGTCAGTAGATCGCATAACATTTGATTAAGCATGCTAGTTTGTTGGCAAGTAATGAAGTGCACATGCTTGGAGCATCCCACCCTACTGATACCTGGGTGGAGCTTTCACTGCTCGTATACCAATTACTAGCAAATGTAAATTCAGTTTTAGCAACTAGCATGCGAGCTACTCTTCCAATTTGCTGTCACGTGCATCCCCAGCCTAATGCTGACCCGGAATCAAGAGTGCTGGATCCGACATAACATACAATATTTGTAAACTTATGTTTATAAATACGTTTTGAAGGGATATATTTAATACTTGCTGATTGCCCTTGTTCGTACTATATTGGAAAGATCGTCAATAAAAACAATATTATAAGAATCACAATTGAATTTCACATTCACCATATACTGCATCATATTATGTCTTTCGTAAAGTTTATGATAAGAATCGTTTTGAAATTTTACTATATAGCATAAATTCTGGGATAAATTGCAAGCTTGGAAATTTATTGGCTGAATCTCCTTGAGGTGGTTGTGCTATACCCTGTGGACGCCCTAAGACAAGACTCTAAGGGCCTTAGGACAGTGGCAGGTCATAGTTTATTGCGACAAGGCAAGCAGCTGGCCCAGCGCTCCCGGCTCATGTACATAAATAAGTGGGAGGATTCTCTTGACACTCACTAATTAATTGCTACTCAGGTCAGCCTGTCCGTCCCACTCCACTCGGAACTATATACTGCTGCCACCTCAGCTCTTGCCGCTAAATTATATAGAGTATTGTCGCCTACTGCCTCGGCTCCTGTTGACATTTTCGTAGTATAAATAGATGTTTAATAGCAGGGGGTGGTTGGAAAAGTCAACAGAAATGGTACAATGCAAAGTATGATTGAATGATGTTCAATCGACCAGAAGTCATTGCCAATGAAGCAGCCACCGAAAAAAATAAAACAAAACAAATAATTATTAAGTTATATTTTTAATGAATAAATGACTGTCTGTATTTTGTAAATTAAATAAACTTTATTCTGGGACTTACTGTCCCCTAAGAATAACAATAATGCACAGTTAGAAGTACAATTGTCTGGCATGTAATTTTTTTTTTTTTTTTTTTTTTTTTTTTTAACTATTTATTGATATTTACAACTGTACATCAATATACATCAAGTAAATTCGATAAAATGATTATAATGACATGTAAATCACTTGTGAAGAACTACTCACTAGTAGCACTTCAAAAATATTCTAAACTAGAAGGTCTCTTGGCCATCTTCTTTTCAGACGCCTCGGAGGATTATCAGGGATGGAGGAGGAAGCAAGTTGAGAAATTAGGGGATTTGAGTGGTTATGGAGCTTACTATGAAAGGATAGATATCTGGTTTGGGCTAAATCAGCAACATATGGAACATTGAGGTCTTTATGGATAAGTTTATTCGTGACAAAGTAAGGAGCATTAAGGATTTTTCGAAGGATTTTGGATTGTAAAGATTGGATTCGAGAAGAGTTTGATGGTTTAGTGGAGCCCCAAAGCTCAACTCCGTATGTCCATATAGGTCTAATAACTGTCATGTAAATGAGTCTCTTGTAATTTATTGGAAGCTTTGATCGTTTGTCTAATAAATGTTGGAGTAGTCTATAACGACGGGCCGTTTCTTGTCGTTTTAGTCTTGTATGTGGATTCCAAGTGAGACGTTTGTCCAAATGGAGTCCCAGGTAGCGGATCTGTTCAACAGGAATTAGAGGAATATCATTAAAGGATACCGTAGGACAGGATGTTGTAGGTTTACGACGGAGGGTAAAGGTTATTTGATGGGATTTATTTGGATTTATTTTAATTCTCCATTTTTGACACCATTCTTGAAGATTTATGATGAGGGATTGGAGTGACTGGGATGCAATGAAGGGATCATTATTTACTGATAACAAACATGTGTCATCAGCGTAAGTGGTGAGGACATTGCTAGGATGGGTCGGGATGTCAGCTGTATACACTGTGTAGAGGATAGGAGCTAGGATACTTCCTTGAGGAACTCCGGCAGACTGAGTAAAGAGGGATGAATGGGCGGAATTGTGACTTACTCTGAATGTTCTGTCGTTGAGATAGGATTGCATAATAAGGAAGTATGTAGGAGGAAGGAAATTACGGAGTTTGTAAAGCAGTCCCTGGTGCCAGACTCGGTCAAAGGCTTGTTCTACGTCGAGAAAGGCTCCAGTACAGTACATCCCGCGCTCCAATGCGGACGAGACAACGTCCACCACACGATGGCATTGCTGGATAGTGGAGTGTGACGTTCGGAAACCAAACTGGTGATCAGGGATAATGTGATAGGATTCTAGGATAGGATTCAGGCGTTTCAGAATGAGTTTTTCTAGGATTTTGCCCATAATGGGCAAGAGTGATATTGGACGATATGAGGATGGGAGTTCAGGTGGCTTTTTTGGCTTAGGTATCATCTTTACTATGGATAGTTTCCAAGGATTGGGAAAGTATGTGGTGCGGAGAACAGCATTATAAATATAGGTTAGGAATAGGATAGCTTTCTGAGGAAAGAGTTTTAGGATTTGGGCTGTAATTAGATCATGTCCAGGGGCTTTGTTAGAGGGTAATCTGTGGACTATGTTAGATACCTCTGAAGGATGGAATGCTTTAGGAGGAGGAGACATTTGGAGTGGAATATTTAGTTCTGCTTCAACACATTGTAAGTGGTGAGGATTAAATATATCAGGATGAGGGTTGAATGATTTAAAGAGGTGCTGGCCGAAAATTTGGGATTTTTCTTCGTCTGATCTTGTCCAGGTTTGGGAATCTGTAAGGAGAGGATGATTAAAGTTTTTGTAATTAAGAAGTTTTTTCGTAGTTATCCATAACGACTTATCAGAAGTATTAAGACTTTGAGTACGGTTTTGTAGGTTTTGTATTTTGAATTTTCTTATTTCTGTCTTAAGTTTGTTGGTTAAGTTGTTGTAATTATTTTTGTCCGATGGGTATCTAGTACGGTGCCACTTCGCTCTTGCTCTTCGTTTTTCAGTTAGTAAGGTACGAATATGTTGTGGCAGGTTATTCTGTTGTGTACTATGAATTTTTCGTGGTAAAGTATTTTCCTGTATACTAATTTTTATTGATGTTGTAAGTCTGTCAATTGCTAAGTTGATGTCTTCTTTTGTTTTAAGGGGAGTTTTTAAGTCTAGTTTGTTTTCAAGATCATACCGAAACCCGTTCCAGTCCACACGTCCTGTAATCAGTCTGGGAAGAGAGGGTTTAGGAACGGGATTTGAATGCAGGAGAAGCAGAACAGGGCTATGATCTGATGAAAGGTCATCAAGGGATTTGATGATGGTTTGAGAGGATGAAATTTGAGAAGATATAAATATATCGAGAATATCAGGTCGTTTTTTTGAGGGATGTAGGCCAGTAAGTAGGGTTCAAGGGTGAGAGGACAGAATAACATTTGGAGGTTGAAATACGGGATAAAATGCTGCCGCGGGAGTTGGTTGTTCGACAACCCCATCGCTGGTGTTTGGCGTTGTAGTCTCCTCCAGCAATGAAGCGCGGTCCGAAGGATCGGAATAATGAATCAAGGAGGCTCTGAGAAAGGAAATTACCAGGAGGACAGTATACAGCTGAAAATGTTATATGGAAAGGGCGAGTAGAAATGGATACTGAGGTGGATTGAATGGCGTCAATTGAAGTAGAAGGGATAACAGAATGAGGAATTGTTTTATGGATAAGGATGCAAGATCCGCCATGTGAGGTGTTGTCTGGGTGATTAGATCTGTAAGTGATGTAGTCACGTATGTAAAAATATGACCGTTGAGTAAAGTGAGTTTCAGTCAACAGGGCAATGTCTATTTGATTGTCATGGAGAAAAATGTCAAGTTCGTCTCGGTGATTTTGTAGTCCGTTAGCATTCCACAAAATGACAGCTAGAGGCTTAGCGCTCATCTAGCTACATTGAATGGAATTTCCGAAAGGGCTCTGGTGAGAAGGATGATAAGGGGCTTGATGGTATCTTTCAATTCAGATAGGAATGAGGAAAGGATGGCGTTAATATCATTGGTATTTGGATGGGGAAGAGGAAATGTATCTGGAGCTTGCGATGGATGATAAGTCTGGGTAGGAGCGTTGATTAGGGGCTGGACCCTTTGTGGGATGCTAGGAACAGAATCAACCTGTAATGGTATTTGGGGTGAAGGGTTGCTATGTACAGGTGGATGGATCGGATGTGGATATTGCTTCTGAGGCGGAAGTTTAAATTTTAACGGTAAATTATGGATGAGAGTGTTCTGGTTTGGGGGTTGAGGTTGAGGTTGGGAGGTCTGGGGATTTGATTGGGAAATTCGAGGCGCCTGACGTTGAGGCTGATAACTGATTTTATCAGAGTACGAAGCTTCTTGTCGTGGTTGATGGTCCGGTGCTGAAGTTGATTGCTGTCCTATTCTCTGGAAATGGGCTTCTTGAGTTCTATTATATTTTTGTGAGCTGTTTATTTCAGGTTCTTGACTTCTTTGTTGTAGGGTTGATTTTGAATTTCTCTGGCTGTGCACACTTTTGTATACTAAACAGCCTCTGTAGCTTGCTGGATGGTCTTGTCCACACAGCGCGCATACTGCAGGTGTATCCTTCGATTTTTGGCATGTCTCAGTTGAATGTGGGCCAGCACATTTCACACACCTGGCTTGGTGATGGCAGTAAGTCTTGGTGTGTCCAAGACTTTGGCATCGAGTGCACTGGACTATATTGGCCCTTCTTCTTGGCTCTTCGAATCTTACGACTGAATATACCAGTCTGGTTACGTCGAATATTTCATTGTTGTTGCCAGCCGGCTCCAAGTCGACGAAGAATAATGGCAATGGAAATTTTTCTCTGGGGTGAAGCACGGAAGACACTTGCCTTACATTATGACCAATTGCTTCCAAATCATGTTTTATGGCGCTCGTGGGGGTGGTAGAATGAAGACCACGCAATACCACTCTATACGCTTTTTCTTCTTTTAATTGGTAACAATGGAATTCATAATTTTTGCTGGTTAGGTGATTGACCAATTTTTTGTAATCATCTTTATTTGTTGTTTTTATTTTTATATCTTTGACCCGAGAGAAGCAGTTGAAATTAGTTTCTCCGATCAGAGCTGATATTTCACGGCAAAATGACATGAAATTTTCAATTTTGGATACAAAGATAGGAGGTGGTTCTGGATCAGATGTGTGATGCGGATTTGGGTTATTATTGTTCGTTGATGAATTAGACGGATTAGATATATTTGGTACGGTGGTTGGCTGTGATTTTTTTTGGCTGCAGTAGTTTTACTGCGAGTTTGAAGATTATTATTATTATTATTTGATAGATTATTAGTGTTGCTGGTAGTCTTTTTTGATTTATTAGTTTTATTTTTCTTTTTATTTGGCGAATTGCCCGCTGAACCTGGGGCGGCATTTCTATGTCGCTTCTGAAGGGTTCTTCTGGACTGGTATTCAGTTTCACTGAATTCTGAATATGAAAGGGTTTCAGTCTCTGAGTCATCAGATGTTACCACTTCCATTATGTAATAGTATTAAAAAATAATAATAAAAATAACAAAAATAATTATAACTGTGAAGTAAATAATGAAAAACTAAAATAATGGCATAATTATCCACAATATGTTAACTAAAAAATACATTATTCGAGAAATATGATTATAAAATAAGAAAGAAAAAATAAACTAAAAAAGTTCTTACGTAAAAAAATAAACAAATAAATAAATTAAATTAAATATGTGGCTACGAACTAGAGGTAGCTGAAAAGAACAACAGGCCCTTGACCTTTTCTGATAGTGCCGCTGTATTCAAACAAGCAGGAGGATTACGGGCTAGGCTGGCCAGTTAAACTGCCTCACCTATGTATATTAAATCAGTTCACTGTTAATAATGTTTTAACTCACCTCACTCAAAATGTTATTGTCCAAATGATCTATAGTTTATATTGTCACTATTTGATAAATACGAAACTGAAACATAAGTAGAACACACAGTAGAAAATGTCACAAACAGAGAGCGATTCTAAATGTGATGTGCAGAAGCGGCCATCTTGTCTGAGAATCGGCATGTAATTTAAAAATTAAAAGCATCAGTAATTGCAGCATAGCTTTTTTATAGGGGGAAAAAATTAAATAAAAAAAAAAAAAAATAAACATAATAACATAAAAACTATGAATATATACATGAGAAAAGAAAAAAAAAAAAAAAAAAAAATCATAATACTAATATGCTAATATAATAATTACAATGCATTCAGAAAAATGAAAAAAAAAAAATAAATAAATTCATGAAATAAAACAAATATGGTGAATAGAAAGGAAAACCTATAGAGAGAGAGAAAAAAAAAAAGAAAGAAAGTTAACTATTTGAATAATAATAAGACAAAATATTTACAAATATCTGAAAATATATATTTACACATCTACTTACTGTCCTCTTATATTATATAGCTATATGAGACAAAATAAAAGCAATTTTTAGACAGACAAATGATCTAAAATTGATAAAATTTACCAATAATTGATCATTTGCCAATTATCCAATAATTCATTGATATTGGATTTACTTGAGATTGACTGATTGGATTTTTAATTATTACACATATTGGCGGCGTCTATTTGGGATTTAAGGAGATATTGGAATAGGAGAGTTTTGAATGAGTTTAAGGAAGGAGCATGTCTTATTTCAGAAGGTATAGAGTTCCAGAGGGTAGTGGATCGAGCTTGGAAGGAGTGTTGGTATAATTCCGTTCGGTGGAGGGGAGTATATAGGTCAGAGGAACGTGATCTTGTTGTGAGTTGGAAGTGGATGGAAGACTTGAATTTCAACAGGTTATGGATGTAGGGTGGGCAGTGGTTATTAATGACTTGGTACAGGAAAGTGCCCAGGAAATATTGTCTACGGGAGGATGGATAGAGCCAGTCCAAGGCAGTATAGAGGTGCGATACATGTGAACGTCTCGGGGGGTACCGGTAACAAATCTAATAAAACTATTCATGATTCGTTGTAATCTGTCCCGGAGACCCACCGAGAGGCCCCCATACACTACACAACCATAATCAAACTGAGGAAAAATGAATGAGGAAACTAGGAGTTTTCGCGTGGATTGAGGAAGGAAATGACGGGAACGATGGGATAATTTGAGAATTCCGATTGATTTTCGGGCTATTTGGGCGATTTGGGGCTTCCAGGAGAGGTTTTGGTCAATAATGATTCCTAAATTTTTGGCAGAGGAACAGAAAGTGATAGGTTGATTATTCAGGTTTAGAGTAGGAAAGTTGGTAATGGATCTGAGGAGGGGACTTGAACCAATTACAATAGCTTGAGTTTTCCCTGCATTTAGCTTTAAATTATGCAAGTTGGCCCAAGTACAGATTCTGTCGAGGTCTTCCTGGATCCTAGATAAAGCTTCATGTAATTCGTTAGGAGGAAAGGATAGATAAATTTGAGAGTCGTCTGCATAAAGATGATGGGAACAATGTAAAATTGACTGGGGAAGATCATTAATGTAGGAGTTGAAGAGGAGGGGTGAAATGCTGGAACCTTGGGCTACTCCCGAAGACAGAGGTAGGAAGTCGGATAAGGGTTGATTAGGGATAGATACGGCTTGAGTGCGGTCAGAGAGGAAGGATCGGATCCAGCGGATTGAACTATTGGAAAATTTTAAAGCATTTAATGTGGTAAAAAGGATACGATGGTCAATGGAATCAAATGCTTTAGAGAAATCTAGGAGTATTAAGACGGTCAGTTTTTTTTCATCTATTGCAAAGTGGATATCACTTATGATTTTGGTTAGTGCTGATTGTGTAGAATAACCAGGGCGGAAACCGGATTGGAAAGGATCGAGTAGATGGGAATCTTCCAGGAAATGGGAAATTTGGGATTGCACCAATCGTTCAAGGGGTTTTGAAAGGTTTGAAAGGATGGAGATCGGGCGATAATCAGCAGGACAGTTAGGATTAGGAGTTTTATTGATGGGATGAAAAATAGCTTTTTTCCAGGAGGTAGGAAATATAGAGTTTTGTAGGGAGAAATTATAGATAAAAACCAGGACCGGTAAAATTTCTGGGAGGCATAGTTTTATAAGTTTAATAGGGATACCATCTGGACCTACGGAATTGGTATGGGATTTCATGATAGAGGAGATAATTTCTGTGGGGGTTATGTCGGAAAAAAATAAAAGTTACTGTCATTGAAAGGTATTTCTGAGGAAAAGCTGGTATAACGGGAAGGAGAGGTGAGAGATGATGAAACAAAATAGGCGTTCAGGACATTAGGCGAAACTGGGAAGTTGGTTGAGGTGGAGGATCCAGAAGGGTTATGGAGGTCGAGTTTTCGAAGGATTTGCCATTTTGACTTGGAATCGGGAGAGGAAGATAAGGCTTCGTGGAAATAGGAAGATTTTGCACTTCGAATTTTTACTTGCACCTGGTTACGAAGTGTTTTGAACACTTGATAGTCGTCCGTGAGCCTCGTTCGTCTGAATCGTCTTCGTGCAGCCTCCCGCTTTCTCTGTAGTTCTTTAATTTCTTTTGACATCCAGGGTGCAGGTCGACGACGAAAGGTAGAGGTTTTAACTGGAGCGTAGATATCAAGGATACTAAGAAGATTGGATGTGAGGATTTCGACCATGGAGTCTATGGAGGAGGAGGAGTAGATTTCACTCCAATCTATGGTTTCAAGGAGAGGTAAGATAATATCACGGTCAAGAGCGTCAAGGTTGCGGTAAGTTATGGTTTTTGTGGGAAAAGGATAGGTTTGGAAATCGTAGGATATTTGAATTAGGTCATGGGAAGATAAAAATGAAACAGGGCTTTGTGAGGAGGAAAGGAGATTTTTTTCAGAATCTATAATATATAGGTCTAACCATGTGTCGGTCCAGCGGGAATGGTGAGTAGGAGCGAAAGGTACAATGAAAAGGCGGAGAGAATAGAAGAGGTTATCCAGGTAACGTTTGTCATTGGAGTCCGCTAGGAAATTTGTATTGAGGTCTCCGGAGATAATAATATTGGAATAGAGCGGAACAAGGTTAAATAAGGAAGATTCAAAGGACTGATCGAACGGAACAAGAGGAGGACGATATATCACAGCATATAATAGGTGCTGATTGCCGGCAGAAATTTCAAGGATAAGGTATTCTACGTGAGGATGTATGGATGAGGGAGAAAAATCGAGGATTCTTGTTTTCAGGCTGTCATGTACATATATACCAACACCGCCGCCAGTCCGGCCAGCCCAGTCATGGCGGGTAAGGGAGTAATTGGGAAGGGAGACGAAAGAGGAAGGAATGTGGGGCTTAAGCCAAGTTTCGGAAGTGGATATAATATGATAAAAGTTATGTAAGAAATATTGCTGGAATTCATCAAAATGAGCAGGCAAGGATTGGGAGTTAACGTAGTTAGGACACTAGACATTCTGAAGAGAAGTTAAGGGAAAGACATATGTAGGAAAAAAGACCCTGTAATATGAGTAACAACCTGCAGAGTACATTGTATAATAAAAATTAATAAAACTAAAATTAGAAAATAAAATGAAAAAAATAAAGTAAAACTATTTATATGGGAAGAAATTTGAAAGAAAAATGTATGAATGAAATAAAATTCTAAAGTACGCATTGACGATTCCACGAAATAAGCCAGAATGATGCAAGAAAATGACAGTAAGTAGATTTTACAAGTAAATGACAGTCATACGAAGACATCCAAATCCTGAGCCCGGTCGACAAAGATAACAGGGTGGCCGTCGTCTTTTCGGCAGCGCACTCTACCGGCTGAGAACCATACGTATTTTAGCTTACCGGTTAGCTTCTTCTGTCTAGCCAGCCAGTAGAGGTGTCTGTTGGTTGATGTCATTTCTTCTCCGATGAAAATCCGGTGGGAATCGTTCTCTTGCCAACCGATATCTCTTGTTCTAAATTCCCGCTTAACTTTTCTTTTATGAATTATTTCGTCCCTAAGCGTTTGCCTAACGAAGCGCACGATGACAGAGGGTGGCCTGGGATCGTCTTTTCTTGGTCTCCTTCGTTCAACCATGTCCAGGTCCTCAACATTAATCTTGAGACCAAGACCCGCCCCAACGCTGGAAGCCAGACCCGCCGGTGTCTCTCCTGGGCGAATAGGAATGCCTCTAGTCTCAATTGATCTTCTCAGAAGACCCTGCTCGGCCTTATTTACTCTTATTTCAAGATTTTCAACTTTAGATTTCAATGATTTATTTTCAGCAATGACTTCCTCTAAATGTTTAGACTGACTTTCGAAATGTTTTCCGATTTTGTTCAGTCGCTCATACAGTTCGAAAGTCATCTCGCCTTATTTTTCTAGGGCCGATTTTACGTCATTTATGTCTTCTTTACTTTCTTTTTTAAGACTGTTTATTGCAGCTAGTATCTCGGCTGTTGATGGATCTGAGTTGTGGTCCGTGGGTGTTATGGTAGGACTTACTATTTTAGTTGTGGTTGAAGGGTTTTTTTTTCGTTTTATCACAGTTCATACATGTCCATATTTTTTTAAGCGATTTAATTTCTTCGACTTCTTTATCCTCCAGCATGCAACACTTCCCGTGAAATATAACTTTGCATTTATTGCAATTTAAATTATATTTATCTTCACGGGTTATTGCCCTATTGCAAATAGAACACAGAGCCATAATATTTATGTTTACAACTTACGTAGTAGGTGTGTTTATGAAGGTAGCCTGAAGCCCGCAGCTATAATCCTATCGAGATTAACTTTTATTACCTCAATCTCGTTTCTTCCACCAGTAACCTTCACTTTTCTGGAGAAATAAAACAAAAACGAAATCGACTAGTCAACTAACGTGAAAAAAACTTAAAAAACTGAGTGCACAAAAAAAAAATGGAGAAAATTGATCAAATAAACAGTTAAGCTCTAGAAGGAGTACAGAGATGTTTACAATACCGTGTCTCTAACCAGAATTCCCGTATAACCAGAATTATAATTTAGAATTAAATTATAAGAAGCCCATGTATCGCACTGAATGGTTTCGAAAGAAAAGTATAAAAACTGGAATACACAGTGGATTTTTAAATTATGCCGTCGAATTTCAATGTAAAACATGAAATAACTTCAATACTTTTTCTTTGTTATAGAAATCTTTGTTTTTGTTTAATGAGATTTATAAAAAATCTAAAACCATATTTATTATTCCTAATTATTTCGTGCCATAATAGTGCATAAATAATAAATTTAATAATAAATCTATACCGATTTTATGACTAAGGTAAATTCTGAAATATCGCTAGAGCTGACTTAAAAAATGGACGTGAGTCGTTATCTTTGGAAGCCTCAGTTCCATTTTAAAACATTTTGTTGATACAACTTCTTAATAAATCAAACACTAAGTAAATTACAAAGAGCATATGTATCACATTGAATGTTTCTGAAGAAAAAGAGAAAAAGAAAACTTACTCTCAAAAAGGACTGAGTTTAAGGTTAATCAGTGTAAAAGAAAAAGAAAGAATCATTGAAGTGATTTTATGTTTTATATTTAAATTGTTATCAAAATAAAATGTTTTTTTTTTTTTTTTTTAGAAAGGCTTTAAGTTTTTTTTTTTTTTTTTTTTTTTTTAAAAGCTGTACATTATTCGGCAAAGTGAATACAATTATCTTGAATTTATGAATATATATAAAGGCCATATACAGTGAACACGTTTTCGTACACCAACTAAGTTCACTTAAACAGGGTTTCCCAACAAAACATTTTCAAGAACTTCTTAATTAACATAAAATGTATGAAAAAAATATCATTAAGATAATAAAATAATATTCCAAAGATGGATTTGTGTATTCATTAAACACTGGAGAACAATTCATTAAGCTGGCAGTTCCCATTTATGTAGAAAAAATCTTTATTTCTTTTGTTAATTTAAGCTTTCAATATTACAGACAGATCTTCTTTTATCAAACATTTTAAGGAGTTTTCATAATGCAAACGAGAACATTATTTTTTTTAAATTTATTTATTTTTTTCATTGAAGACAAAGCAGACGACTTCAATAGAGATAAGTTATCTCCAGTCAAGAAAATGTTTTGACAGTTTAAGTCGATTAAGAATATTCAACTTGTTAACGCTGTAAAAGACCCTTTTAGCGGCTTTTCACTGACTTAAGACTTGAGCGTTAATCCGGACGAAATTAAAAGTCATTTCATAACAGTTGGTATCTTGGGAGGAGTCTCTAAAGTACTGCAGATCCATTGAGATCGGCTTGAGCCATTGTTAGCAAAAGATGGATGCAGCGGTACACTTCATTGTTCCGACTAATGGAACGAGGCTTCCAGTTTTATTTTATGGGTCCTTCTCAAAGCAGGCTGTAATTACATGTGCAATTAACTTAATGGACTTTCAGGGGAGCGTTGTCTCGGATTATCTAACATCTCTTGTTCCTTGCTTTGACACGCTAATACCTTTGTATTTACCTCGAGTTAACTGGAAATAAATTTATAATATGTTAACCACATATTTATGAACGGCTGAATCCACAGTTATAAAGTAACCATTTATGATTTTATTTATAATTATTTTCCCATTATTTGAATATAAACTACCTACTTTAGAACCTTAAATAATATTCAAGCAAATTTGATGGGGTATATGAAAAATTATATGTATATAGCGCAATTTTAAATTTTTTATGGCTATCATTCATAATATAAATCATCAGAAATAATAACCATAAAAAATAAATAAATAAATAAATTAAAAAAAAAAAATTAAACGTCCAAAACTTTAACACATGTTGTTCCAATTTAATTCATTCAGATTAATAATATACATTTATATATAGTATACATCATAATGAACCGTTTATCCATTTATTTATTACCCAGCTAACGCACCTTCCATCTACCTGTACCTGGGAATCCCACTAAGTTTGGAAATGCCCTCATTAACCCTCATCCCTTATCTTTCTCCACATTTTCCCAGTTTATTTGTATGTATGTTTATTGTTAGGTTTTATATATAATAGTATATCCATACATTATTAGTAGTTTCATGCTATTTATATTTATTTTGTAGTTAATGCATCTGCATTATACATATAATTATACACATATACATACAGTATATATCTATATACTGTAACGTATTTTTTTAAATATATTTATATTGTTACCAGCTGTATTTTTGAAATAGGTCGTGTAACTTATATAATTTTATTCTAGCCTGGTTTTTCACTGTAGGGCATTATTATAAAAACAATATAGTCTTGAAACGACGCCAAAATACACACACACACGTCATGTCATGTCAGATATTGCGACATGGATACGCCGGGAACTTTGGGAGGTTGATCTTTACCTCACCCAATTGCTTACTGGACATGGGTGTTTCAGGGCCTATATGTTTCGGTTCAACTGGATAATGAGTAATCTTGCCCCAATTGCACAAACCCAGTGGAAACAGCAGAACATGTATTCTTCTGTTACCCTAAATTTGCAAAAGAGAGAGATCTAGCCAGGACTCTGGGCCATCAGTTGGTGCCAGAAAACCTGGTTAGCCAGATGACTTTTGCCGATAAAAACTGGAATTCTGTTGCAAATTACACAGCTAACATTTGCAGGAAGCTCCGTAAACAGGAGCGGGAAAGACGAGGCCTCCTAATGGCTTAATAATTAGCAGCAGAAAATATAATCTATATATATATATATATATATATATATATATATATATATATATATATATATATATATATATATATATCAAACTATTTCTAATCAAACACGTATTAGTAATCAAACAAATTCTAATCAAACACGTATTAGACAGCTTGATACACGAAGATAACTTCGTTGACAATATATATATATTGTCAACGAAGTTATCTTCGTGTATCAAGCTGTCTAATACGTGTGTGTTTGATTGTTTCCTTATAGTCTTTCGTTAGTTCGTTATTGTTTGTTTGTACAGTTCGTAGAATGTCTTGGTTTTTTAGTTTGTTTGTTGCGTATTTATAAGTCCAATTCTTTTCCAACAGTAATTTTTCCAAGAATCAATTTTCGAAGTTTTTATAAGTGCTTGATATCTGTGTTTGCTGTCCAAATATTCTTGTTTTTGTAGTGTTTTCAGGTCTAGGCTAGTAGTCACTTTTTGATAAGCTTTCCTAAGTTTGTTCGTTTGTTTCTTTAGTTCAGTTAGCTTATCGTTCCACCAGGGTACTGTTCTGTGAGGTCTGACTTCTATTGTTTTAGAGTTAGCAAATTTGAACGCCATGTTGCAAGTTTTAGTGGTAGCTTTGTTGAAGATTTCTATAATTCTGTTGACTTCATAATTAATAAACAGTAACTTCATAACTAATAAAAACAGTACTGATGAATGGGGACACCTGGCCTTCCACCGAAGCAAAACTATACAACACTTACAAGAAACAGTTGGCAGAATTCGCATTAGCAACTGAAAAATTGACGATATAGATCAAGAAAGAAGACCACTCCACATCAAAAACAAAATGAACAATAGAAGACATCTGTTGAAAAATCAACTTGTCTGCATGTTATATTTCTATTTCATTTTATTTATTTTATCATTCTTTTTTTTTTTTCTATTGTAATTTTATTTTATTTGATTTTATTCTCATTTCTTTTTTTGTTTATTTAAGGAATTACTGCTTTTTTGACTTTAAATTATTGTCATCTCTTTTTCTTTTTCTTTTTTCTATGTGTTTATTTTAACTTCAATCAAGAACTTTGATAATTTTGTAATTTTTCTAATTAAAACAAATGCATTACACCTGCCATTTACAGGCAGTATGCTAATTTACGTGGAACTTGTAAAAAATATCAGAAATACACGCCCCTTCTATAGGGTTACTATGGAAGGGAAATACATATAAAAAAAAAATAATAAAAAAATATATATATATATATATATATATATATATATATATATATATATATATATATAACATATGTTGTAAACTTTTTTGGTTCTTCGCAAATATGCAAGGGTCTTTTAATTTAGGATCCGAATTAAAACAAACGTTATATGGCTTTAAATACGGATTTGAAATTAAATAATAAATTAAAAGTACAGGAAATATGACGTTAAAAACTGAAAGAATATTAAAATTAATTTCAGAAGCTACAAAACTAATACAATAATAGGGCTAAAAGACTAAAACTCATAGGCAACAAGTTAGTACAAAAAGATTTAAATGAATTCAAACCAATCCTAAGGTTGATGCTTGCAATGGCTGGAAGAGGAAGGTAATTGCAATAGTCAGGATTGCAATGAGACGGTCTGTATGTAAAAATCTTTCAAATTAGGAATTTATGGATGCTTCAGACCTTCTTAAGTGGTCTAAGATATAATGATCCCGCGCCTCCACTCACTAACATGGATGGTGAAATCATAACAACTAATTTAGCGTCCTTTTCCTCTGCACTGCCCTACGTATTAGGCGCGGTGTACCCTGCAGAAACTGGTTTCATAAACTGATTTCATGCAATGGGTTTCAATAAAACTGTTTCATTGGATCGTACACACAGGAGTAATGGTTTTCCATCAGTTTCGCGATGGATTCTGACGACGATGTGCTTGTGTTGTGGAGGTGGCTGAAAAATAAGAAAAGAAAAATGCAAGTACTGAGTTCACCCTTTGATCAGGGGAACTGAGGCAACAGTTGTTTTGTTTTTGCTCGCGAACTAAGCAGAGATCCTGATAAATTTAATGATTTTTTTTTTATGATGTCGAAGCCACTTTTTGATCGATTACTAGAACCTAGTGAAGCCTCTAAAACAAAGAACTCCAGCTGGAGTGCTGAGGAAAAATTAGCAATTACTCTGAGGTAAGAGAAAACAGTTACTATGTAATATGTTTAATAATTGTTAAGAGCTATGTAACAATATGAACTATGTTGAAAGGTATTTGTTTCATCACCCAAACTGTCTCACTTTAGAAACTTGGAGGGGAAGGATTAAAATAATATAAAATTAGCTTAATAAGCTAGATTTTACCAGAGTGTAGTGTCTGACATAAAATAAAAAATACAAAAACTAATTACATTAATAAAATAATTGAATTAAATTCAATTATTAATAAACCGGATATTTAAAAATGAATAGTATAAAAAAACTTATAATTATTTTATAAATATACAATTATATCTCTTCTAATGGATGAATACCAGGCAGATTTCAGACCGGGTAGGTCGTGCATAGGACATATACTAAATCTGAAAACGACCTTGAGATACTAAAGGAAACTGTGTGCACCTTTGTCGACTTTAAGAAGGCTTACGATTCTGTGGACAGATAGGCGTTATTTGATAAGCTTGAGGATTTAGGTTTGGACAGAAAAACAACAGAGATTACATAACAGAGACTGAAAAATACAATTTCGAAGGAGAGGTTTATGGGAAAATTATCAAGTGAATTTGAGATCAAAACGGGAATGAGACAAGGTGATGGCCTTTCCCCATTATTATTTAATCTGGTTTTGAACAAGGTGATGGACGAATGGATAAGAAAATTAAAGAAGAAAGAAATGTTTAACCCTATTAGATAAGGAAGTAAATTCTCAGGAGTAGAAGTCATATGTCTGGCCTTTGTGGATGATGTTGCGATTCTTGAAAGAAATATAGAAACTGCACAGAAAAGGGTAGAAATTCTGAAGGAGTCAGCAGCAAAAGTTGGACTGCGGATATCTTTTGAGAAAACTCAATATATTTAAAACCAGAAAAAATCACTTAGTTCAATTCTGACAAAATATAGAAAGGCCGATAGAGTATATAAATTTTAATATCTTGGGGAGATCATACTACATACATACATAGGCGGCGCAACAATTCATAGCTGAATCAGGGCCCTCTCCAAAAGTTTTCGCCATTCATCTCTATTCTGTGCAGCAGCCATCCAGTCTGGTGTTCCAAGGATATTCCTGACATCTGCACGGACGCTATCCATCCATCTCATTTTGGGTCGTCCGACTCTTCTAGTTTGATGAATAGTCTCAATAATTAATTTTTTTGGAATTTCGTTCGGATCCATCCTGGCGATGTGCCCCGCCCACCTGAGCCTCCTCACACTGATCCACCTAGCGATGTCTGTGTCTTTGAAGAGTGCGTAGATCAGGGGAGATCATACTAGCTAATGGATTAGAACAGCTGATAGATAGAACGAAAAGCAAATGAGAGGTGGAATTACAAGATGAAGAGAGCTATTTTGATAACTGGTAAAATCTGCAACAAAAAATGTATCTCCAGAAGCACCAAGATTAGACAGTACACTGACGTGAAGCCGGAAAGCCTTTTTGCGGCAGAAACGTTGATTATGAATAGGAAAGGAGAAATGAAGGAAATAAAAAAGACTTCACGACATGAAGAAGAGAAGGTTGATGTTCTTTGAACATATCAAGAGCAACTCACGTCTAACTAAACGGATTATGGAATATACAGAAAAGATCAAGAATATGGGATGAATAACTGAATTAAAGAAGGATCTCAGGGAAGCAGGAATAACAATGAGATATAACAGAGAGAACGCAAATCAGACATAAGGTAGCCAAATGGGAAGTCTGTCCGGTAGAAAGGAAAATGGAGACAGGAAGCAAATGGTCGGAAGATAGGAATAAAGTACATAGCGAAAAAATGAAAGAAATATGGAACATCAAAAGGACTCATAAGAAGTTAATGATTTGCAAAGTCCTCAGAATTATACTCGTATCTCTTCTATATAACTTTTATGTTGAAGGAGATGTAATTATAACATCAATTCTTAGGCATAACTCCTATTTATTTATATATGAAACTACATGTTTCGGAGTCTTGGCTACATTTTCAGGTTGTCTAAAATTTTTAAATATATTAATTTATTACATTATATCAATTTTTTATACAAATATATAAAAAAATTTATCTTACAATCCGTGATTACTATCACTAATCTACTACCTCGCGTAATACTGGACAATGTTCATCATATATTATTGTTAGTCTTATTCTTATCTGCATAGATGATTTAATATGATATTTATATAAATACTTTAATAATAATACATGATGAACATTGCCCAGTAGTATAGCTGTGAAGTAGTAGAATAGACAATATGATAGTAATCACGGATTTTAAGGAAAATGTTATATTTAATATATTAATATATTTAAAAATTTTAGACAGCCTGAAGATGAAGCCAAGACTCCGAAACATATAGTTTCATATATAAATAAATAAGAGTTATGCCTAAGAATATTATTTCTCTTCTAAATTAGGGAAAATTATTTCTAAATAAAATATATTGATAAATCCTAATACAAAAGATACAAAAAACTAAATAAATTTTACAAAATTTATGTAAAAGATTATTTAAACATAAAAATGACTGTAAAAAAAAAAAACAATTCAAGGAATTTATTGAAACTTGGTTATGTTAATCTTATCTATCCGTTGCAACTTCAGTTTCGCGTTTCATGAAACCAGTTTCTCCAGTGTACAACGCGTGTTAGAGTCAGCTGGTTTAAATATTGGGCTTGCGAGTTGTTACATCCACATTTCACTTTAGAACATTTCTTATTACATATAATAACCAAATATTGAAATAAATGTCATTTAAACATAAATGAAAAAAACAAAACCAAATACTCCTTAAAACTGTTAGCAGCCTAAAAGGTGTTGGTACCTACTAACACCATGTTATCACCACTCTTTGGGAAAACCTTTGAAAATTCTCTGCGTTTTCAGCCTTATTAAAAATATTATAATTATTTTTAGTAATACGAGACAGGGAACGAAAAAATGACAATCTGGTGGAGCTTGATTTGTTCTGTAAATTGTGATATTTCGATCTCATGATGGTATTACTTTCTCTTAGACCAACAGTGGTTTACTAAACATTGAGAGGCTCTTTGATCTAAGATGCATGAAGATGGCATTTTTTTTTTTTTTTTTTTTATTATTCTTTTATTAATAGAAATTTACAACTGTATTACAAAACACATCTAGTAAATATGCGGTATATATGAGATATAATGACATGAATACAATTTGCAGAGGAACTACCCATTGGTAGTACTCTAATGAATATTTACAAAAGAAGATCACGAGGCCATCTTCTTTTCAGACGCCTCGGACTATTGCCAGGAATGGAATGGGAAGCAAGTTGTGCAACAAGTGGATATGGATGAGCAGTGAGTTTATTATGAAAGCATAGGTATCTGGTTCGTGCCAAATCAGCGACGTATGGGATATTAAGGTCATTGTGGATGATTTCATTTGTGACAAAGTAGGGAGCATTAAGGATTTTTCGAAGGATTTTGGATTGGAGTGATTGGATGCGGGAAGAATTCGATGGTTTGGTGGATCCCCATAACTCTATTCCGTATGTCCAAATAGGTCTGATAATCGTCATATATATGAGTTTTTTTTTATAGTGAATCGGGAGATTTGAACGTTTGTCAAGTAGGTGTTGTAATAGTCGAAATCGACGTGCAGCTTCTTGTCTTTTCAATCTTGTGTAAGGGTTCCAGGTAAGTCTCTTTCACACATTTAAATGTGTATTTTTTCACTCCGCATTCCGCAGCGCTTATGTACTGAAACACTAGGGAATTATTTCTGATAGCCCAATGTGAGGAAAAACGATGGACGTAATGCAATAGCTGAATTTTTTAAATCTACAATGGATGATGTTCAAGGACAGGAACCATACTTGTTAGAATTCAACTGCTGAACCAAGCACGACTAAATGATTAGAAATAAGCTTACTTAATCCTTTATCTAAATATTCTTCTCTTGTAAAGAGTGAATTGGTATAAAATAGATATTTATCAAAATTAAAAAAGTAAAATATATTTTCAAAATTTACTTTAATAATTTTATTTTTAGTTTTAAATATAAAATATCAGTGGGATAAGAAAAAAAATCCTGATTATTTTTAGAATTTCTTCCAGTTCTCAAAGACGTTTCATTGCAACATGTTTTTCAAGTTGCGAAAAATTGAGACAACTATAGAAACCATTGTAGTTTTAAGCATTAAGTGTAACGATTTTTTAAATATGACATTTTCCGATGACAGTGAATGAAAAAAATAAATAGATTTTTTAGATGGGCTATCAGCCTATATGATACTTAAAATATTTATATTTTTTTAATGATTAAGTTATTAGTAATGTTGAGATATCAGGATATTATGCCCTATGTCATCAATTTTTTGTAGTGTGCCTGCTGATTCTTAGAGCACCACGATTTCTGCCCCCAGTTATTGTATCACCGTCAGAAAATCTATCACTCTTTTTACAACAGTCTCTGTTATTGTCATATCAAAGTCTGTGTTCTCGGTAATCCATAGTGCACGTGACATATATATGTTACTATATATATATATATTTTTTCAATATTACAATTTCAGATTGGAATTATAAAGAAATAGTTAATAGAAAATCGCCTCAAAATAACAAAAACCAATCAAGAGTGATCCTCAGACATCAAGAACAATGGATTTTACACCCTTAAACATTTGAGTTTTCGATTGAAATCACAGCCCTCCAGAAATAACGAATTATATTAAATAAAAACTCTGAAAATACGTGCCTACTTGCGTGTAATTATTTTACGTCATTACCTTATAAGATTTTTCAAAGGATGAACACAGTGTTTTGGTTTACCTTAGAATTATACCACGAATTTACATATATGTAAAAAATCAGATGTTTTATTTATCCTAATATTTACTTAGAAATATTTAATATTCATAATGATTAAATTATTAGTGTATACAGTAGCTTCCACCATTGCACAGTGGGCCAAAAAATCCATTTCGGCAGCCAAAATTATTTTATTACAGAAATATGTTTTAAATGACGTCCGATATATGGGAATAATATTTAAAAAATTTTCATGAAAGTGGAAGAGTTCATAATAAATTACTGAATTGTCGACCTAAAATGCAAGGAGTACGGTTTAATGAAATGGCTGTTAACCCTCAATTGTTGATGATATTTCTTTAATATAATATGATACAAATGAGCTGTTTCTATATATTAACACAGCAAAATCATGTACGATCGATTATTTCAAAATTAAGCGCATTTTTGAAGAATTATTAAAATAAGTATTCAAAAACTAAAAGTAAAATTTTTGGAAAAATAGCCAGCATTTAAAAGGACGATGGAGTACGATGTCGAAACTTATATCACGTCGATGTCCATTATTTTGTGTTAATGAAATCCCAAAAATCATATCCGTTTCGATCCGTGCCTCATTATTACCCCCCTCCAAATCGCAACCGTTCCTTTTTGTAAATTATTACTTCACACTTTTTTAGATCTGGTGGTGATTTTTCAGGTACATGATGTAATTTCAGAAAACGATGTATGCTCTTGATGATGTTTGTCATGATGTACAAACATATACAACGTGTTATAGGCAATAAATTGATTCGGTCGCCGAAATGATTTTATATACAACATGCTGTAGGCAAAAAAATATGCTCTAAATGAAGTGCAACTAACGGAAAAAATATTTAAAAAATTTAAAGCGGACTAGCTAATAGTTAGAAAACTTTTGATTTCTTAACATACTTCCAAAGAAAACAAAAAAACAAATACCCTACTACCTTAATGATCAATGACTTCTGTTTTGATGGTAGGTTTTGTTTAAAATAATGTAAAATAAACTATTTCGGTATAATAGGTGAATAATATTGATTTTAGTTCAGGAGCTTGAGTTTTATTGAACATCAAGTTATAAATGTCACCCATTTCGTCTTTAGTAGCTTTCAATGCTGCATCGATAATTTCACCTCTCTTTATTTCGTGATTTTGCTTTAAATTAAATGTCAACATTTCAGAGAGGCTCATTTCTAATGAAGATATATTGGCTCTAACGACACTTCTTTTTCGACGTTTTGTTCTTTCAGAACATTCACTATAAGCTTTTGTTGGACATCCGTGACTGCGATCGCCTAGGTCACTTTGACTGAAAGTAGACGGACCTGCTGGTAAATCATCATCGTTCGTTGTCAAATAAAAAGTGGTTTCTAGCCAATCCGAATGTTTTTTTAACGAAACACACTTTATTATAATTGCTGGATACATACCTGGATTTTAACTGACCGAGAATACCTTTAAGATTTATTGAAAGTTTTTCACGTTCTAATCCCAACTGCTCAGATACTCTCTGACGAAACTGAATATAATCCGCTTTAGTATCATCGAAGAAACAATCATTCAATTTTCTTTAACTCTACATTATAAAAAGAACTTTTAAATACTAGCACTGTTAGATAACACCGAATTGATTGATGGTAACAGAGAAGTAATAGCATATGTACTCGTAGTAAACAAATGAAATCTAACAAGAGCAACAAAATAACTGCCTAAATGTAAATAACAACTACTCCATGTCTTGACAGGATTTATAATACCTACAGATAAATGTAAATACCTAAAGGGCATAAACATAGAGAGTGATTTATTTTTTTATAATTTATTTAATAAACTTGTTGTTTTGGAGGTTTTTCAATACATGATGTAAATTCAGAAAATGATGTATACCCCTGTGTATGTATCCTGATTATGTTTGTCAAGATGTATAGAAGTACATTCAATGTTAACAATGTACCTATGTACCTGAAAAACCACCACCAGATCTAAAAAAGTGTGAAGTAATAATTTACAAAAAGGAACGGTTGCGATTTGGAGGGGGGTAATAATAAGGCACGGATCGAAACGGATATAATTTTTGGGATTTCATTAGCACAAAATAATGGACATCGACGTGATATAAGTTTCGACATCGTACTCCATCGTCCTTTTAAATGCTGGCTATTTTTCCAAAAATTTTACTTTTAGTTTTTGAAGACTTATTTTTAATAATTCTTCAAAAATGCGCTTAATTTTGAAATAATCGATCGTACATGATTTTTCTGTGTTAATATATAGAAACAGCTCATTTGTATCATATTATATTAAAGAAATATCATCAACAATTGAGGACTTACAGCCATTTCATTTAACCGTACTCCTTGCATTTTAGGTCGACAATTCAGTAATTTATTATGAACTCTTCCACTTTCATGAAATTTTTTAAATTATTTTTCCCGTATATCGGACGTCATTTAAAACATATTTCTGCAATAAAATAATTTTGGCCGCCGAAATGGATTTTCTGCCCACTGTGCATTGTACAAAAATGACACTTTACTGTTGATTATATATCATCGTTTACTTCCAAGATTCAATTTCTCCAACACAGATTCCAATTTATATCCTTCCTCTCTACAACCTAAAATCATTCCTATAATTTAAAAAGCTTATTCTTAATAATTTAATCCATTGTGACTTTGATATTCGTTTGCAGTAACTTTAGCTTAGACAGTATCATGTTTATTACCATAATACTTAAAAAAATCCTATATAGATCGCTAAATGTTTCTAGTCCCTATCGATTTGCAATATAAAAGGGGGTTAGAGAAACGATTACTTCGGTACATTCTAATGTTCGGCCGCTGTCTTCGATGATTTCTTAACTTGAAATGACAAAACCAATAACACCATTCATACTACTCATACTGATTCGAGAATAAGTTGGTAACCAGCATGAGAACCTGTCCTTTCGGCCCAAGTTTCTAGACAAGTTCATTCCTGAACTACTATTACCTCAGGCATAGTTTGTTTTCAGCGTTCATATTCTTTATGATTGTTGAAACTATCACCACATTAACCTAATCAACGTTTGTGATCTCCACCAACTGTAACGATTATTATTTAGAACAGTGATTGAGAACCCTACAATTTCAATTAAAAGATCTATTCATAATTTTTAATATGTTTCTTTTACTTTCAACAATGCTAATGGCACATTCTATTCTCAGGTTTTAATAACTGAAAATAAATTAATTTGTTTCTTAATGTTATATTAAGTAACATCATTTAGCTATAACATCATTTGTATTATTCATGCAAGATAACACAATTATTTAATTATTTGAATTATAACTATTATAATCTTCCTTAAATACAATTATTATTTTCCCTTCTTCATTTTTCTTAAATCAGGACATTTGAAACCATTTTTGGAGATTTCCGAAATAGCCCCATTGTAGGAGGGTATTCGATTAGAACCCTCACCCCTCCCCCTTCCGCAGACCACACAATGCTCGCACGTTCTCGTGATTGATCGACAAATGAAGATCCTGATCATCAGAGGGTGGCAAAAAACTGCCACGTGGCTACACAAATCTACGCCTGCAGAAAAAATACCTATATATCCCCTCCCTGTCGGATTATTAGCCATATCTCCTCCGTTTTACAGCTCTCGTTCTATTTTTCCGTATTTACAAAATAACAACAAACAACAACTGACGCATTAGTTATTCTTAAACGTCAATAAATCCTGTTAATTTCGTTATTTTATGTTCATAAACAGAAAGTAAGAATAATCACTACAGCTTGTATTGAACAAAATGAAAACGACTGGATAAAATGAATGATAAAACTTAATACTTTTATCATTCGTTTTATGAATGAATGAAGTTCTTCACTTTATCTTAGTGTCGAATGCAAGAATTGATACTTGTCTTATTTTAACTAGTATTTAAACATACAGTTTAATAATACCTTAATAAAAATAAGCATTAAAGATATTCCTAACGTCACCTAGTATCATAGTATATGATAGATAGTATCATCACCCTCTCTATGAAGACATCTAAAGTAACCCGAAATATCCACACCATAAATTGATCTCTTATTATTGTATTTATATCAAACACTTCCTTACATTCTTTTTTCTTTTTAATTGGATTTTACAAATAATAAACATTCAGTGAATCTGCTGCATTACGAATATAATGATATGAAAAAAAATCTGCAAACTACCACTCAATGTATTTAAATTAAAGCATAAATAGTCAATTTCTTTCTGCAATTCTTATTTATTATCCTGTACTAGCATATGAATATTTTTTAATTTATTTTTATACTGATAGAATGAAACTATAAAAAAATAGACAATACATCATTATATTTTTGAGAAATAAGCTGAAAATGTAAAACGCTGTATTTAATTGACAAAAGAAAATGAAAAAAAAAAAATTATAAACCGTTAATTTTCATTTTGGACCCCCCCCCTCCAAAAAAAACAAAAAAAAAAAACATTATACATACATCTTTAAATGCCGCTGGCAGAAGAAGACTGGAGCATAATCAGTATATTCATAGTATTCTCGATGTCAATTGTATATGTTTATTTTAGAAAATAAGAAAAATGAAATAATATTTTTATTGTTTGTCAAGGCTAGAATTCTTCATGCTATATAGTCTAACTAGGGCAGATGAAACGGGAATTTTTTTTTTTTTAATTTATTACTCAAATAAATAATTTATTACAGGGTGAGTATCTCTTAGTGTATAAAAAAAAATTGGGTGAAACTAGATCAAAAATGTAGCTAAATGCCGCAGATCTCACCTTTCTATTCCAATCCATTGCAGATATACGATAAATCAAAGACTTTTTAGAGGAAATCACGTTTTTTCCCATAAAAACTGTAATATCTCCATTTTGTCTAAATATTTTTCAAATTTTGGCCACATTTTCGGATTTAGCATTAAATTTACTATAAGAACAGAGTACAAGTAACCTTGAATTTTACAAATTTGGTTACCACGTTTTTTCGGTTTCAAAAGTAAATATCTTCATGAAATTGAAACAAAAACATTACGTAAGTAAAATGAGGGAATATGTAAAACCTTAAGTTACCTTAGTATTAAGTTGGATCATAAAGGAGTAAGGTATTATGAAAAAAAAAATGTTGAACAATGGATTAAATTAAAGGATTGCTCTTTACACATTTCCTTTTACTAATTCAAAAAGATGGAGACAAACGATTTGGGTAAAGTTTTCAATTTTCTTAGTCATTAATCTTAGAAATTAGGATTTGAAAATAGATTTCACAAAGCAATATATATTCCATTTTCATAGCTTGTTTTTCCATTTTGTTTGGATATTTTCTACGGGCGGATCTACCGGTGCCATTAGGAGGGAAAACATTTCTCCTGCTAACAGCGGAAAAAGATTTATCAACATTTCCCAGTGTTGAGCTTTGTTTAATGAAAAGGAATGTTGTTGAGGTCTAGTGGGATTAGGTGGAAATCCCTTCTGAAAAAAGCCTTGTTCCTAGGCTTGTAATTTGAACTAAGCTGTTTAATCTCCACATTCCTGTCACAGGTTTGCTTTACACCCTGTTCTCTTTGCACACTTTCTTCTTTATGCTTTAAATCATTAAAAACAAAATAAGAAGCAATGATTACCGATAGTATTACTTGAACATTTGGTTTGTGTGTTGTACGACCTGTGAACGACCTGTAAAAATCTGTGTTATTTTCCCTTTATTTAATTTATTTTACCGATCTTCAAAAATTATAATTTAATTTAAATTGAGGGTAAGACAAAACATATTTTTATATCAGAAAATAAGGGAAAATTAGGAAAAATACAGTTAAAAAAAAATATATCCAGGCTCTGTCATTCACTCTACTAACTTTTGTTTCAACTGTATAAAATGAATTATAAATGTGCTGTTATGTCTCTACTTTATAGAAAAACGATATTTATATTTTACAATATGTACCTACATTTTCTGTTTTATGAATCTAATTTAAACGTTATAAAATAGCTTGAGTACAATTAATGAATTTAGTTAAAATAAAAATTCAATTCATTTGTATCTAATAAATCAAGTTATAAAAAAAAAAAATATAACCAGAAAAAAGAGATTAGCTATTGAAGATATTTAAAAGTGAAGATATACCTGATATTTTAAACAAATAGGTGGTTTTTGATGTTTTTTTCTTTTTAATTACAAAAATATTTATTCAGATAGATTATATTGTAACCTTATATTGTTCACTGGCAGTTTTATTAATAGACACTTAAGATATGCACAGATCATTACATATAAAGAATTGTAGGCAGAATAAAGGCCTATTCACACTCAGCAGTGAAGTGACAGTGCTGTGACCGGGACGTGATCTACCCGGCGAAAATAAAAGAATTTTTCCTAGCATTAGGATGAACTGATTCACGCTAGACCGGTACGTGACAGTGCTCTCAGTTCTCTCGACCGTACCGTGATCTTCTCATTGTTTTGGAATGATATTTTTCAATTTTCACTGTAGTGTTTTTTTCGTGAATATTTTGGTATATATAGTCGAAAACATGGATGATGAAAAACTAATTCATTTTAATTAGTTTACTTTATAAATAATAGCAACAAGACATTGAAATATTATTAATTTATAACTATGAACAAAGTTCCTTATGATGTTTGTGCTTCTGACCAAGGAAGGGACCCAACCTCAGAACTGAAATAGTCAATCAATATTTTTCGTACACGAAATGATTCTCTCATCGCGTTCCCTCTTTAAGAATTTATACTTCGTAGAGCGCCACCGCCACTCTTCATATCCTACGCCGAAGTAACATACTGATAAATGTTGCAATCGTATTTTTTTATAAATTTATTCAGCAGGCATGTGGCCAAAATTAGGTAAACTGCATGTTTTGGAAACACCTTTCCTTCACTTCGACCGTAATTTTTTTCAAATTTTTTGACTGCAGAATCGTTCCATCATCTACTAATTCCTTGTAAAGTGTAGCGAATTCCCCTTCTGTCCCCTGCTTGACGAACCCTCTTCCGTTTTCTTCTCGTTTCTTCTTATTTTTTTTCTTCATCCAAACTCAATGCAATAATGCAAGTTCATCCTCTGAAAATTCCGCCATTTCGGCCTCACGTGAGCAAAACTACACTGTCAGAGCACGGAGAAAATACTAACCGGTGTGAATTGAAAACACTGTGAGCTCACGTCATGGTACAGTCACGTCACTGCTGAGTGTGAATAGGCCTTAAGCCGGATCTGAACAATAATAAAAATTAACAATGCTTAAACACTACAACTCGAAAATCGTTTCTTGTAGATAAAGCATCAGTTTTGTAATCACTCAGGTCGAAGCAGAGAAAGGTTTGAAGAAACTTACCAAGAAACTTTAAAACCTAATGGTCATGCAAAAGAAAGTCACCCAATTATAAAACCGGAGAATGCGGACTTTCTGGCAACAAGATGGCCGATCAGCTTGACCTTCAATAAGGATATGTTTAATAATATCGGTCAAAGAAAGGGTAGTCCTTACTGAAGACTTAATTGCTACCACATCTCACCTCAGGGTTATCTTTAGAAGAGGAAATCAATCATATCGGTTACCACAGGAAATATGTTAGTAAGCCAAAAGTAATCGGATCGATTTACTTAATCACTGCTCTAAAATATTATATAATAATTCATACTATAGGCGAATATATTAATATCAAAGGAAGAGTGTAATGTATACCTTTTTCGGAAATATTATATAAACAAGTACTGCAAATATAGCAGTCCTAAAAACGTTCAAGTTTCAAACCTGAAAACGTTCAATTCAAAACTTTCTAGTGATATGACAGAGTAATTTTTTAAATAAAAATAAATTAATTGCTTGTTTGTTGGCGCTACAACTCGTGTAGAGTCAAGGTTTCCCTTAGTATGAGCCGCCAAACTTCTTTCTCTTGTGCTGATGTTCTCCAAATTCTTATTCCTAGCATATTCTCCGCGTCTGCTGCCACAGAATCCACCCACCATAGACGAGGTCTTTCCACTTTTCTACGTCCAAATATATTTTCATCTAGAAGCCTTTTGTGGATTTAATTATTGCTCATTCTAGCAACATGCCCAGCCCATATCAAACGTCCGGTCTTTATAGAGATCCATATCCAGATCTTTATAGAGATCCATGAGCTCAGCGTTTTTTCTCAATCTTCTGTTCAGCATTCTGATCAGTATGTGAGAACAGGCCTGATCAAGGTTTTATGAAATGAAATGAAAAATAAACTTTATTCTGTGACAGACTATCCTCTGAGAATAATTAAAGTGCACAATAAAAGGTACAACTGTCTGGCTGAGATTAGTTAAATCAGCCCATCGGTAGTATAATTAAATTAGGAGAAAAAAGTAGAAAGAAGAAATAATAAATTAAAAAACTAAAGTTAATAAAAAAAATAAATATTAAAAATAAATAAATAGATAGAAAATAAAAAATAAAATAAATAAAAACAATCAACAGAAAATTTTTTAGCACACTTATGTACATTTACATATTATTTACAATTTTGTGCAAGATTGAAAATCGAGGAGATGGATAAATAAAAGATGTTTAAAGGAAGTTAAGGATGAGGCTTTGCGAATATGGATAGGTAAGGAATTCCAAAAAGAGGTAGCACGGATAACGAAGGATTTTTCAAAGGAGGCAGTTCTATGTGAGGGGGTGTATAGGTCGGAAGGTTGGGATCTTGTATTCAGGTGGTGAATGGAGGAACGCAGAGGAAGTAGGTCTAGGATATAGGAAGGTTTATTGGTTTTTAAGGACTGGAATAAGAAAGTGCTGAGGAAGTATTGCCGTCGAAAATCGGGGAAAAGCCACCCTAGCTCTTTGTACTGGCAAGATACGTGAGACCGTCTGTTGTCCCCAAGATAAATCTTATGAAGCAATGCATTAGTCTCCTCAGTCTCATCTCTAGCTCAACAGACAGCCCCCCATACACCAAGCACCCGTAATCAAAGTGGGGAAAAATGAGAGAGGATACCAGAAGTTGGAGGGTACTTCGGGGAACACCTCTTGTTAACGGTAGTGAGGATGAGGGAGGTTTGTTGGGAATGATAACTGTTCGCATGATCTACGCAACCAAACGCTTTTGAAAAATCGAATAGGACAAGGATTGCTTTTATATATTTGTATCTTTGTTATTCTGGAGAGGGATTTGCTTTTGAAGTCCACCACAGTTGCACTTATTAGCAGCTATAATCCGACGCTGAATCTCTGGTTACTTATCATTGGCGGAGTTCAGTTGTATTCCTAAGTAAATCAATTCCTATACACGTTCGAAGCTGAAATCCTCAATAAATTAATATATAAAAATAAATTGATTAGTTCTAGTTAAATATTTGTTTTTATTTCAAAATAAAAAGTTTGTTGAGCCATATATTCTAATGAAATTCTGAGACTTTGACATAATCATTGAAAAAACTTCTGATAGGCAGAATAAGATAACTCAATGCATAATCTACATTTAGCTGAAGAAAGGAAAGTCTTTGGATATTTATTGCATTGACAAGTAGAAAAAAAAAATGCTTTATTGAGTGAGGATATTAAGACTAAGATAAGGATTTTTACTAGAATCTACCTGATTTTGGTTTTCGATATGACGGTGCCTGTTCGTGTAAATTCAAATCAATAAAGTGACGTAAATTATACCTTACTATTTCATATAATTGATATCTTAGTTAATTTGTTAAATAAACGCAAATATACAACAATGATAGTAAGGAAGGTGGATTTACATACAAGTTATCAAATATTCAAGCCAGATTGAGAGATCCATACCAATTCTGAGCTCGTAAATGGCTTTAAGCTATTCATTCATGCTATCCATTATGATGTAAACAGGCTTTTGATTGCTTATAATTCATTGAATCTTTAAAAGAAAGTTCCTTTTTCGGTTCCTCTCAGAAGTCGATCAACACAAATTTAGAGTGTAAAAAATGAACGTTTGAAAAAGTAATAGTTCTATCTTTAGTGTAACATGAAATTAATTATAAAATTTAAACAAAGCCATTTCTCACGTTAAGTAATATGCTTGGTTTCATGTTTCATCTTTGAGATGTGTTGAAAATTAGTGAACCGTTCTATATACTTTTTAAAATGACCGTTTTTCAAATAAAAACTAATCTTTTTTTTCTTTAATGTGATGTGAAATTAATATTCAAAATATTATGGTGCAATGTCATTTTCCATTTTTCAGTCAGTTATTTGTTGGTTAAAAATTGGTTATTTACCACTCTTTGTTGGTTAAAAGTTTGTTGTTGGTAATCGAAAAATACCTTAAAAATTCTTAAATTTAGTAATATTTTCCTTGGTATGAAGAGCAGTATGTGATAGGGCATTGTCTGTTTGGAACTGAACTCCTTTGCTGTTGATCAACGCAGGATAACGCTGTGACAGTTTCGGATACATTCAAACGATTCCCAATAGAGGTCAGAGTTTGTTGAATGTCCATCAACAACATTCATGATGGATTACTCCTTCGTATTTCAAAAAACTCACTTTTACTTTCCAAAAACATATCTCCACAGTAAAATTTGTTGAAGCCAACTCCGCGCAGTTCTTCAGTTTTTTTTTATTATTCGATCCGTTTTGTTGGTTAAACGAGATTTTTTTCCAATGATGTTTGAAAACTATATAAATTTCCTTGTAAATATTTCTTTCTGAATTAAAACATTTGAACTAGCACTATATCGATACAGTTCATTGGGGATAAATAAGCTTAGGTTAGTGTTCTGAAGGAAGGATAAATCGTTGGTAAACAATGAATAAACTGGACGTGTTCGTATTTCTTGGGATTCATATCTATGACAGAACAGTAATTTTTTTATAAACCCATCTATACACATGATATGATGCAGTTTATGTACCCTGCTTCACCAAATAAATTGGAAAAAAGGAAATGCCCATATATGTTAATTTTTTTTATAGCTCTTTCAAGGGCAAGAACACACTAAATATAAGTGCCATGAAGAGACTTGACCAATTTTCGATAATTTGTGCGTATTACTTAAATGAATTATGGAAGGAAAAGCGCTAGCGATTTACCCTGCAAGACACATGTAATAGCTGAAAAAGCAGGCCTAAAAATAACATGCGAAAAAACAAAGCTCAAGACCATTGAAATAAATTTTAAGAAAAAAACAATAAACACCAAATACCGAAAAATAAAATTAATTTATTTTGGAGTATTTGTATAAATATTAGGAGGAAATAATATGTTACAACGTTTCTGAGAAAGAGAAGATCTGAGAGAAAATCACAAAATTTAAGTTTCCAGGCTAGATTTACAATAAAACAATCCTCCAATGCAAAATTAAGGCATTACAACGCTGTGTTACGCCTTTGATTTTGTATGAGATAGAAACCACATGCCTACCCAACTCGGAAAAGCTGCTAAGAATAGAGAGAATGAAATTCTAAAGGGCACAGGAAGGTTACAGGCGAAGATATAACGCAGAGATCTATGGAGAAATCAAAGACCTGGAAATCGAGATAAGAATCAGAAGGCTAATGTTCTATGGGTACATGGAAAGGATGAAGGAGGAAAGATTGAGCAAAAAGATCTTTAACAAAATATTTAGCTACAAAAGCATACTCGAAGCAAATAAGAGAAGAATTAAAGAACCTAAAAATTTTAGATCCCGACTATCTGGACATATACAGGAAAAACTGAAAAATCTCATCAATATTACATGAGAAAAAAGAGGGGTGAAGAGAGGTCTGAAGAAAGAAAAGAAATTCAGTCAAAAATCATGAAACTGCGATGGGAAAAAAGAAAATCAAGATTCTCAAAGTGGCCTAACTGATCATATCTTTAGTTTAGGTCTTTAGTTGCCGTTAGGTTAAAGAAAAAAAGAAATATGCAATTTCTTATAATTTAAAACTTGTGCCAATAAATCGTTATATTTACAATTCCAGTTTCTTTCTAGTTTAATTTAATTTATGCTATATATTAGAGTCAATAGTCATTAAAACTTCTATATTTGTATTATGTAAGTATATTGATATATTAATGATTATCATGGTTCAAAATGAAACAATAAACTCTATAATAACATAAGTGGTTTATAATATACGATTTAGTTTCAAATTATCTTTTTAATGAGAAATAAAAAAAGGCTGGTAAACTTGTATCAAGATAAAATATCTTACTAAAAGTAAAAAACGAAGTTTAAAACGTAAGCTTATTCCTGTGCTGATAGCTGACTTAATGACTCTTAATTTTTTATTCTATGGAACAAAGAAAAACTTGAGAGTTCATTAGATGCTTGGAATTTCAGGACAAATATTAAATCAGTTCCCTATCAATTTCCATTTTAAACAAGCTCTCTTGTGAATACTTATCATCACCTCTTATTAATAAAACATTCTGAATAAATTATAATATTATCTCGCCAAACCCTTGGGGCAAATTTTACTAAAAAAATATTTATTAAGAATTTTAAGTATCTCAAAATTCGGTGTAAAATTATATATATATATATATATATATATATATATATATATATATATATATATATATATATATATATACATATATATTATGTACCAAATTACCATTTAATATGAAACACACAAAGGAGCATGGCTTTATTTGCTTACATTGTTTATTCAATCAACAATTAATTTTGTTTTATTTTAAAGGAGTTATATCAGGAAAAACACACTTTCGATGTCCGTAGACAACAAAGATCATATATCTCTGTACATTTTTTTCTAATGTTCGATCTACATCATACAGAATGGTCGGCTCCTATTGTAGACAGCAACTTGTAGGCGATTAGTCGGAAAAAAGCCCTGACTGGTCGGCCATTTTATTCATTTATATTTCTACGCTTAAAAATAGGTTGTTTAAAATTAAAATATGGCCCATTTTTTATTATATTTTCTATTTATTTTTTCTTTAGACATTTAATTTTTCTTTCTTCATTATTATTAGATATCGATAACCATAAAGTCAACCGTTGTTAACCTATCACTGCATTAACATTTTGTTACAATATGTTTGTATTTTTTATCTCGGCCGAAAAAAACATTTTTTCCTCAATGTGCGTCATACCTCTAGAAAACTATAATCGTACACGCAGATGCTAACGCCAAATATGTTTTCACTAAAACTTCCTTTTATCAGTCTAATATTGAATATTAAAACTCGGAAGGTCCAATTTATTTCAGAAATGAGAGAAATTGCTTTTTCAAACGGTGTCTTGTACCTCACCCTATTTCTTTTATAGTTTTAAGAATTCATGTAATAAAGCGAAATGTTCATTTGTATTTAATGTATTTGTATATCTTTAGTGCCAATGATGTCTTTGTTCTTATTTTATACCAACGATTTTCTTTATCACTTTAATGGCAGACATTTTTTTTTCTGTCAAATATTACGCAATGACTGTTCTTCAGGATTTATTTGAAACATAAAACTCATTATGGTTGATTAATAAAAAACTCATTCCAAACTATTTTTTTTACAATGTACTAAATTGTTTTCCCATTAATTTTTGAACATATATGGTTGTTGTACAACATATCAACCGTAATTGGTTCAATTATTCTAATCTAGAGAAGCGTCTAGCAGCGGTTCCAGTCAGTAAGCTTGCCTGTCGATTTGTTTGAAACGCACTGCCCATAAATGTTACCAAAGGATCGATGCAGGTATTGAGGGGCGAGAGTCGGGAGAACGATCCTGTTGCCTCTAGAGAGGCTCTCTTTCTTTTCACTGGTCTATCTCCATCAGGACAACGACCTGGACGCCTTGGTACCCAGTCAATCCAAAAAAATATATTGGGTATTTTTATTATCACTCAGCAATGTTACCATAGTTATTCATTTCAAATAATACTTTTATTTAACTGTTTATTCTTAATTTGTTTGGCTTTGGTTCCTGTTTAAAAACATCATTTGTTTTTCCATTTGCTGTTATTTGTTTACTTTCGGTAATCTTTTAAAGCCAACTTCCCCATGTATGTTTCCACACATGCATGCTACCCAAAAAAGTACATACACTAGGCAATGGTACCATACCAGGATTTGCCGTATTCTTCGGTCCTCATGACCTTTTGATCGGTTTTTCAATGTTGGGAATGAAAATTTAAAAAATCCGGGTAATAAGCAGCGCGGTACCTAGTGAAAGAATAACATGATATATTTTTCGGCACAAGGAGGAACAAGAAGAAGTAAAAACCACGTTCTTGGGTTTAACAATGAAAGATAATTGTTTACTTATTCCTGACACTTGACGGCTAACCAAGAGCGCCTTAGACAAGGATGCTGCCCTGTCATCAGCATAGCGAGTAGGCTAAGCAATTATCTGGCAGACATCAAAGGCTGGAGAAAGATGACAGCGTTATTATTCCAGTCAGGAGGAGCTAACTGCTCCAGGGAACTAACGCCCGCTCCCAATTATCGGAGCAAACTTGCCCCAACTTGTGACAACTACTTGAGGGCCGCTAACACCTAGTCTCTCATTAAAATATCCCACAGCTCCATGCGCTCCTTCCAAGACCTTTCCTCCCGAGTTTCTGTACTCTGAATTTCATTTTTATAATATTACAGTAATATTTATGTATATTATTAATATATTTGTATATTAAGGGAGGGTTACCCTGTATTTGATAGGCTCCTAATATCGGATATCAGACTTTAGGTTAATATTCCTGTCTTCAAAGAAGTCGAAGGATTAGAAAAAAAATAGTTATATATTTATGTATATATCTTCATATTGTCATTAGGCAGAATAAACCCTTTCCAAAGTCTACTAACTAAACCGGAATGACTGTAAACCTAAATACCCGCGTCTAATTTGAGGATCCCAGACCCAAAGATTAAGATAACATAGTTTTTTTATTTAATTGTTCATTTCTTGCATTTTGACCTATATCAAAATCTTTCACATTTAAGGGTAATAACTATTAATGCTGTAAGTTCATATTCATCACATATATACAAGCGAATCAAAGATATAATGATAAATATATATCCATAATAAAATAAGAAAATATTTTTATAATAATTATAGAAAAAGGACAATAAATTTTAAAAAACTTTCAATAAAAGATAATTGAAGCTATAAATCTACATAGATACATTTTTTGTATATAGAACAATATATTTACAATATTTACACTCAGGCTGAAAACCCCTAAGAGGTGTTGGTTTTAGTAGGTCCAGAGGTGATCCTATTACTTTTCTCTTGATATCGAGCTATGGATAAAAGGGATATTAAGGTCATCATGTAAGTATTTTTAGTGGACCTAGTAAGGAGCGCTATACTCAGTTTTCATGACAGGACTGGAAGGACTGGATGTGCATGTTATTCTAGAATTTTGCTGCCGCCCCAATTCAGTCCGTACGTCCAGATATGCAGTATGGGGGTTGTCATTTAAATGCTTAATAGATGTATTGAATGTTGAGAGACCGTACTTATTACTTAGTGCAGTTGCCTAAAGAACATATACAAAATATTATAATAAGACAGATTTCGAACTTCAAACTGAATATAAATGCAAATAACCATTAATTCGGGAAAGACATGAAGGTGAAGCTTTTACATTATTTTCGCAGAAAATACTCACAAATTGAATATTTTCTAATCATAAGAAGTTAAAAAATCGTCTAAATTAAATATAATTTTTGTTTTATTTCGCCAAATAAATATTTTCAGCTGTCCAATTTTGAATTTATTTACGTAGAAAACAAACACCAATTACTCGTTTTACTTATAAGGGGAATTTTTAGGCGTTTACATTTTTCCCGTAAGTGCCCACCCTTTCAACTTGCTCTCCTATCTATATGAGCCTCGGTAAGTACCAAATATGAATTAGTTTTATTTCCTTACATTTGGAATCGAATACAACAAATATCTGCGTTTCAAATCGCTTATCTTTTTATTTTATTGTTATGTTTTTAGAACTGAAGAAGAATATCAAAAAAGTCATAAAGTGGCAAAGATTTCTTGAATTCTTAATTAAATTAATTTCCCTGTACTAATATGGGTGATGAAAAATATAACTGTCAGTTTTATCTGTCTATTTCGATATAAAATAAACATGACGAATCAATCTAGCAGTTTCACCATCATTGTAATAATGCTACTATTTTCTTGAATCCAGCTTATGATAATTAAGTTTAACCGTAAGGGGTTACTTCAAATTTTTATTTGGGACAGATGAAGAAAGTTTTCCGGTCTGCGAATTGGTCCGCCTGGAGTCGGATTGCAGTTGGACGACTTTCTTAGTAAATCCTTAATCAGGAAAAAGGGTTCCTAGAGGAGTTGTTAAAACAGTAGTAGCCAAACTTTTTCGAAACCAGGACTGCACAGAGCAAGGCAGGGGCAATAAACAAAACTAACCAGCCAACAATAGCCAAAGAAATCTAACGGGAAACGCTTTTTTAAAATAGAATATTAAAAAAAAAATCCAAAATATCTACGGATAATTTTTACCATGTCACATAATTAACGTATTTGACAATCGATATTGCTGAAAATAAAATTCATTGGTTTTAGGTATTTTTAAACCGAAAAAAAAATTCTTTTTAAACAATTCCGCTTTTTAATTACATTATTGTAAAGATATTACCGTCGAATCTACATAAAATAGTCAATAAAATCAAGAAATTCGCAAGCTATTAGGACGAAAATTAGTGCTTCACATTATAAAATCGAAATAGGAAACAGCTATTGACAATCCACGGACAATGCACTAACTAACTGATTTTTAAGGCTCATGAAAATAAAAATTAAAAATTTGAGCTCCTCATATGGTTTTATTTTTTATGTTTCTTGCTATTTATTTGTGTGTTCTAGTTAGTAAGAAATAAATAAAATTGCTATTTTATATTCAAATAATATTTTTATTATATAAGAAAAATAATTAATAAACTTTTTTTTCTTTTTACATTATTTCCTTCTGTTTAACTATATTTAAAATGTATACCATTGACTTGAATTATTATAGTCATCCAAAATATTTCGATGGTTAAAGCGATAAGCCAGCCGTTTCGAACTTCAGTTCCATTTCTTAGTTTTTCTGAGGTTTTCTTGTTTGTTTGATGTTCTCAATGGATGAATTTACTTACCATCCTGCCAAGTGGTTTGTCTTAGTCGGATCGGGATCGTTGATCAGAAGTTTAAATCGTGTCTGAATCGACTGATTCAGATATTTTCAAGTCTATTTTTATTTTATCTCTAACACTTTAGAGATTGTGCAAAATCTACATGATTTATTTGCCGAGTCTCCTTTGAAGATAGACCAGCTCTCCATACAGTACAAAAGCAGAAAATCTAGAATTTAAACAACCTTTAACATCTTTACTTTTTCCGATAAGAGAATTTTATGTATATCAGTCGACAGATTTGAGATCCTATTTAAAGATATTGAACCTACATTTGTAGGCCCTTAGTCCGAGATAAGAAAATCTCATATTGTTTCTATATCTTCAATAGTTTCTTTTTTTATATCTTGTTAGCTCTTCATAATATTCTGTTATCTCTAGATGTAAACTCGTCGAATTTTTTGGTACTATCTTTGGCCCCTATAATTGTCCTCTAACAGACATTCATAGCTTGCATGAATGGAGACAGGTGAAAAACCGCCTGATGTTACTTTGGAATGGAAAACGTTATACAGCGGCAGGGTACACATTGCTCGAATGCCTGTTCCTTTGGGTTCTATTCACCAGTGTCCGTGTGTTCAAGCACTTGAGTTCAAGGACAGCGGCAAATCGATCTTGATCATGATCCACTGATTATGGTGACTCAGGGTCAGCTGACCGACTTTAAACCTATATTCGTATCTTTCCCCATATCGGACCGTCCACGGACCGAACCTCCGGAAATCTATTTTACATCAAATAAAACGATTTCCCGATACCTGATTAAGATAGGTAGAGTAGGATCATCAAGCCTATTCCTGGTCGGTGTGAGTTGGCTCCAGTAGATTTGAAGGTCCTTAATTACCCATGGGGTTGCGATAGTTGTAAGAGATAACCCCTATTTCGAAGAGTGATCATGCTGACACATACCAAGTGCTTAAAACGCTCGACTGAATTTATTGAATATCTTGAATATCTATAGCAAACTCCTGAGCACTTATTGCGAACTGGATTCTGCAGCCTATATAAACATAAATATATGAAATATCTTCCTACTTTCATTTAAGTCGTTTTATATTAAGGGAAGGGTCTAAATTTAATTAGAGATTAAAGATAATTGGAATTTACTGGTTGTAGAAAAATGTTCTTAAGATATAATATATTTTTTTGATTCTTCAATGTTGTTGATTTTAATTTTGTGCTCCTTTTGTTCACATAAATATTGCCTAACTGGATAAACAAGACGGTAAGAAGGTGATGCCTTAATGAACAAATTGAAAATTTAGCGGGAAAGTTGACTGTTCGAGCTCCCTCCTGCTTGATGAATGATGACTGAATGCGATATGAAGCCCACGTATATGTTTGCTCATGCTATAATTATGATGAATGTTCCCTCCTTGCCAATTAACACAGTTAGTGGTTGTCAATATTGCCTCGGTTCCCTTCCTCTCGGGCCTGTTTTTAAATCAACATTACAAAGGATCAATCATTAGTTTGATTTTCAGTGAGTAAGAACGAAAGTATGAATATTAAAATTCTATTGCACTGTGTAAATGAACATTGACTTTTGTCAAGAAATATAAGAAAGTTGTTATAAAAATTAAGTCAGCAATAGACTCCTCCTTGCATTAATTTAATTTCCAGACATTAGAATATGAAACCAAACCCCAAACAACCCTCCGTTTGGTGAGCTACCTCCCTGTTTTCTTCTGCTAAAAAACAGCCTCAGTAACACCCCCTTTTCTTTATCAGCCTCCTAATTCTGATGATACTGTCTACAGTTGGCACCAGACAACACAACTCTCGCGGAATGCGGATTAAAACCGCTGAGTTGTTGCTTCAATATCCTTTATTAAGGCTGTCGTGTCTTATTTCCTTCTTAATAAATTCAAGTCGTGGCAGCTCTTTCTCCTTGGAAGTAACTAATTGAGTTCTTATCGTTTTTATAAAAAAAAAAAAAAAAAAAGGTATCTTAAAATGTTTAATATTCCACGATTTTACACTACAAAAGCACTGCCTAATAAGTTTTCCCGCTCTTTTCACGGGTTGAACAATGGAAATGAATGAATACTGTAATTCTTATAGTTGAGCTCAAAGGCTTCAAGATGTCAAAGTATCCCGAACAATCTGTTTGTATTTTTAGAGTTTGAAATTTGAAAATTTGCGTTTAGCAACAAAAATTTTTTAATCCCTTGGGGATATTCAAATAATGATTCTTAAACAAAATAAAAGATTATAAATGATGATTACAAAAAATAATGACATGTAATAATGAAGAATATGATAGGAATGCAACATGTTAGAGATGAATTTATAAAAAGTTATAAATGTTTAGTAAGCAAAACAAGATGTTTTCCGCAAATATATAATTTGAAATTTCTTTCTGCGCAAAGAAGTTTTATTCCTGATAATATAAATAAATAATAAATATGAATAGATCTAAATTGTTTGTTCACTGATATAATCTATAGTTGCAGCCAAACATTTGTAATGTTATTAATAATAATAGCTAATCCTTGATAGGCATATTGCCTGCAATTTTTTACGCCCTTTAACCTTTTATGCGAAGTAGTATCCTACATCTTAGTATCCTTTTTAAATGAATATTTTTTTTACTCCAATTTTCTTTTGCGTTTCATTATCTACTTTTTTTTAAAATCTCAAGATATTTTCTTTATTTTTTGTAAACGATTTCATTATTATGTATGAAAGGTATATTTTGTGATTTTAAGGAGAAAAAATATATTAAGTTTTATTATGTGATTTAAAAAATCAGTGTTTTTTGTGATTATATTAGAAGCTTTCCGTGTTGATTGACTGTGTTTGGTTTTGAGTCAGACCTCCTGTAACTGTAATTTCTTTAAATCATACAGTAAATCACTAGTAATGGTCACCATTAAGAAAATACCCAGGTGTTTTTTCTTATAATGTTTTTAGTAATACTGGGAAAAAAAAAATTAATAGCTTATCTCTTTCAAAAAACGATTATTTAGAACATCCTTTTTGAAAATTTGAATTATCTGTCAAAGCAAATATTTTATTCTATTTTTTGTAGATATAATTTTGAAGCTATCAGTTATGGGCAATTTAAATGGATTCGACGAGTTATGGTCACCTCAAATATCAGTTATGGGCACCAATGTTTTAAGAGTGATTTGTACATTTAGATTTTAATTTTTCAACCTATGGGTAAACTGAAATTATTGGAGGATCTAGGAGCATAAAAGAAGTTCTAACAAAATATTTATAAATAACAATATTTATTCTTTTAATGTCAAATAAAACGTGTAACGTAAAGTATTGTAAAGCAAATAATTAATTAACGTTAAATAATAGTCATATTTATTATAATCAGCAAATATAATCTTCAGAATCGCCAACTTCGGCCTCATCATCGATACATAAACAGAAAGGACAAACGAATTCGTCACCATCTTCTTCATCCGGTAAATTTGCTTCGAATGATTTTGGTAAACATTTGTGGTGGTAAATACGTTTACATTCAGTGCATTTGTATCCACCCTGTTTGACATTTGAGCCGCATTGAAAACAAAGCCCAACTGCGGATGATTTTTCTGAAAAAAAAAATATATACGAGGGTAAGTCAATAATTATCCGCAATATAGCTATATTTTTGTTTATGTTGGCAGTACTGTTCTTTTGTGTTGATGGCGCATGCTTTGTTTATTCGTTGTTATGTTTATGTGCGTATCAAGCTGGTAGGTTAGTTTTGTTATCGCTGTCGTGCTGTTAATAATGGCCGCTCCACTTTCTATTTGCACCAAAGAAGAGCAACGTTCAGTGATCCGTTTTTTGTGGTCGGAAGGTGTATCAGGGGCCGAAATTCATCGAAGACTTTTGGTACAGTACGGGAACAATTGTTTGCCACAACGGAGTGTCTATGAATGGATTGAAAAATTCAAAACACAGTGAACAATAAACAGTGAACGTTACTGTGAGATGCTTACTGCTAAGCTGAAGCCTGCAATTCGAAGCAAACGCCGAGGACTGCTGTCAAAAGGCGTTGTGTTGTTGCACGACAATGCCCGTCCGCATACAGCTGCCCACACTGTAGAAACGCTCGCTTCAGAAACTCAATTTTGAAGTATTGAATCATTCTCCATATAGTCCCGATCTCGCTCCATCTGATTTTCACTTGTTTGGTCCACTCAAACAGGCAATTAGGGGCCGTCGATTTGCCTCGGACGAAGCATTGAAAGAAGCGGTGCATTCCTGGTTCGCATCTCAACCCAAAACCTTCTTCCATGAGGGCATCAGGAAACTTGAACAACGTTGGACCAAGTGCGCTGAAAAGCAAGGGGACTATGTCGAAAAATGATGTACTTGTAAGTTTCCTATTTCATTTCAATAAAATTTTATAACTATATTGCGGATAATTATTGACTTACCCTCGTATATATTACTATTGTTATCCCCATCGCCTTCTTATACACAAATCAGTTAACTTACTTGGAGCTGATTTTTTTTTAACTTTTCAGTCTTTTTCTGGATACGCATTTTTCGTCTGTCTTCTTTTTCGATAGCTTCTTGCTCCTTCTTTCCTTTCTTTTCATTGTAAAAACGTTTCCAATGGCTTGAAGAAACAACAAATGGCCATCGCTCAACATTTCTTTTTCCTTTCCTTTTAGGTGATTCTGGCCAAAACAAAGGTCTAGCTAACCCAGATCCCTTATTTAATGCGTCTGGGAATAAATTTCTACGAACACCTGATGTTGATGGTACTGCAGAAATGTAATCGGGATTTGAACTATCAAGAAGCGAAGTTAAAGGAACTGACTGATGTAATATATTATCAAAATTGGATTAATCTGGACCAACTGCCCTGGAAATGTTGTCTGCTAGTTCTGGAGGGAGTTTACTCCCCTCTTCAAAAAAACTATGTATGTTTTTTAGGCAAGTTTCTGCTTCATTTAATAAATTATTTTGCTTAATTTATTGAAGTATACTAACTCCGGCCATCCCTTCAAATTTATTTTTACTCAACAACTTTTCTGAATCACTTGGTGTGGAGTCACCTACATCAAAATCCATCGTTTTAATAATGTTAGGTTCGGGCTGAGCACTTGTGAGAAATCTTTCGTAATTTATTGAATCTGGATTCCACGGATATATGCCCGTGGCTTTAAATCCGTTAATTATTACATCTGGATTAATTTTTTCTAATACCGTTTGCAAAAGTGGTGCAAAATCTTTTTTGGTTAGCTGTTTACCCAGTTTGAAATTTTCCATTCGTTAACTGAAGATTTCCAAAATTCTTTTAACGGCGTAAATACCGAAACATCTGCTGGTTGTAGTAATCTTGTTGCATTTGGGTACAGGGAAATCAAGATAATTCCAATTTCTGTGCATAATTCACTAAGTTGGCGGGTCAAATGGCTCTTGTGGCCATCGACAAATAAAATAACCGGTCGTTGAATGTTATTTTTCTGCAAAAATGGGCCAAAAATATTTGCGATGTATTCATAGAATACTTCTGCTCGCATCCATCCCGTCTCACTACGCCCTATGCCCCAATCACCGGGAACTGACTGCACAATGTCTGAAGGAATCCGTTTATAGGGAAATATTAACATAGGTGGGACCTTCATGCCAGATGCTGAAAAGGTAAACATAACAGTAATGGACGACTTAGGTTGGCCTGTGTCTATTTCGAGGACATTATGGCATCCCTTTTTAGCCAAAACTGGGGCTGAGTTCTTGGGGCAAAGCAAAAAGCCGCTTTCATCTCCATTGAATATTCTAGATGGCTCTGAAAGAACATCAGTATCTACATTGTCCTCCTTTAAGATATTTGTTACGTGTGAAAACCACCCTTTGATATCTTTTTCCGACACACATGCACTGGCATTGGTAACGGATTCGGATGCACGGAGCGATAAAATTGGGTGGCGTTTTAAAAAACCCCTGTACCACCCATCTCCAGGTAAGTCATTTTTAAATACGCCAGTTCGATCATTTAAAACCATCATTTCTTTAACAGATAGTAAAAGATCAATTTTTCTTCGGGGGAAACCTTTTCTCGCACATTCAAGTACCCATTCTTCTAAAAGTTTTTCCTCGTCCTCTGTTAACAACGGCAACGGGCCACATTTTGTTTTTCCAATCCCTTTTAATCTGCGAGTGAGTGTCATTCTTGGAATCCCATATCTATATAATAAGAAAAGTAATAATAGAAATACCAATTTAATAGGTACATTAAATGAACAAATAACTTCGATAAGTTTGAAAGATGAAACATACTTGATGCTGGCCGATAGGACAGATGTTTTTTCCTCTCTTATTTGTTTTATTGCTTGAAGAATGTCTCCTTCAGTATATTTATTAGTTTTTTTCGGCATCCTAGACCTTTTCAAAAATATATAATTCTAGTTCATTAGAAATTACATTGAATGTGTAAGATGTGCCCATTATGCATTTTCGTTGCCTAATACTAGTTATGGGCACATTTTTCTAGTAATGGTCACCTATGACCATAACTAGTAGCACTGATCGTAAATAATTAATTTTAGCATATTTGAAATCAGAACGAAATTTAGAGTCTAATGGTGGTATTTTCACTGAAAAATTCGAAATCCAGTTATGGGCACACCAGTGACCATAACTGAATTTTACAATCAAATGAATCCAGTTATGGGCACATCTATTTTTTAAATTAAAAAATGGGTTATTTTAATAGTTATTATAACTCAAAAAATCACGATTTAATAAAGAATGAGCACATACCTTTAATTCCAGGATTAAACTGGCCAAATACTCAGAAGATCCTTAAGAAGTCCAGGTTTCCAAACGGTCTCGCTTAAAAAAGAGGCAACTCGGCCGTAGCAAGTTTGGGACTGAGTTATATTTCATTTTATCGAGAGGAGAGGGTTTCGCGGAAACTTATAAAAAGTCGAGGCTTATTGTTGAATTGCATTGTTAACAATTCATGGAAAAAAGCTGACTCATAGGACTTATAGAATTCTTATTTTTTAGATTCAAAATAAACATTTCCCATAACTAGTGAGCTGACCATGACTAGTGATTTACCCTATTCATTTATTTCCTCATCCATTCAAATATCAACAGAACTTAAGAAATGAATTAGAAATGAATCCACGGCCTTCCATATTGGACGCCCGGGCATCATGATCCTCTTGACATGTTTAAAGACAAATAAAGAAGGAGAAACTAGATTTCCTTTTTCATTTCAAGGGTACAATGAGTATTTTCCTAGAGATATTACTCGAACTCTCAAGAGAGTAACACAGTTTTCAAAGAAGCCTCCTGATTCCAACCTATTTGGCTAGCTTTTTCGATAGATAATCCGCCATTGAGAAGAGAAAAGCAGCTATCTATAAGTTTAATGCGGAGGTGTAGTAGATAGGAGGAGGAGACAGATAGGGGCTCGTGAAGCGGACGGAGGCTATTGATGTGAAGCAGTTAGCTGCTAGCCACAACAAGCTGCAAGGACTAGCTAGCTGTAGTTACCTGGCGGCTAATATAGTGCAGTAATTATTGAGCCAGCCTTCCTTTCATTAGAGTAGGCCACTACTATTTGTTGCCTAACTTCCCCGTTCGCTCACCTTATCCACTCTCCATCTGATAGCAACTTGTAGAAAGTTGAGGCTAACTATCTTCATCCTCAGCTATACATTAACAAGATAGCATAGACAAAATTGTATTATAATAGCATTTAAAAACACAAACAATCCTAATAACGGTATTTCTAAGGAATAACTTTAATTTTTAGAGGTATCTCAAGTTTTACTACTTCTTATTATCTGCAAACCCACTACTTTTCACATGTCCTTCAATTTCTGAACACAATGAGGAAAGTTAGAAAGAAGATTAAGTGAAAATAAGCATTGTTCTGAGGCTATTGATGCTAAACTATTGGTATAACTTTTGTTATCCTTGCAAAACATTTCTGTATAAGGAAATATGGATCTGATGAAAGGGTATTTCAGTATATAACCTACTGAACGCTTAACCTGAGGATCCGAGTTCGAGTACGGTTGAAGAGAGAAATTTCTGTTATTTCAGCAGTAGATAGATCTAGAGATCTTATTGAGGTACACCTAGCCTCTATGAACTGGGTACCTTCAATTAGAGAAAAACGTAGTTGTAGAGCGTTATTTATTGTTCACCATATCACTGCCTTGTAAAACAAAACAAAACTGCTCAACTAACACCCACCAGAAAGAGGTGACTGTAGCCATTAAACTTAGAAGGAAATTTGAGAATAATTATATCAAAATATATCAACTTTTTAAAAAATCGATTTATTGATATTTACAACTGTATACATTTGTAAATCTGAGAATAATGGTTACAATGGCATGTCAATAACATGTTAAGGACTACTCACTAGTAGCACTTCAAAAAAAGTTTTTATATTAAATCCCGTGAAAATGCTAATCTAATAGAAAATTTAACCAGATTTGAGATGAAAAAATGAAATTTTAGATCGGACAAATAGTTTTGGAGTTATGGACAAAAGAGTGTTCAAGCTTTGTTTGGACACGAAACAATACTTCCTTATAAAGTATTGAAGATAGGTTATTTTTTTCTTTACTATTAATGATCTGAGTTATCTAAAGTTTATAAAACAATTATATATTTATTTAAACTCAGCTATTCTGAACATATTAGGTATGGAACCGTTATTAATATTATATCTCATTGCTCTAAGGTCAATGTCGTCAGCTGCTCATTATGTTTCTACTAGAATTTCAAATCGCTTAGACATAGTAGAAAAGTTTTTTTATTTATTTATTTATTAATAGATTTTTAGAACTGTATTACAAAAATTGGATGTAGTGGAAAAGTAACACTGAAATCAAGCCCAGGAGCAGTTTACGGTTAATTTCCGATCCATCGGCATATATCATTAACTACATTGTGCTGTTGGAGAAGGCTTATTCTTCATTATTCTGATATGGCTGTAGTTTTTATTTATTCCTATTTTATTCAGACTTCGAATCAACCTATTGCTGGGTGTAGCATTTATTCATTGAAATGCATTAATCATCCAATATCGGCGGAGGACGACTTAGTAGAGTCGGAAATGACATCGCTCAACGCCAACGTAATCTTTCCAACGCATTGTGCCCATTAGCATCATCACCGAAGACTCCATGTAGCCGATATATTTATCATACTCAATATCATTGATTTTCTGTCCCCGAGAACAAATGACCCGTTCATTTGATGAATGTTGGCCTAACAATATCATTAAAGTTCACGCAATGGTGCTTCTCTTTTTTCCTTTTTATTTTATCTTTTTCCTTTTTTATGAGGCGTCAATCCATAATTTCTAAATAGAACTTGTTAAATTGCTCTCAAAATTCAAATATTTTCGATATTAGTAATGGGAAATCAGTATTGCAGTTAAATTACTAATTGTAAATTAGTTGGGAGAGTGAGTGAAAAAGAGAGAAAGAGAGAGAATACTCAAAACCGGACTACCGTTTTGTTTTTAAGAAATTAATATCAACCGCTATATTTACACTATGATAGTTTGCACCATTTTCATTTCCATTAAAATAAATTTAATTTAAAATAAGCCTAAAAAACAGTTTTTCAAAAACCTTTTTCATTTTCAGCACTAACACAATCGATATGGATCCACAATAAGTAAATTTTATTGATTTAAAATATAGTTGCCAAAATCGGACATCTTGTATAAACAATTCAAAATATTTATAAAAAGGTATCAAATCATAGAATACACAATTAAGCTTAAAATTCAAATGTAATAAAACGAATATGTTTTCAATAATTTAATCATTAATTAACTTAAATCGCTGCGATACACATCGGTTTCAATACTAGTACAACCGACATAGATCCACAGTAAGCACGTAATACACATGGCACAAAGATGCATTTTCCTACTCTCTGAAAACGTCCTTATCATAGGAGTGGTTAGCCTCATCTTAAATGTCGTTAGTTAAAACTACAGATTTGCCTTTTTTCATTTAGCTACTTCTCGAGTATTAAAAACAGAAAGATATATTCCATGTTACACGTGCGTATGAGTGTTGATTCCGAAATTATATATAAATTTATTGCTTTCCTTTCACACATATTATTTTTTCCTTCTAATGAAAGACTAGAAAACCATTCAATAATCAATATTCGCTACCAAACTTGTATACTGGTCTGAAACGAAATTCCGAGTGAACAAGAGTTCCTACCAATTACAGGTATATATCTATAAAGGATACATATATACTCAAACAAATTCCATTAATAAGAGTTGTAAAGTAAAAACTGAAATATTTGTAATATGATTCATTAATAAAACTAATTTTTGTGTTATTTTTCTATTCAACCCAATGAGCTGTCTAGTAGTTCGGAATTACCCAATTTAGTACGGGAATAAAAAATTACGGGAGCCGACAATTAAATTATTCCCTTTCAGCCAAGTAATAAGTCAGGTATGACTGATTTACGACAGAAGTAGGAGATAAGAGGAATGGTAAGTTGAGACCGTTCTAAAATATTACAAGGACCAACAAGTATATTTCATTTCCCCAGGGGCAGAACTTTGCAAGTGATACCCTTCAGCGGAGCTACGTGATGCTCCTATATCCCGGATCATCCTCTCACAGCTACTTTCCCTCAGTTTTTTACCCAACCTCAATTCCCAGCCGTCGACTTTTTACCTAATAGAAACCTAGGGCCCCCAATACTAACAGAATATTCAAATTCAGAACTTCATTAAAGGAAAATGGCTAATGAATATTAGATAATTCCACTTATATTATTAATTAATATACTTGCCCCTCATTCTTTTTATTGAAAAACTAACGTTAAAGCGATAGAAGAACACAGTGTGGAAATGAGTTGAAAATGTAATAAAATTTTTGAGTAGCAAATTTTAGTCCTTAAATAAATATTGTTTTTCATTTTTCATTTAACAAACATTACATCCTCACTCGAGGGTAATGGGTGATATGAATGATAGTGAATCCACTCATTCAATATGTACAAAGAAAGAAAGAAAAAGGAAATAAATAAAATTAAGAATTGAAGTAAAAATTTTAACCATACATAAAATAAAATATAATGTAACAAACAATAATGAAATAAATCATCATAGTGATTGAAGAAACCAATAAATTAAAATAGTGGACACAATTCTGAAATAAAATCTTACTATAGTAAGATTATAAGTATAATAACTAACTATATTAGTTATAAGCATTCCAGGGAAATCCCGAACCAAGCGTGCCCTCCCCCTCTAAAGGAAGGTAAGCCAGGGTCAAAGAGTCCCAGCGCTGCAGTTTTAGTTGCGTCACTACCGGAATAAATATATTTATACTAACAGACTAAACTGTCACATTCAAAAATACATCTACCATTGATAAATTATTCACCAAAACCAAAGATATAGATAAGTTAAAATTACAGTCTAATATTCTTTACGAAATACCGTGTGAAACTGACCTCGCAACTCTTACAATGATCCATGTTTAAGGACATCTCGACCTTCACTTTAAATAATACCATTTCTAACAACCAAGTTGGGAAAAATGTAATTAAAATAAATTCTATGAATTACCCGACCGGGATTACATTACATGTTATAATGCAATTGCTTCATGAATTACGATTACAATGTAATTCAATTACGGATTACATAATGGGATTACAGATTTCGATTACTTGTAATTGAAGGCATGAATTATTTGAAAATTTAGTTCGATTACAATATTTCTTCCATTAAATAGGCAAATAAATATCGGAATATAGACCTCCACCATTTACGTTTTAAATTTTCTTTTACTGTTAACTGTTTTGAACCATCGCCATCTTTCCTCAGGGGCAGGAGTGGGGGGCTATATTTCTAAATTGAGAACGGCTGGTCCGATTTTAATAAAATTTGATAATTATGTTTCTTTCGTAATTATTAGCGTATATTTGGGGTTTTGACAGTTTTAATAATTAGTGGGTGGTGGGGTTGGGGGGTATTTTCTAAATTGAGAACGGCTGTCCGATTTTAATGAAATTCAATAATTATGTTTCATTCGTACTTATTAGGATATATTCGGGTTTTAACAGTTTTACTAATTAGTGGGGGGAGGGGGAGGGGCTATATTTCTAAAAAGAGAACGGCTGGTACGATTTTAATGAATTTGATAATTATGTTTCTTTCGAACTTATTAGCGTATATTCGGGGTTTTAACAGTTTTATTAATTAGTGGGGGTGAGGAGGGAGTTTTTTAAATATCTCCATCTTTGAAATGAAATTATTAAAAAATATTTATATATATTTATAATTTTAATGTGATTTCATAATTTCTTTTGCTATCTTTACTTTATTATTTATTATACCGTAAAAAGTGTAGATTAAACTTCTTTGTTAATATGTTATTAACATTCATTCTTAACTTTTATAATGTTATATAACGATCATTATCACTTCATTTAAATGAGTTCAACTTCAATATAACATTTTTTTTTTTTATTTTAATTTGTTTCAAAAAATAAACATAAAATAACAATGAAGTTTAACCGATTTGGGTCAGCAGTATAGCTATAAATTTGATTTCCTTTCCTTTAAATGAAGGTATAGTAAAAACACTAAATATGGTTATAAGTCCGAAAGGAACATAATTATCAAATTTTATTAAAATCGGACCAACCGTTCTCAATTTAGAAAATACGCCCCAACCCCACCACCCACTAATTATTAAAACTGTCAAAACCCCAAATATACGCTAATAATTACGAAAGAAACATAATTATCAAATTTTATCAAGAAAATATATGCTAATAAGTACGAAAGAAACATAATTATCAAATTTCATTAAAATCGGACCAGCCGTTCTCAATTTAGAAATATAGCCCCCCCCCCCCCCCCCCCCCAATTAGTAAAACTGTCAAAAACCCCAAATATACGCTAATAAGTACAAAAAAAAAAACATAATTATCAAATTTTATTAAAATCGGACCAGCCGTTCTCAATTTAGAAATATAGCCCCCCCCCCCACCCCCACTAATTAATAAAACTGTCAAAAACCCAAATATACGCTAATAAGTACGAAAACCTCAAAACATAATTATCAAATTTCAAATTAAAATCGGACCAGCCGTTCTCAATTTAGAAATATAGCCCCCTCACCCCCCACTAATTAATAAAACTGTCAAAAACCCAAATATACGCTAATAAGTACGAAAGGAACATAATTATCAAATTTTATTAAAATCGGACCAGCCGTTCTCAATTTAGAAATATAGCCCCCCCCCCCCCCCCCCCACTAATTAATAAAACTGTTCAAAAACCCAAATATACGCTAATAAGTACAAAAAGAAACATAATTATCAAATTTCATTAAGATCGGACCAGCCGTTCTCAATTTAGAAATATAGCCCCCCCCCCCCCCCCCCCACTAATTAGTAAAACTGTTAAAAAACCCCAAATATACGCTAATAAGTACAAAAAAAACATAATTATCAAATTTCATTAAAGATCGGACCAGCCGTTCTCAATTTAGAAATATAGCCCCCCCCCCCACCCCCCCACTAATTAGTAAAACTGTCAAAAACCCCAAATATACGCTAATAAGTACAAAAAGAAACATAATTATCAAATTTCATTAAATCGGACCAGCCGTTCTCAATTTAGAAATATAGCCCCCCCCCCCCCCCCCAATTATAAAACTGTTAAAACCTCAAATATACGCTAATAAGTACAAAAAAAACATAATTATCAAATTTCATTAAAATCGGACCAGCCGTTCTCAATTTAGAAATATAGCCCCCCTCCCACCCCCACTAATTAATAAAACTGTCAAAACCCCAAATATACGCTAATAAGTACAAAAGGAACATAATTATCAAATATTATTAAAATTGGACCAGCCGTTCTCAATTTAGAAATATAGCCCCCCCCCCCCCCCCCACTAATTAATTAAAAACTGTAAAAAAACCCCAAATATACGCTAATAAGTACAAAAAAAACATAATTATCAAATTTTATTAAGATCGGACCAGCCGTTCTCAATTTAGAAATATAGCCCCCCCCCCCACCCCCCACTAATATAATAAAACTGTTAAAACCCAAATATACGCTAATAAGTACAAAAAAAAACATAATTATCAAATTTCATTAAAGATCGGACCAGCCGTTCTCAATTTAGAAATATAGCCCCCCCCCCCACCCCCCACTAATTAGTAAAACTGTTAAAACCCCAAATATACGCTAATAAGTACAAAAAAAAACATAATTATCAAATTTCATTAAGATCGGACCAGCCGTTCTCAATTTAGAAATATAGCCCATAATTATCCCCCCCCACCCCCACTAATTAACTAAAACTGTTAAAACCCCAAATATACGCTAATAAGTACAAAAGAAACATAATTATCAAATTTTTATTAAAATCGGACCAGCCGTTCTCAATTTAGAAATATAGCCCCCCCCCCCCCCCACCCCCCACTAATTAGTAAAACTGTTAAAACCCCAAATATACGCTAATAAGTACAAAAGAAACATAATTATCAAATTTCATTATTAAGATCGGACCAGCCGTTCTCAATTTAGAAATATAGCCCCCCCCCCCCCCCCCCCCCCACTAATTAAGTAAAACTGTTTCAAACCTCAAATATACGCTAATAAGTACAAAAAAAACATAATTATCAAATTTCATTAAGATCGGACCAGCCGTTCTCAATTTAGAAATATAGCACCCCCCCCCCCCCCCCCCCCACTAATTAGTAAAACTGTTAAAACCCAAATATACGCTAATAAGTACAAAAAAGAAACATAATTATCAAATTTCATTAAAATCGGACCAGCCGTTCTCAATTTAGAAATATAGCCCCCACCCACCCCCCACTAATTAATAAAACTGTCAAAACCCCAAATATACGCTAATAAGTACAAAAAAAAACATAATTATCAAATTTCATTAAGATCGGACCAGCCGTTCTCAATTTAGAAATTTAGCCCCCCCCCCACTCCCCACTAATTAGTAAAACTGTTAAAACCCCCAAATATACGCTAATAAGTACGAAAGAAACATAATTATCAAATTTCATTAAGATCGGACCAGCCGTTCTCAATTTAGAAATATAGCCCCCCTCCCACCACCACTAATTATTAAAACTGTCAAAACCCAAAATATACGCTAATAAGTACAAAAGGAACATAATTATCAAATTTTATTAAAATCGGACCAGCCGTTCTCAATTTAGAAATATAGCCCCCTCCCACCCCCCACTAATTAATAAAACTGTCAAAACCCAAAATATACGCTAATAAGTACAAAAAAAAACATAATTATCAAATTTATTAAGATCGGACCAGCCGTTCTCAATTTAGAAATATAGCCCCCCCCCCCACCCCCCCCACTAATTATAAAACTGTCAAAACCCCAAATATACGCTAATAAGTACAAAAAAAAACATAATTATCAAATTTCATAAAGATCGGACCAGCCGTTCTCAATTTAGAAATATAGCCCCCCCCCCCCCCCCCCCCACTAATTAAGTAAAACTGTAAAACCCCAAATATACGCTAATAAGTACAAAAAAAACATAATTATCAAATTTCATTAAGATCGGACCAGCCGTTCTCAATTTAGAAATATAGCCCCCCCCCACCCCCCACTAATTTATAAAACTGTTAAAACCCCAAATATACGCTAATAAGTAAAAAAAACATAATTATCAAATTTCATTAAGATCGGACCAGCCGTTCTCAATTTAGAAATATAGCCCCCCCCCCCCACCCCCACTAATTAGTAAAACTGTTAAAACCTCAAATATACGCTAATAAGTACAAAAGAAACATAATTATCAAATTTCATTAAGATCGGACCAGCCGTTCTCAATTTAGAAATATAGCCCCCCCCCCCCCCCCCACTAATTAGTAAAACTGTTAAAACCTCAAATATACGCTAATAAGTACAAAAAAAAACATAATTATCAAATTTCATTAAGATCGGACCAGCCGTTCTCAATTTAGAAATATAGCCCCCCCCCCCCACCCCCACTAATTAGTAAAACTGTTAAAACCCCAAATATACGCTAATAAGTACAAAAGAAACATAATTATCAAATTTCATTAAGATCGGACCAGCCGTTCTCAATTTAGAAATATAGCCCACCCCCCCCCCCCCCCCACTAATTAGTAAAACTGTAAAACCTCAAATATACGCTAATAAGTACAAAAAAACATAATTATCAAATTTCATTAAGATCGGACCAGCCGTTCTCAATTTAGAAATATAGCCCCCCCCCCCACCCCCTACTAATTAGTAAAACTGTCAAAACCCCAAATATACGCTAATAAGTACGAAAGAAACATAATTATCAAATTTCATTAAGATCGGACCAGCCGTTCTCAATTTAGAAAATATAGCCCCCCCCCCACCCCCCACTAATTAGTAAAACTGTTTAAAACCTCAAATATACGCTAATAAGTACAAAAAAAAAACATAATTATCAAATGTTCATTAAGATCGGACCATCCGTTCTCATTTAGAAATATAGCCCCCCCCCCCCCCCTCACTAATTAGTAAAACTTTTAAAACCTCAAAAATATAATTTAAAATAAACATAAACATAATTATCAAATTTCATTAAGATGGACCAGCCGTTCTATAAATTTAGAAATATTCCCCTTTAAACTAATTGTTAAAAACTGTAAAAACCTCAAATATACGCTAATAAGTACGAAAGAAACTTAATTATCAAATTTCATTAAGATCGGACCAGCCGTTTCTCAATTTAGAAATATACCCCCCCCCCCCCCCCCAAATATACTAATTAGTAAAACTGTTAAAACCGGACCAATATACGCTAATAAGTACAAAAAAACAAAATTATCAAATCAAATTTTCATTAAGATCGGACCAGCCGTTCTCAATTTAGAAATATAGCCCCCCCCCCCCCCACCCCCACTAATTATTAGTAAAACAAAATATATTAAAAGTACCCAAATATACGCTAATAAGTACAAAAGTTTTCAAAAACATAATTATCAAATTTCATTTAAGATCGGACCAGCCGTTCTCAATTTAGAAAGTTACTAACTATTTCGTTGTCCCCACATACCACCCCCCACTAATTAGTAAAACTGTTAAAACCTCTGTAAATCTTACGCTAATAAGTACGAAAAGAAATATAAATGATTTGAGAATTTATACCCACAGTATTTAGCATTCTAAAAAAAAAAAAAGTCCATCTTCTTGTCCTCCGAGCCACTGTATAATTTTGTAGTAGTCCAAAATAATGACTGGCTTCTTCGATTTATCATCGATTTCATTTCCAAAATGCATGGAAGATAACTAAATTACCGCCTTATTTTTCTTCGGAGCATGTAAAACAAGGGTAAGGCTTTTTTGAAAACCAAAAATAGAAAATAAAATTTATTTGGATTTTGATGGAAGAAATTCAGTTGGAATCTCTCTCTCTCTCTCTCTCTCTCGGGTCTCTCTCTCTCCTCTCTCTCCCCTCTCTCTCTCTCTCTCTCTCTCTCTCTCTCTCTCTCTCTCTCTCTCCTCTCTCTCGCTCTCTCATCTCTCTCTCTCTCTCTCTCTCTCTCTCTCTCTCTCTCTCTCTCTCTCTCTCTCTCTCTCTCTCTCTCCTCTCTCTCTCTCTCTCTCAATCTCTCTCTCTCTCTCTCTCTCCCTCTCTCTTTTTTTTTTATAACGTACCTAGGAAGGTGTAATTTTTCTTAAGAAGTTCCTTTACGAGAGGGTAACTGGTATACTAATTGTCACACGTCATGTTACGATTGCAACCAGGCAAAAAGTCTAGCAGCTTCAGAACTGTATTAGAAGGCTCGTTTTTGGCAGCAAATGAACCTTCAGGCAGCTTACCACAATAAAGCTCATAATGTGATGTATAAAAACTTTCTTCACAAAAAACTTTCTTTCACTAAAAACTTTCACATTTTATTTCCATTCTTGCTTATCAACTTCAACATAAAAATTAAAATTAAAAATTTACTTTCTTAGTCATAATACCGCGCGATGAGGTACAAAGTGGGCCAAATCGAACGGACGTAGAAAAATAGCTATAGTTTATGTAAAGAAGCTTTAAATATTATACCAAAACAATTCAGAGTCCTAATAGCATACTGAGAGGGTACCTTTAAGGAAAATCCGATAGGTTTACCCTCCTCTCTACAGGTAGTCAAATATTAGAAGTGCGCGGATTTAAGGGTTAAAACTACTTGAGCAAAACATATTGATTGAATACTACATATCAGGTATACCTTAAAGTGAAATTGGTGTTGCATACCATTACTGTACCTGTGTACCATTTCTGTTTCTTGTCTGTAAGTTGAGGTATTGCTTTATAATACAGATCTGACAATTCGCAGGTAAACCACACGATAGGGGCAACATAAGGTTTAAAATAAAGCCTGAAGTCAGGGAAGGGTTTAAGGACGAGCCCTATAATTGAGAGTCCGGCTAACAAGACCCTTGACCCACACCAAGAGAAGGCATAACGAGACAGCTCCGTCATTATGGACCTGGGCCCTATACTATGGCCCAATTATAGCCGCTCTGTCAGCACAACTGCAAAGGTCGGCTAGTTACTGTGACTTGTCCCTTTTCTGGAATCAGCAATCTGAGTAGTTGGTGGTGCTAGTGGCTCGGCATCTCTTGTCAAGTGACAAGCCTCTAGGAATAGTTCCAGTCACTGATATGGTTGGGAACGATAAGAGTATTCCTTATTTATTAGAAATTAACTAAATCGAAAGTAATACATAAACATAGGTCCTGTCCGTACCGAAAGTACAACTACTTGAATAACTATTTAAAAAAAATTATCAATAGGTTATTCAGATTGCAACAGCCAACAATATATCAGTTTCGTGTTAGGCTTGAATGAAGTTGTAGCCAATTCCTTTTAATAAAATGAGGATTGCCTATGATTAGTAACATTTATTAGAACAAATCAAGTAAAGTATCCATCATTCTGCGAGAAATAAAATATGTACACGCTGTATGTACATAAAATCCTGAAATCGGAGCTGTTAAAGATTGGAATCTCTCTCTCTCTCTCTCTCTCTCTCTCTCTCTCTCTCTCTCTCTCTATATATATATATATATATATATATATATATATATATATATATATGGAATAGACTAACAATCAGTAGTTAGTCTATTCCATATCCACTAGTAACATTGGCATGATTATGAGAACAATATAGTCTCGAAACGTCGCCAAAATAGTTGTTTTTATTTATTGACTCAACCTCAAGAACCTTACTAAACACTTAATTGTAACAGTCAAGGAATTATCCATATATATATATATATATATATATATATATATATATATATATATATATATATATATATATATATATATATATAAATTATGAAATAATTCTCATTTTAATAAATATTTTTTAAATATATTTTTTATTTTTGAAGAGAAAAGATTTGACCCCGGTTGGGATTCGAACCCAAGTCTCCACCTCTCTAGCGTGGCGCCTTATCCACTAGGCCACCGAGCTCGTATCCGAACCAGGGAAATCTTCTCTCTTCACTGATCCATACCCCCGGGCACTCGCAATTGCGATGTGCGATAGGTTCAGCTCTGGGGATAAAACTCAAAGCAGATGACATAGATTTCGCGGAAAGAAAGAGATCTAGAGATGAAGACCCCAGACCGGGACCGATTGTAGTACGTTTTGTCCGACAGACAGTAAGAAACGAAGTTATCCGGCTCCGAAAAATTAAAAGAGATTTCTCCACTAGACACTTAGGGTGGGAGAACGACGAAAAAATTTATCTAGGAGAGGAAATGACTCCAGTCAATCGCCACTTGTACTGGCTGGCGAGGCAGAGGAGGGCCGCCGGCAAGTTGAAGTTCGTTTGGTTCGCTGGAGGCAGAGTACGATGTCGCCGAGACAACGGACATCCTGTTGTCCTGGTAGACCAAGAAGAGGACCTAGATGTTTTCTCTTGAGAGAGGAAACTCTGTTACCTTAGCATTCCCCCACTAAACACTTCATACAAGTTTTATTTAGCAATATTTATTTTATTTATGTATCTTTCATGGTTTAGTTTCATCATTTTTTACTATTATCTTCGTTACAAGAATATTCATATTCATTATATAACTCTTACTGTTTCAGTTCCAGATATCATTTCTTCACATGAAAATTTCTATTATATTTGTTATATTTCACATATTCCTCATTTTCGTCACCATTGTCTTTATATTAATTTACTGTATTATAGCCATTATAGTAATTCTCTATATTACTATCAAGTCTCGTATTTAATTTTCATAGCTTTTTGTGAAGTTAATCTTATAATCACCCCCACCGCTAATCCTCCATCAATTCTATCCTCTCTTAACCTGTACCATGAGTAATTTACTCACTGCTTGCCATGTTAATGCTCAATCTATCCCAGCCCACTATGATAAATTCCTATTCCACTTCCAGCAGAACTTTTACCATGTAATAGCAGTTTCCGAAATATGGTTAAAACCTTTTATTCCTTCCTCTTCTGTTTCAATACCTCACTGCAACCTCCTCCGTCATGATCGAAAATATATCAGGACAAAACACCCTGAAGATTTAATCACCTTTAAAAACCTCCGTAACCGAACCCAATCAGCCTTCCGTCGATCCAAATTCCAATATTACCATAAAGCATTATCCACGCATTCCGATTCCCGCCAAAAAAATGGAAACTCCTCCGTCAAATCCCCTCCTTACAATTTAAATCTTGTCCCTCGTACCATGCCACCCCAGATGAACTCAATAAGTATTTTGCCTCAGCCGGTTCACCTTCCTCAATCCCAGTTTACAACCCGAATAATACAGATTTTGATCCCGACAAATTCTTCTTTTCTTATATCGAACCCTCCCAGCTAATAGAGGCTGTGACGAAATCACGTTCCAAATCATTTGGACCAGATGGGATTCCAGCACGATTTATTAAACTTTGCCTCCCATTTATCCTAGCACCTCTACTCCATGTTTATAACTTTTCTCTCCAGAACTCAATCTTTCCATCCGCCTGGAAAAAGGCTACTGTCCTTCCCCTAAATAAAGTTCCTAATCCAGCATCTGAAAATGACTACCGACCCATCTCACAACTTTCCAATCTTTCTAAACCTCTAGAGCGAATAGCTCATGCCCAGATATCCTCTTTCCTTGAACTGCATCTTAATCCTTTTCAGTCAGGCTTTAGAACTGGCTTTTCCACACAATCAGCTCTTGCAAAAATCACCTCAGACATCCACCTAGCCATGAACCATCATAAAATCACCATCCTCATCCTCCTTGACTTCAGCAAAGCCTTTGATACCATTGATCACAACCTACTCCTTTCCAAACTAGCTAATAACTTTTCCTTTTCTCATAGTGCGACCAGATGGATCAATCCTTTATTTCTGACCGCACCCAGATAGTCCAAATTCCTAACCTTCCCCTTCCTCTCCCCTCCCAATCACCTCTGGTGTGGTTCAGGGCTCCTCAATATCACCTTCTCTATTTAGTTCCTACATTAATGACGTTTATCCCCTCATAAAACATTGTTCCTCTCATTTTTACGCGGACGACTCACAAATTTACCTTTCCTTTTTCCCTAGTGAACTGCAGGAAGCTACCGCAAAGATGCAAGCTGATCTTGACACAATATCCTCTTGGGCCTTTGCTAATAAATTGAAACTGAATGCTAGCAAATCCAAGGCTATTGTGTTGGGCTCTAGGGTCCTTCTCAACTCCCTACCTGGAATCCCTAATTTCTCCATAGACTCCAATCCCATAAACTTCCACTATTCCGTTACGAACCTCGGCATTATCTTTGACCAAACCCTTTCCTGGAAAGATCATATCTCCCTTATTATCCGCCGAACAATTTCCACTCTTCGACTCCTAAACCGCTCCCGTAAATTCCTCACTCAATCAACTCGTCAACTATTAATTTCTTCCCTCATATTCCCCCATTTCGATTTTGGTAGTGTGGTGTAAGGAGGTCTCTCTACATCTCAGGACGCAAGATTGAAGAAGCTCATGAACTGTTGCCTGAGATTCGTTCTAGGGATATCACGTTATGACCATGTATCTCACCACTACACAAGATTAAAATGGTTATTTCCCTCCTTCCGAAGACAATACTTCCTTGGTTCGTTCCTTTACAAATCACTTTCCTCTCAGTCACCTCCCTATATCCTGAAAGCATTAACATTAAAATCATCTGTGAGTTCCCGCAAAACCAGATCCCGTTCCTCAGACCTCTACCTAACTTCCTTTAACACAACATCCTTCAAACGTTCCTTTATTTCTAGAGCTTCGAACTTCTGGAACTCCCTCCCTTCCATCATTCGCCATTCCTCCACTCATAATAGCTTCAAATCCCGACTTTTCGTTTACTTATTAGAAACTCAATCTAATAGTCATATCAATGAAGAAAATATTTTTTAAAATGAAATATGAATATTCAAAGTATAATATTGATTTTGGTACAGAATTATTTTAATACTATTACGCTAAATTTGTATAATTGGTTTCAGCATAATTATATTATTTTATCAGACAAGATTCATTATTTTTCCGTATAATTTATATTTCTTAGCTTTGTCTACTGTATTTTTTCATTGAATATTTTTTGGCTTTTTCCTAATTTGTTTGTAGCTAATTTTAATTTCTAACCTTAAGTTGTAATTTGTTTTCCATGTGATATTTTAAAACATGTATTATTAATTTTATTACTTTATGTTGTAATTTAAATTTCTTTCAATTCCTTAATTTAATTTTAATTGTATTTCCTTGCCTTTATCATATTTCTAAATTATAGATACGGCAGCTAGGCCGCCCATAATTGTACATTATAATTATTCTTAAGGGGCAATGGCCCCAGAATAAAATTTATTTTTCATTTCATTTCATTACAATTCGGGGATGAATGTTCAAATTTGAACATTACTTTTAAATGGATCTATTGACCAGCTGTCCTATATAAATTAAATTATGAAATAATTCTCATTTTAATAAATATTTTTTAAATATATTTTTTATTTTTGAAGAGAAAAGATTTGACCCCGGTTGGGATTCGAACTCAAGTCTCCACCTCTCTAGCGTGGCGCCTTATCCACTAGGCCACCGAGCTCGTATCCGAACCAGGGAAATCTTCTCTCTTCACTGATCCATACCCCCGGGCACTCGCAATTGCGATGTACAATTCGGGGATGAATGTTCAAATTTGAACATTACTTTTAAATGGATCTATTGACCAGCTGTCCTATATATATTAAATTATGAAATAATTCTCATTTTAATAAATATTTTTTAAATATATTTTTTATTTTGAAGAGAAAAGATTTGACCCCGGTTGGGATTCGAACCCAAGTCTCCACCTCTTAAGCGTGGCGCCTTATCCACTAGGCCACCGAGCTCGTATCCGAACCAGGGAAATCTTCTCTCTTCACTGATCCATACCCCCGGGCACTCGCAATTGCGATGTACAATTCGGGGATGAATGTTCAAATTTGAACATTACTTTTAAATGGATCTATTGACCAATTGTCCTATATATATTAATTTATGAAATAATTCTCATTTTAATAAATATTTGTAAATATATTTTTTATTTTTAAACAGAAAAGATTTGACCCCGGTTGGGATTCGAACCCAAGTCTCCACCTCTCTAGTGTGGCGCCTTATCCACTAGGCCACCGAGCTCGTATCCGAACCAGGGAAATCTTCTCTCTTCACTCATTTATTAAAATGAGAATTATTTCATAATTTAATATATATAGGACAGCTGGTCAATAGATCCATTTAAAAGTAATGTTCAAATTGAACATTCATCGCCGAATTGTACATCGCAATTGCGAGTGCCCGGGGATATGGATCAGTGAAGAGAGAAGATTTCCCTGGTTCAGATACGAGCTCGGTGGCCTAGTGGATAAGGCGCCACGCTAGAGAGGTGGAGACTTGGGTTCGAATCCCAACCGGGGTCAAATCTTTTCTCTTCAAAAATAAAAAAAATATTTAAAAAATATTTATTAAAATGAGAATTATTTCATAATTTTAATATATATAGGACAGCTCGTCAATAGATCCAATTAAAGTAATGTTCAAATTTGAACATTCATCCCCGAATTGTACATCGCAATTGCGAGTGCCCGGGGGTATGGATCAGTGAAGAGAAAAGATTTCCCTCGTTCGGATACGAGCCCGGGGGTTCGAATCCCAACCGGGGTCATATATCAAAAATATATATATATATATATATATATATATATATATATATATATATATATATATATATATATATATATATATTATGTATATATATATATATATATATATATATATATATATATATATATATATATATATATATATATATATATATATATATATATATGTGTATATATATATATTATCTACCTCTCTATTTCTCCCTCTATCAAAAATAAACTATAGTAGTGAAACTGATGGTACCATGAGATATATTCCAACCATTTAACAATTTGTAATAATTATAATAAAATTTATACATTTTGTCAAACTTTTACTGTTTGATGTATATCCTACCAGATTAGAAAATATTAAAATTACCTAATTAAAATATTTTCACTATTTAATTTAATTATTAAACATACTTCTAAGTTTGTTAGTTTTCCTTGAATAGGAAAAAAAAATTCATATTCTATTAATTTGAAAAAAATTAAATGACTGTTTAACAAACTAATCTCGCAAATCATTTAGATTAAGAAAACTAATAAGAAAATTCCTCATTCGTTCAACGTTTAACTTTAAAAAATGCGGGAGTAAGAATCATACAGATAAGAAATAAGACAGTAATTTAATAATTCACTATAATTAAAATTCATTTAGTCAGTATAATTTGCCATCTACAGATACAATCAACAGAACATTGTTTTTTTGTTTTTTTTCACCCTTAACATAGGTATTCAGTTTTATTTAGATTAATTTAACCAATGCCCTTGACCATAAAATAATAGTTATTTATTTGACAAGAGTGTAAAGAAGTACTTATGGCAAGGTTTCCATGCACAAGCAGTTTTTTCTTTTATTTTAAATTTGTTTCTAAATTTGTCCTGCTATTTTTTAAAAATGTTTTTAAATTTTTCATATTATGTAGAATACTGTGCATTTAAATAAAATAATAATTATATAATTTAAAATAAATAATAATGAACTTTGTATTAAGGTATATAATAAGGTGGCATTGAAATTTTACACTCTAGAGAAATTAAGTTAAGCTTATGGGATTTTTTACGTACTAGAGAACAAAATGGAACGTTAATCAGCTGTTTTTAATTCAATAATGTTCCCATCATTTAACGGTTGCAGAAAAATATTCTTACGAAACATTCACATTGAGTATTTCATAAAAAAAAAAAAAGAGAAAAAATCTTAACGCAAAGAAGGAGTTTTAAAACAAATCGAGTTTCTCATTATATTGATAAAGAGGAAGGATTATTAAAAAAAATTAAATAATATTCATTGGGAATCATTATTAGAAAATTTGATAATAAATGAAATGGTTATTTAATTATAAATTTTTAAGTTTAATTAATAATTTAATACTTATGTTTATTTTATAATCAACGTTTAATCAATTGATACTTAATTTAATTTATTATTAAATTAAATTAAATACAATTAACTATTAATATTTTAAGATTAATATTTAGTTAATAATTTCACACAAATGTTATTTAAATTAATAAACTAAATTTTATGTCATTATTATTATTTGTTTTTTTTTATTCTGAATAATATTATTTCATAATCACTTTAAAACTCTGAAGGCCCTCTGTTTAAACATTATTTTTTATTCTTAAAGAACTTAAGGCCCCATAATAAACAAACAACTTTAAATCCTTCAATAGAACATATGATATTCACATATCCAGGCTGTCTTTCAAAACAACTAGAATAAAAGATATGAAGAAGTTGAAGTGGCTATAAAGCAGTTTCATGCTATAGAAAATTGAAAAAAAAAACAAAAAAACAAAACAAAAGAAACTAAAAAAAAAAAAATTAAACATAAATTACTCAAAAGTATGTTTTGTAACAAAACTCTTTCATCTACTAAGCCCTTCAATTGAATCGGTGATTGTAAAAATAACGTAAGTCTGGATTTTCATTTTTTTTTTTTTTTTTTTTTTTTATGACAGGGAAAAAAGTACATAACCTCTTAATTTTCAAATAATTAAAAAAAATGTTTACAGAAAAGACACCCAATATATTTTAAAATACTTATCTGACTAACGTGGTTTCTATCCTCAACACGCATAGAAGCCCTCTTGAGCTAGTTTTGATCGCAACGAAGTTTCGCATTTTTTGTGTCTTACGTTGTTTCTTCAATCACCAATTCACAAGCAACAACCACCACAAATATAGGTGATATTTTTTTTTTTCGTTTTTAAAAATTATAAGAACAAATACTTCAGCAACAGTATTTACAATGTGAGGAAAACTAAAGCGAGATTCAAAAGCCTAGTTGGAAACTGAAGGATGAGGTCTGCTACAAGACACCCTCTGAGGAAATGATCTCTTTTAGTCTCTGCTACTCAGACAACCTCCGAGCCGCGTGGTTTCTGAGTAAACTGAGACCTATCTGAGGAAATTTTCAGTTAATTGTATTCATGAGAGCCACGTTAACGAGTATTTTGAGCAATCGTTAATTTGAAGCTGTTGTACCTCATTACGGGAGAGCTAAAATTATTGTGAATTATAGGCAATAAAAAATGAAAAATATGCAGAAATGTATGCAAATATATCGGGTAAAATATGCAAATAAGCCACTATCAACATTAGTTTGAAAAATAAAATATTACAATACAGAGGGTGTTTACTATTGAATTTACTAAAAGACTAAAGCACATGCAACCTTGAATTTTACTAATTTAGGACATTAAGATCACCGTGATCTTCAACTTATTTAGGAAAGTTACAATTTCCTATAATATAAGAAATTTTTTTTCGAAAAAATGAATCCACAAAACTGAAAATATCATAAAAACTGAAAATTGGAATAGAAAGTTCTAGAACGGATTGGAATTGAAAGTTGAAACTCAATTTTTTGTCCACATTAAGAGGGAATCACCCTGTAACCCTTATACGACAAACTGAAGTCTAAGAAATTAATTGTGTTGAAAAGGGAAGCAATGAGAAAACGATTATTCAATAAAAATATTAGGAAAAAACACGTTATAAAACTTCTTCTTCTTTCTCTTCCTCCTTAGTGCCTTTCAGCGTGGAGATGCATCTGTCCAGGCAAACCAATCCTCCCTATCCCGAGCCAGAGTCCTCATGGCATTCCGGTCTTTGCCTCTCTTCTCTCCCACCTTGGAGATGTAGTCTGTCCATTGAGTTCTGGGTCTCCTCTGAGACGTTTTCCTGTTGGTCTGGCCTCAAAGTACTTACTCGGGTCCCGGTCCTTATTCATCCGGCAGAGATGTCGGAACCATCTAAGTTGCCTCTTTTCAAGGGTATCCTTTAGAGAGACAACCCCTAGATCCTCTCTAGTCCTATCATTCCTGATACGATCCCTTCTGGTTCGGCCCGCTCTTTCCAGAGGTACCTCATTTCCGCTGCAGTAACTCTACTTAGGTGCTTCCATATAGGAGGGTAGGCAGGTAAACAGCTTTGAAAATATGTAACTTAACATTTTTCTCCACCTCCGTTTTCCCTATATCCGTGTCGCAGAGGTGATTGTAGATTGAGTTTGCCTTCTCTATTCTATTGGATATCTCCTGGTCTACCTTTCCATTCCTGCCTATCAATGTTCCTAGGTAAGTGTAGTCGTCTACCATTTCCAATGCTTCACCCTTGCAAAATACCTCAACGTATTCCTGCTCCCGACCAATTTGCATTATTTTACTTTTCTTAACATTAATGGTCATTCCTTTCCTTTCAAGCTCAGCCTCCCATTCAATTACAGCTTGCTGTAGGCTCTCTTTGGTATCAGCTATAAGAACAATGTCATCCGCGAATACCATTACTTGGACAAGGATTGTCCTCATATTCCACTTTCCAATAGTAGTACGGGCTGTTCTACGTTTCCACATTTTCAAAATTTCATCAATGTATATAATGAACATGAGGGGACTCAAACTATCTCCTTGTTTCACACCTTTCTTAATTGCAAAAGTATCGGACTCTCTTCAATTAATCCTCACTACTCCTTTGGAATCATGATAGGTCGACTTAATAGCTTTTATCAATCCTTGCGGGATGTTCTTTCCTGAAAGAGAGTTCCACAGTTCCAGGTCACTTAGGGTTAGCTGAGATCTGGTATCTTTAACAGATCTCCGCTAACCCTAAAAGACCTCAAAGAAAATCAATAATAAAAATAAAATAATCAATAATCAACAATAAAATTATAATGCATTATTTCACAGCCTAACCTCTAGGAAACAACAGTATGCTAAATAGAACTAATTTAGTACTAAATGGATTAAACCTATTAAAAAAAAAAGAAATTACTCTTAAGTGAAAGTTTGATATCCCGTTGAGAGAAGGTAAAAATGCTACTAGTTATAAAACTATAAGTGGCTTAATTATGGAAGAGTATGTCAGCTCGAACTGAAGTATAACATAAATCCTTATCGAATTCAGGCTTTTCTAATCCGGTGGCAGTTTGTGTTACAAATGTTTTTTTCCAAATTTTGACTTCTTACCTATGTTTTATCTGTTCTTGCTGTTTTTATGTGCTGCGTTTCTAAAATAAACTGTTTAAGGCCGTGCAGTAGTTGATAGCGGAAACATTTATCAGGAAAAAATTTGCGCAAAGGGAAGAATCAGCTACCTGAACAAATACGAACTCATTCACTAGGAGGGGAAAAAAACATAATAAATAATCAAATGTCTCCATGCAATCACCTTTAAGGTCAAAACAAAGTTAGGAGAAAGAGAACTCATATGCATACTTTCCAACATGATCTTTCGTGGCGATATATAAAGGAGTGATTGCAAGAGTGAGTTTTCGTAATTCTCTGCTCGAGTCACCAGGGGCGTTAAGGAGTATAAAATCTGTATGCAAGAAGATGGTTTTAAATTTAAAATGAAAAGGGAAGGCTCGGGGGGACTACCAAATAATCTCCGGTCTCTGATCGACGCAAATCCAAGGAAATGGTTGGAGATAATCCGAGAGTACACGATAGAAGAATGGAACAGGCGGTGGGTAACAACCCCGAAAGGGGCTACTCTTAGAAAATATTTCCCCACTGTTAGGTCACGTCTTCAAGCAACTTGGGTACTCCCGGATTACTGGATCTCACAGTTTCTCACAGGGCACGGGGGCTTTCGAGCCAAGCTCCAGAAACATGGTAAAAATATTGACCCGCTTTGTCCCAGCTGTGGTGTACCGGAAACCGCTGAACATGTGGTAATTTCATGCACTGCCTTTGAGGCATTGAGAGCCAAGCTACAGAGAGAAACAGGGCTGTATGTTCTAACGGAGAGTGACTTCCCTCAACTAGTATCAGCTGACAAATACCCGTATTACAAAAGTTTTGTGTATGGTTGGAAAACTGAAAACCTAGGAAGAAGGGGCCACGCCCCAGAAAGAAAGGAATGATGCTGACGACAACCCCATCACCGAATAATGCCTATATAAACGTAAAATTAAAAAAAAAAAAAAAAAAAAAAAAAAAAAAAAAATTGATATAGGTATGTTGTTATTTTAAATTAGTATGTTATAGTTATTATGTAGTTATTATTATGTATTATAGTATGTTATAGTTAGTATGTAGTTAATTTTAATATAGTATGTTGTATTAGTAGTTTGTATTAGTAGTTGTATTAGTAGTTTGTATTAGTAGTTAAGTTTAATATATTATGTTGTATTAAATATAGGTTGTTGTATTAGATATAAGGTATATTGTATTAAACACAAGTATGTAGTTATGTAAAGCGTTTAATGTATTTTAAATATTAAATGTTACTTTAAACGTGTAGTGTAATCTTGAAATGTTAAATGTTAAATGTAAATGTTCTGTTAAATGTTTAAGAAAATTTATTCTTGCAATGTTAAAAGTAATATTGAAATGTTATGTTAAACTGTTAAAAACCAGCAGTGATGGCTACAAGCCATCCCTGCAAAACCCGTGTAGCCGAGAGGCAAGGAAGGGAAATAAATAAAAAAAAAAAAAAAAAACGACATGGTCACTACCAACAAAGATCAAACAGAGATGGTTGAAAAGAAAATGAGATCTTCTGGTCTAAGTTAGGAAATAATAAAGCCTGGAGGAGGTGGCGATGGGTTCTGCTCTCTCTTATGCCTCCCACACCATGTATTTTCACTCCTTAATTCTTTCATTGACTAAAATTAGAAATTAAAAGAACTTCAGAAAGACGCACAAGAATACTATGCGGTAAATATTAAAGCATCATAATTTGAAAAGATTTCAATTGATTTATTTTTCTCATAAATAACTTTCGTAAATATGTTTAAATAAACCTTGTATAATAGCAAATGGAATAGTTATAGTTTTATATATATATAAATATTTTACAATATTCGGGTTATAGGTCCTTTATATTTAACAATATTTTGTTTAAAAAATATATTCTTTTTTACATTTTTACTTACCTATTTTATATATATATATATATATATATATATATATATATATATATATATATATATATATATATACATTTCCTTTTTTCCCTCTCCACTCTCCTCTCTTTATTTACGTTCCTACCCCTTATTTAGTGGGATCCTCTTCAGAACTGGAAATAATACCATTCATAAATACCTTTCCTGACATTGGCACCCATCCAGTTATTAATAATATAAAATTTGACAGATACATACTAAAAATTGGTACCCCGAAACTCCAGGCCAGTAAGCCCACCGACCCCTGCAGCAAGTGCTTGCCAGCTAAGACACCAGGGTACTGAGCTGCTCAGCGGACTACCCGGCCAAAGAGTCCGAGGTCCAATTACGTAATGTTTCCTTTTTTGTAACTAAAATATAAAATCTATAACTAAAGAAAAACAATATATAAACATTCACACTCATACACGACAATACACACAAATATATAGGGTTATTTACCTTCCTTAAAAACCAATAAAACAATTATGCTAAAACAATACACAATCAAATATTTAAAACTTAACAATCCATTTTCAACTTTTAATATTACCTAAAAAACCATTTTTACAACTTTATAACCATCATTTTACAAACAATAAAATAGCCAGTCCAATAACCTAAAAACAACAACAGTATTTTGACTCTTTTATATATTAAACAATTATTTTCAACTAAAAATTCTGATAATTCAAATAATAAATTTTTTTTTTTTTACAATTGGACCTCGGACTCTTTGGCCGGGTAGTCTGCCGAGGAGCTCAGTACCTTGGTGTCTGAGCTTGCAAGCAGTTGCTGCAGGAGTCGGTGGGCTTACTGGCCTGGAGTTTCGGGGTACCAATTTTTAGTATGTATCTGTCAAATTTTATATTATTAATAACTGGATGGGTGCTAATATCAGGAAAGATATTTATGAATGGTATTATTTTTCCAGTTCTGAAGAGGATCCCATTAAATAAGGGGTCGAAACGTAAATAAAGAGAGGAGAGAGGAGAGGGAAAAAAGGAAATGTATATATATATATATATATATATATATATATATATATATATATATATATATATATATATAATAGATAAATAAAAATGTAAAAAAGAATATATTTTTTAAACAAAATATTGTTAAATATAAAGGACCTATAATCCGAATATTGTAAAATAGTTATTTATATAATTTCTAAGGGTCGACAAAATATAATTTTGATATTATATATATAAATATATATGGGTCATTCTGCCATTACATTCGAATTTCTGTCCTAAAGCGATTGTGGTTTCACCTTTAACTTAAAATAGTTTTTCCGTGGCTATTGATTCGTTTTCATGGTTAAATTTGAATTCAAAATGTCAAATTCGAATTCCCTCTCGTGTCCCATAGCATGAGTTGGTAACGTTAAAGGCGATTAAGTTTCTGCAATTATTACCTAATTTTTTTTCTAGTATTACTCTGATAAGTTTTAATATATTGAATTTTAAAATAGATAGTGAGGTTATTTGCTTACAATAATGAGAATTACTTCTAATGTATGTGTCCCATAGGATCAATTTATTTCCCTCACATTTTTTGAAAAATCCCACCAAAGCATAACCAAGATTGATTCCATTATATTTCATGATGGCAACACTGCAGAACCTTCTATTTCCCTCACACCACAATAAGTGAGGGAAATATATTACTAGGAACAATTGTATTTGAAATAAGATAAAAAAAGACCTTTAATAAATATTTTTTCATAAATTAGGCTCAATCAATAAAAAATGGACCTCCAGCCCCTAAACCTTTTTTTTAGATTTTCTTTTTCAATTTTTTTTAATGCACTAATAAATTTACTGAAAAGTTTCTTTTTCAGATTGCAATTTCGAAGTTTAAAAGTATTTAATAATGTCCTACCATTTTAATTTTTTCTTGTATTACTTTTGTTTTATGATTAAATGTTTATTTATTGTTTACTAATATATTTTAATTCTCTGATTGATCTCATACTTGTAAGCAATTCATTTGTAACGGATAGTATAAATATTTTATTAATTGAATTTTGAGTATTTTCTATTTCCCTCACACCCTTTCTATTTTCCTCACTTTCATGATTTCAAACATGATCAAAAATATGCATATAGACTACATTCTATGTAGGAATTTTTTGCTAGTACTATTAAATTGCTATTATAAAGATGTTTATGAAAAAAAAAATTATAACTTTTTTACAATAGGTACAATCACAATCGCGAAATTCCGACATAATGAAAGAATGACCCATATACTCCTAATACAAACCCCTTCACCAGGTTTGGTGGCATTGCATTAAACATTGTAAATTTAAGCACATTTAGGAATTTTTGAGACCAAATTGAACATGAAATTATCGATAAATGCATTTACCGGCACGAATAATGCCGTCAATGAGATTAAGACTTACCATTTAATCGCTAAGGCACTTAAAAATATAAGGCGAAAAACAAAAACAACATGGCCACGGAATTGTCAGACATAATATTTCTCTTTAATAATTTCTTCCCTTAAATATATATGAGTAAAAAACAATAGAAATAGAAAATACGTGACGAATTCCTCTGAAGGCATGCCCCAAAGTTAGCTAATTTACAGGATCATAGCATTGGGCAGCTAAATATATAATTAGCTTCGAATTAAGATCTATTGTAAAGAAAAGGGTGATTTTTCTGACTCAAAATATTTAAATTTTAATAAAGAAAAACTTGAAAAATATACGGAGAGAAGTCTCAGCAGAAAAAATATCAGAATTTATAAAAGATAAACCATTATACAGCTCTTAACTTGTTGATTGTTTAAATCGTTATATGGCTTTTTATAAATTATGTTGAAAATGCACAAATATTTCAATTTAACCAAATAATTTTTGTGAAACTAGTTCGAACCTTTATAGAATTGATATAATTTTGCAGTGGACCGATGGAATATATCTCGATCATCCAATTCTCGATAGAATATTTTTAATTTGTAGAAAGAGAAACCTATTCATTCATAGATTGACTACATAAGAACGTTAAGGGATGTTTACTTTACTGCGGCCAGTTACTTTTTGCTTAACAGTTATCGGTATTAAATCATATGAAAACTAAAAAGTCTCTCATTGCTAGTTGAGTTTATTGTAGTTAGAAGTTAATACATTTAGATTAATAAAAATCTATTTCAAATTATTGATCTAAGCAAAAATAAAACTGAAACTATTCTTATCTATAGTAAAATGGTGTAGTTCACAAGACGATAAAAGAAGAACAGAAATGAATAATAACACCTTTAAGGAAATCATACAAAATGTTAACGAGAGCGGGCGTATTCTCGGTCGATCAAGGCTTTACATGAAGCAGGTTATTATTATTTTATAATTCTAACTATTAATTACATTATTCATTATTTATAATTTTATTTATCATTTACAATTATTTTATCTGTTTACTGTCTCTTTTGATCACTTGCATCTAACTTATTTTCTTTTGAAACCACTCTGAACGTACAATGGAATGTATTATTTAACTTACTTATTTTCTTTATCATTGTATAATTTACCTACGTCTTTTTTAGGCCATTCCACACTTTTATTTTAACCTTATTTCATTAAATTGTCATTTAATTTTTTTTCCTTTTCTCTTCTGATTGCCTATTGGACAATTTCTTATTTTATCCCCCATATTCTTGGGGGTCATCATCAGTTAATCTCAAACATTGCTTATTTTTAATAACGGACTGTTAAGTATAATATAAGAATAAGATGATGAGAGATGCAGTCAGGAAGAAATCATCACGTCCAATTAAAACCTATTTATATAATGTTAATAATAGCTCTCTATAAATAGTTCATTACTCAGATGAGTTTATTTCTTTCTGACTACATCGCTGATTATTTTATTCTTCTATTGCTTATTTTTTACTGATCCCTCTCAACAACCTATTTTTATAACTCATCCAGTCATTTAAGACAGCTCTTCGATTAAGTATCTTTGAGCAAAGGCAAAACGAAGAAACAAAAGGAATGTGGGACAAACTGAGAACTCATAGACTCCTTTTTTCTGGACTCATCTTAAGAAATGTGAAAACGACTTGTTTGGTTATGTTTCATTTTTGTAAAGATACTGTTGGGAAGAGGGGCTTACCGTGATTGGCTGCCTACCACTATCCCCTTTCCAGCTGGTTCTACAAATATTAATTAAAAATAAAAAATAAAAAATAGGAAACATAAAAAAAAAGAAATAATTCTTTCCAATTATGTAACAAAATGAGTATATATTTACACATTAAACAAAAGTAACAAAAAATTAAACACACACAAAAAAAAACATCTGAATGAAAATTAAATTAAACTTTATATTATACAAAAAGATAAATTAAAATAAAGTCCAGACAAACTCACGACGTGAAGACTGCGTAGTTCCCCAAAATGATCTTCATTAAATCGATGAGAAAAAACGATGTCCGATGGCGATGGTTTCCAATTGAGATTTATTGTGTTAGCTCTAACTGTAGCGATTGCGGTGCGCACCCTGCTAATTTCAGGATCCTGAGAAAAAAAAAAGATATATATATTATATATATGTAAGCGGTTACTTCCATGCGTCCAGGTTGCGATCTAATTTCCAACTGACTGTGCTAGCCACTGCCGCACGAAGTCCAACCTCCAGCGATAAGAGTTCCAACACAATAAACAGGCGACCCGACGTGTGATCCACTTCCTCTTCCTTTTTTCTTTTATTTATTTAAATTATGAATACAATGAGGCTAAGGTGCTAACATTAACAAAAAAAATGATATTCTAAGTTACAACTAATTGTTTGACTTTCATATTTGGAAAGGTGAAGAAAAAAAATTAAAGTTGACTGTTGAAAAAATTAAAATGATATATTTTTTAAACTAAGCGTAAACAGATACAATATAGTTCTTTGAATGAAGAATTTATTTGCAAAACATCTGAATATTTCAAATCAACGAGAGAAGAAGAAGAAGATGAAGAGGCAATGTTAAATAAAAAAAAAAAAATTTAAACATAAGTCACTGAAATTTGTGTTTTGTTACACAACCCATACATCCACCAAACCCTTCAATACTGACTTATAAGATAGTTTGATAGCAAATACAACATGTATTGTAACTGTTATCTGTTGTAACAGATATAAAATAACCAGGCGTAATAAACATAACCCACACTACGTCTCAACAAACAATCAACAGGGAAAAGTTATTTTAAGTACAGAAAAAAAAATGACTAATTTTTAAATTAGTTGAAAATTCATATTTCAGTAAGCTAGTCTATCTAACTCACACTTATTATTATGTGTCATATTTAAGTATTTAATTATCCTCAAAGCTCTGCAATCGCAGAGAATATCCAGCCTACTCCGCACAATGAAAACAGAACTGCTACGAGGAATCAATCCCTCAACTGAGAGCGGCATTAATTAAGTTGCTTCTCCCTTTCTCAGCCGAGTCGCGAGCTTTTGAAACGCAAAGCGTAACTTTTAAACCCCCCTCCCCCCTCCCCCTCGCCCTATCCTCAAATTACATGCAATAGCGTCCCTCCCCGGCACAAAAGAGACAAAGTGAATATCAAATTGTTTGTCCCTACCTTCCCATATTTAAATCTCCAGCAGATGCTTCTCCTTTTTCAGTAGCGTTTATGTTTTCACCCCTTACGCCTGTATTTTCCTTTGTAGCGAGCCCTTTACCCGGTGCCAAGCCTTTGCACAGTCCTAATGAATAATCCCATTATTGTTTTAGAGATTCAGTTAAATTAAAACAAAACACCGATTTAAATTTAAAATGCCACATTCAATTACACAGCTCTTAACCGAGTTAGTAATACGTATTCCAGTTAAAACTACGTTCCTTACTCAGAGCTATTTCAAACTATTGTTAAAATAATTGGTCATTAAAAAATAAATCTATCTATACTATTAAATAAAATGACAAGGCATTTTTCGTTTGTAATCACTAACCGCCAAATCTACTGAATCAATTGCTACCTAATTTTAACGATATCATCTTCATAGTTTAAGGTAGGTTTAACTATAATAAAATTTATATCTTTCCAATAAAAGTTTTGCTTAAAAACCGATATAACTGTGGTGCCTAGTGAAGTTTGAAAATTGACCGATAGGCGGCAAGAATTCAAGTGAGGTTATATTTGGACGGTTTTTATATAGAGCTAGAAATTGTTACTAACATTTACCCAATGCAATCGAATGTTTTTTTAATAAAAAAATAAAATATATATATATATATATATATATATATATATAAAGTGGTGGAGGTAATAGAAGGGAAGAAGCTACGACAAGGCTGAGGATCGGACAATCCAACCTAACTCATGTATATTTAATCACAAAAGAGGCCCAGCCACATTGTGAAACATGTTAATCTCCAATGACTATTAAACAGGTAATAGAAGATTGTACATTACCGCAGGAAGCCTTAGAAAATAATAAAATACCCCAATCCGATTGCTCTAGAGGACTCCATAGACCTTATTTTTCTTGTCTCCATAAACAAAATTCCGTAGACCAATAATAACGCTTTTTAAAGAAATTGAACTATATTATAAAATATAAAACACAAATAATGTGTATACAAGACGAACGGAAAATCAAAAATCAAAATTAAATTTCCAACAGCAAGATGCGAAGGGCGTAATAACCTAAACCCCCCCCCCTTCAAAACATGAACCTTTGCTGATGTTGATCATCCAAAGAAAAACCACAATGTAATCTACCATAATGGTAAAACTATTCAACCCATTTCTGCCAAATTTAACTACACCATTTTTATAGTTTTAGGAAACTTTAGTAATACTAAAATTATCAATAATAAAAATTAAACTATGGGCAATGGAGACCGTTGGCTAATGAAGTGGTATATCAGAACAGCGAGTCAATAGTTGACGTAGTGAGGAAAAGGAGAATTGCCTTTTTCAGCCACATATCAAGATTAACGCAAACCTGACTATTGGAACAACCATTGGACTACTTTTGGAAGATTGCACCTAAAAACAAGTGGTTTAAAGAGGTTCAGGATTATTTAGGAGATTAAAAATAACAATACAACAATTTAAAAACAGAGCAGAAAAGAAGATTCTGAAGGACAGAATCATAAGACTTAAAACTCAAAACATTTAAACGGAAACAATTAAAGACTTAAGTGATTATGGGCTGATTCAAGTGCTCCAATGTAAGCGTTAAAAAATATATATAATAAAAAAACAAAACGAACAAAATGTAAATGTACAATGTTGAGTGACAGAAGCGAGCTTTGCTACCCATATTTATTTATGGTTGGAAATTAAAATCCAAACTGTCTGTAAAAATATGATTCATGGGACGTTAGGTGTAAGCACTGATAATGCATTCCACTATTCGCAAGTGTTTCTTAATAATCTCTGTCCATCCGGATTACCACCTCACACATTATAATAAAAAGTCTATTTATGCTTTAACGTTATGTTCAAACACCTAATCAATGGTATTTCATCCAGATTAAAAATTATTCCTATGCTTTAAAATATCATTGAAGAAATAAAACTCAATCACATACTTCAATACAAATTTTTTACCGATAAACAAATACAACTTCAATTATGAGGTAAAATTGTCAAAATCTTTTACATATAAAAGCGTGCGAGTAAGAGGGGGTGCTAGTAAAATAATAATTATCAACGGAAATTCAGAGAAGAACAATACTGAGTCAATAATATTTCGACGGCACAAGGTTAGAAATTATGTGCTACCTGATCGATGTTGCATAACTTCCTAGCATTTAACGAAGCCTGGACCAGGGAGTTTTCTTTAAGCTTAAAACTATTCCACCATCTACTTATTTCCTCATTATTCAATATTTACTCTGTAGCAGATTTGTTTCAAAACTCTTAAATTCATTGAATTCTTATCATTTGTTATTAAATAATTATACACATGTATTATTTTTTAATTTTATATTTTTAATGTCATAAACTGCAACACGTCAAGTTAGCTGAGCGATCTCATAGTTAAATTATTCAACTTGTCCTAAAGTTGAAACAATCAGTAACTGTTCTTCTTCTTCTTCTTTTTTTTTTTTTTTTTTTTTTTTTTTTTTTTTTTTTTTTTTTTTTTTTTTTTTTTTTTTTTTTTTTAATAAAGGATAAATGAAATTAAAAAGATAAATTCTTTCTCATTCTTTCTTCACCATTGCGCCTTCAATAACTAAAAACACATTACCGCATCACTGGGGACAACGTGGATCTGCCAGTATCTCTTACTATGTATGAGTCCAAAACTATTCTTTTTTTTTTTACTAATTCGGAAAAACAGTATATTTTAAAACACTGCCTCTCAACTGAGAATAATTGTTCATACTTGTTTAGTAATAAGGAATCGTAGGAGGAACAAATCAATATTTTAAAAATCAAATTTTAGATTTAAGTTTAATTCTATGTATAAGGAACTTCTTAACTCTTTATACATTAAAGAGACAGAACTCTCCATAAGTAGCACACTAGTCTCTCAATCTCCCGTGATAATTCTCGAAGCGTCCGAAATAAAGTTCCCCTTGAATATTGGTGATTAAAACTTCTATTAATATACTACCAATGGGCAGTTCCTTATCAAGTCATTGACATTTGATTTATGAAAGTATGATAGTTTATACAATTGTAAATAACAATATTTGAAAAAAAAATTCTTCTACTGAACTTTGAATTACTTTTTTTATATTATTTATATTATATATTGTTATCATAAATTTTAAATAGATTTATGTTCATTCGCCCGAATTATTATATATAACTTATATAATATTATCCCCCATTTTTTCCTGCTTCCATATGCCACGCTGCAGCTTATAGCTTCCCGTGGGTTACCCGCCTGCCAACGTTACAATCTTAAAAGCTGAAAATTCCTTCAGAGCCGGGAAGGTAATTGCCACCAAATGGGCCGGAAAAGGAATCGGCATTTCTGCCCGATTTGAAGTATTAGCTTCCTGTAGGGCTCTGCCTTCTGAATCCGCCTTTTTTTATTTGTTTTTTTTTTTCTTTCTTGATGGTAAAATATTCTTTCTCTTCCCGGCAATGACTGCCTTCGGTTTCGTGTAAAAGTTTTTTTTTCCCCTCTCTGTTCCAATGGAAGGCATTTCCTAGTAAGCCTTCTATTCAATGCGTATTGGAAAAGTTCAGAAGTAATGGTGAGCACCAAGCAAATCCCGAACACTTTATCTTGGCCAAAGGAATTTCCCCTTTTTTAAATCAACATTTCCAGCTCCAGCACTTTAATATAGTGTAACAGTATTGAGAAATAAAACACGTTTTTACATTGATGTATTTTAATGCTGGTTTAATAAAAAATATTATTTTCCTTAATACTAAAGAAAACCTTCCCCGTTGCTTTTTTGAACAGTTATCCTCCGAGGCGATTGAAAAGAAGATGGCCTAAAGACCTTCTAATACAGTACTTTATTATAAAAACCTGTATAAGTGCTACCAATGGATAGTTGCTTTAAAAACAAGTGACGTGTCATTTTTATCATTATCATCATATTTACTTGATGTATTGTATGTTTATACTGTAAATATATTTGTAAATTTCAATAAAATAAAATAAATAAATAAATTTCAAAAAAAAAAATCTTTGAACAGTTAAAGTTTAAACAAGGGATATGTCGATTCCAAATGTCAATTATCGATTTCATCGATTCTTTTCTCAATAATCGATTAATTAAATTCGATTCCTAAAAACCGATCAATATTGTTGGAAATAGTTGTGTATGTATGATAATTAATTTTCAAATATACTTTCTTATAACAGAAAAAAAATTCGTATATTTGACTAACACTGCTCGGTAAAGTAATACGGAACTATAATATTATTTAAAAAAATCAAGCATTGTTACAGCAACCATTTGCTAAAGATATGTATTCGCTGTTGTAAAATGAAAAAAATAGAATTACTATTTCCAACTGCCAGAGCTGAGTCACTAAATAGATTAGTGCAGCCAGATAACAGCATCAATCTATTATACTTGGGGGATTTTCATAATTCCAAAATAAAGATTAGTTTTGATTTCATAAATGTTCATATTGGTTTTCGAAGCATAATAAAGTATTATAATCAACATCCTAGAAATATATCAGTGCTTCCTCCCATCTACAGTTTTTAGTGAAAGGTTTAAGTAACATTTGGGTTTCCTTAAGTAATAAATAGAACCTTTGTAATATTTTATATATTTTTTTAAATAATAGTTAATAATATTAATTATTGTTTTGGGTTTATTTGAACTGCAATTAACTTCTATATTGTATTTTGTGGATAATAAATGCTATTTGCTTATTCCATGAATATTATTATTACGTTTTTAATAAGATTTGATAAGTTTATTTAACCCAAAAGGGTTGGATTATTTTAACCCTCCAGGGATGAGCAAATATTTTGACGTGAATACGTCTTGAAATTTGCTACCATATGGGGGTAATCCAAAAAAACCTAATGATAACAAAATCGGGGGTTACAGTTTGGCTTTGTAGTTTTGAATCCTTCCTCTGCATCCAAAATTAAATTATACCACTGGATAGCTAAGGAGTCAAAGAATTCATTACGATAAGCGAGAACAGTGAAGCATAGCACGCGATAGAGGGGGAGAAGCGCCGCAATTTTGAGGTTATTTTCCTGCATTTGGAGATTTTAAATTAATATAACTTTTGACTCGGAGAAACTACGATGTTCGTTTAAGTTTTAATCGCTAAGCTTACTTAGTTTAAAGTAATGACAGTGAATATAATAAGGTGTTAGAATTAAAAAATATTATCAAAAATATATAAAGTCGGCCTATACGTGCCGAAAAGCTTTTAATCGTCAGATGTTGTCAAAATCTACCGTTTGTATAATAAAACATTAGTTTAAAATAGTGACGGTGAATATAATAAGGTGATAGAATAAATAAATATTATCAAAGATTTTGTGATAATGTTCCTGAACAGGAATTGTTTTATACTTATTACCACCATTAATGCACTAAGTATTGGTCGAGCACTCAGAAGACATCGCTATTGATACTATCATCAACCGATCTGATTATGCATCGGCAATCAGCGAAACTTGGATAGAAAATTCCATGCCATTGAATAAACCTAGCTTTGAAATGACATTACATTGTAATAACGCTAAGAACAGAAAAATTGCAACTAGATCATCGTTAGCAGTACCATCATCATCAAATCGCAGAGCCGGTGGAGTTGCCATATATCGCAACATCAATAGCTTTACTGATTGTAATAGAGTTAACATTGACTTTTGGGAAATTTATTTGCAACCCCCTTGTGATGTCTGTCCAGTAAACGCAACGGCCAATGTCATCTTAAAATTCGTACTCGGATGTGTGTATATCCACCCTGGCACAGCGTTAGCAGAAATTAAACTTTTTATGTTACGGTCGTAAAAAAAAAAAATAAAATCGCTAAAAGTATAACTGATTACGAGCCTGATCTTACTACACCAGTTATGACAGTTGGAGACTTTAATGTTGATGTCACACAAAACCGCTCATTGCCAGACTTCATGCTCAGCGAGTTCAATTTGTCATATATTGAAACTTCTCCAACAACGTTAGGTAATACCTGTATTGATTTAACGTTTATCAGAAATCTCGATGTATCTTGTTTGCCATTTTTGTCATACTTTTCGTATCACAGTCCTATAATGAATAAAGTTATATTATAACACAATAATTATTAGTTTCCTTGCTTTTATACTAAATACATAAATAAAATCTTTTTATTATGAAAATATAACCCGATACATAAACGTATTCACATACAACACACGGTCGTGTCCATGACACAGCCACACACCATTTTTTTTTTCTATTAAAAAAAAATTAATTTCCATAAACAATAAAATTTTTGTTTGGTCAACAATTAAAACAAATTGTCGTGTGGAAAGACGGGCATGATCATATGTTCCTGATCATCACAGTCACTACAACGGCCTTTTTAAAACCTTCAGTATTATTATATTTTAATGAAACTCATTCTAGGGCATAATACGACTATATAGAGTCTAACTCTATATTCTTATTAGTTAAAAAAAGTATAACAAAATTATAACACTGAACATTGGTGCGAAACGATTTTTATAATATGACAAATTTTGCAAATCAATTCTAGCACCTCTTGGAGAAGGGCTGCTATAAAGGAATAGAATAAGGGTGGGATAGCTGGGTGTCCTTGTGAGTAGGGGAACGTTTACTGTGATCGATCATATCGACAAGCCGGTCCTTGGAGAGTTAATTAATAGCATTTTTTTTTTAGCGTAGGTACCGGTACCGAGAATCAAACCATTTTGCTACCGACACATACAAAATTAAATAAAGAAATTTAATAATAAAGGTTTAAACAAATTGAAAATAATATATACAATTGTTTATCACTAAACCAATGTGCTTAAATAACCATGGTTTATATAGTAGTGAAATTGATGGTAAAGTAAAACTTTTAACTACTACATAAATTCATCTATCAATAAACTCCGAATGTCCAGCCTACTTTGTGGACCTTCTTCTGTGCTCTACATACAACAGAAGGTTCTTTTACCATCTTCTGGACTCTTCAAAGCAATAGGTTCCTGGATACCACAGATAAACTTAAAATCCAGATCTAAGCCTTATTTGCACGTGTTGGAAAAGGTTTTAAGACCAATAATGTGTAACCTTACTTAAAAAAGATTAGTGCATTCATAGAAGCTGACCTCAGATCTATTCAATAGGTGACTAGGTCAAAGCCACTCCATACAAACTGTAGTGAAAAGAAATTCCGTCTATTCAGAACGAAAGCCTCCGTAGCAATACACTACTGTCACACAAAATGTAATGAGGACCGCAAGGGTGCCGAGTTTGTGAAAAAACCTATCTAATAATGCCCAAAAATAATAACAAAGATAATATAATTACAGAATATTTTTCACATACTACATTTACAACACTATAATATTGAAATACCTAAATATAAATTTAACTTGATGGAGAAAACACATAATTTTCTTTTTCCCCAAAAAAGTACATAATACTCGTTTGCTTTTTCCACTGAACTCGGATTCTATTTAATTCATCTTGAAGTCCAATATTTATTGGTGAAGCTCCTTGTTGCTCAAATTATCGAAGTGCGCCTTCAACTACTTTAAACTTCATTGTGGCTTATTTCCAGTTCTTCCTCATGGTCATCAGGGTCTTCCCTTTCGGAGTCATTCATTTTTTTATTTTAAAAATGTAACACAAAAATCGAGAATGTTGATTCTTAGCAATGGAGGCAAAATGGAAGGTCTTCTAAAAGATATCAAGACCTAGAATCAGCCGAGTGTAAAGAGACAGACTAAGTGAGCCGAAAACTTATAGTGCCTGTCAAATGAACTTCCTAGTTAAACTTTGTATATCGAAAGTTTATCCTAACCTTTTTGAATAAAAAATTCAATGCATGTTGTTTCATCCTGATTCATATCAGTATTAAAACTAAACGAGGTCCTCAGCTATTCCAGCTGCTAATTGTGATCGTCTGTAACAATTATCACAGTGAGACTAAATTAAATATTTTAGGTCAATCCAGTGCTATGATATATAATAAATATAACGATATTAGATTCGATATAATTTTAATGCTCGAACATGTACATATAGTGCGTATAAAGCAATGGATTACTTTCTGCTGAAAGTACTTCATGATAGTACCGCTAGGTGGCGAATTTAGTGAGAGGAATTCAGTAAAAAGTCCATATATGCCCTCAGTTCATCCTTCTCCAATAATTTACATAATACTTATATTAGGACCCACATCCATCAAGTTTAAGCGTCACCGAAATGAATCCACAACTTTACGCCGCCCCTTTGGGAGTCTAATATTGCCCATTGATGATGAAAAGACTTTTTTATGAGGTACTCCAGCCAGCACCTGCACGGCAGTTTTATGGGAGACAGAGCTGAGCCAGAAATATCTGAATATCAGCTGCCTCTAAATTCTCCCTTGGGATGAATACCCCTCAGCTGTCCCCTCCCCCCCTCTCACCCGTATACTGTATGATTTTATACTTATCGTGTAACGCCACGGGATTTTCTTCCAAGCCTCGGATATTTAGTTACTCCAGGATTATATTTCTCAGTTTATCTTTTTTCTTCTTCCAGACATTTCAATTTCAGACATCTCTGACATTTAAGACAATCAACCAGGATCAATTTTTAATTTTTAATCAGCATCCAACTAAGTTAATTCGGAATATTTTTCTAATATTTTCTTCAAAATATTATTAGTAACTTCACATTATGAACAAGTAATTAGAATATTTCACGGGCTGTCATGACGAAGTAAATTAGTCACCATTGTGCAAGTCCTGTAAATACTCTATATATTTTTTATCGTAACATTTTAAAAGTTTTTCGAAAAATGTTACGATCTACTGAACTAAAAGGCATTTGAATAAGTATTAATAAGTAAGATGTAATTATGTACAAACAAATAAAATCCAAGTTCATCTAGCCATATAAAAGAAAATTATCAATTATATTATAAAAATAAATCAGAAAACTCATTAAAACACCCATAACATAAACCAGAGCTCCTTGAGATCACGTTACCCTCGCCGTGGCTTTTTGAGACAAATTTTACTACAACTTTAATTTAAAAGTTTGAGAAGAGAAACTGGTTGTTTATATTTTGTTTATCTTAATATTTGTTATATATTCTTTTTTATTTATTTTCATAATAAATCATGTTACAGCTCATAGGATGGTCGACAGAGTTTTAGCAGAATCATTAGCGTAATAAAATAAATGTTTGCTGACCGATCCCTTAATCACAAATCTAAAAAAGTAGATTTGGGGTTTCATTAAACCAAAAATATTAATATGATTTAATAATTGAGTAAAAAGTGACTGTTTAAAAAAATTGCTTCTCTTTGAAATTGGTTGACCAGTTTTACATTGAGGAAATTCCAAGAATTGGTTAACCACTCCAGCTTGCTCTCTTCATGCTGGAATACTGTTTCCCAATTCATTCCAGTATAGCTTTGTGGTATATCTGTTTATTCTACCAATCCATCTGGTTTTAGGTCTTCCACGTGGTCTCTTCCCGACTACTGTGGTATTCATTGTTATTGTGCCCTAACGACAGCTTCAATGTATTTACCCCGTCCATCTTATCCTTCCTGCTATGTTTTATTTAGTTATTCTGGTATTTTTATTTTTTTTTATTTATTTTTTTTTTTTTTTTTTTTTTTTTTTTTTTTTTTTTTTTTTTTTTTTTTTTTTTTAGCCAGCAACACAGATCTTTTATTTTTTTTTTCAATAAAGGACTTTCGTCTGACCTATTTTATTTATATACTTTCGTAAAGGTTGTTAGTTCTTAAGTCCCGAAATATTATTCGAGAACTATTTCGTTTGGATTTTTATCTCTTTAGCCAGCCTGAATTATAGCTTCTGTTATAAAGCTATAATGTTAGGGTAAGAATATTAGGTGGCCTAGCAGGTTTAATATAGAGAAACTTAATTTTTGAAAATATTTCCATTTCTCTAGCAATTGTCAAAAGACGGACCAAAATACCTTAAAAAAATAGCTTTTGGTCCTAAGTCATTGTCTCAGATTCACATTATAATGTTTGCCTCTAGGCTTTATTTCATTAATAGAAAGGGCTTTTTTAGCTGCATTTGTTGCTTGTGCTTGTGCTGTCGGTTCCAAAATTTTTCGATTTTCGATACCGTTACCAGAACCAAAAACTCGATTCTTGACTTTTAGTACTCCTACCTCGTTATAAAAGTAAATTGATATTGCATCAAATAGTCGATTTGAGAACTAAAAAAAGCAAACCAAATCTTATTATAATCCAATTTAATTTTAATTCAAGAAATAAAATGGTAAACAGCAACCAGCATTAATTATCCAAAACATTCAACATATAAGTTGATTGCAGTTGAAATAATGTAAAAAAAAAAATCATTTTATTAATTGAACGGGTCCGCCGAAAAACAAAATTATGAAGTGACAATTTTAAAGGTTTTTAAATGTATTATAAATTGTTTATCAAAGTATGATATAGCAATCCATTATGTTATTATACACGTAAATATAACAATTTACAAGGTGAAAAAAAATCTAACTTAATAACTAACAAGAACTTTAAATTATGATTTTCTTTCACTGATTACTCAAAATTTTGTTTATCACTTAAAACGTTTTTCGGCGGACCCATTCAATTGTTATTAAAGATGATAAATATACCAATTTTTCTGTATTTCATTTATTACTTAAATAAGCGGGAATGAGCAACTAAAACCTTTCACAAAACACTATAGATGAGGGAATGCACTGATATTTCTTTGATATATTAATTTTAATAGTGTATGTCGGTTCGAAAACCACTATGAGCATTTAATGAAATGAAAAATAATCTTTATTCTGGGGTCACAAAAATATTCTAAGAATAACTAAAAAGTAAAACAAAATGATACTATTATCTGGTCGTATTAATTTATTTAGTGCTTCGAATTTTCCAACTATTTATTTTCCAGTTTGAATATGGAATTGATTTTTCAAGTAATGTTATAAATCTGTACCGAGCAGTGTTGAGCAAGTTCATGAAAAATGTATCTCTTGTTATAACATGTTAATGATACATATATAAATTATCTTACATTTTTTTTTTTTTATCGTTAGAGAGAAAAATCGATGTATGTATAATAATTATGAAGTACAAAACCATCCCCAACAGTATCGATCGGTTCCTAGGAAGCGACTTTAGGTCGTCATTTTGACATTTGGAATCAACACCTCCCCACCATTGTCATATGTTTTAACAAAATCATTGTCTGATAAAAAAAAATAAGAAGTAATGACCATTTTAAGATATTTAGGTAATTACAATATCACTGTACTTGAGTAAATAAATAAATTACAGTCAAAAATTTGAATATAATAAATTAATTTCTCATTAGGTGTTAATTTCCTTCATTTTTTTTTTAATGATTTTATTATCATTACTGTTTTCATTTGATATTGTAATTGTATTTGACTTTGATACAGTGAAGTTGTTAATAAATCATAAAAGGGTGATTACTTTATAATGTGTTTCATGTTATTTTGTTTTAATCACTGTGTCGTTTTTCCTGATTTACTCAAAGATGTTTTGTAATTTAGATTCAGGCCTTCCATTTCTAATTTCTTTTTAGTTCTAATTAATTAGTGGGAATGTTGTGACCTAAAGGTAGGATAATTAATTATAATATTCAAATAACAGTAACATTTTATCTCTAGAACAAAATTTAAAACATTAGCATCCCCTGCTTTGTAGGGCATCTAAGAGAGAGACTGGCTGTTTCCAAAAACATCCACACAATCAAATATTGGACAACAATATCTACCGATTGTGTCAGGTTTCCCATTTTAGACGGGAGAGGTAAATGCGGCGAATGGTCTCTGAATGGTCTCCGGAAATGGTGTTTAGTCCCGCTATTGTTTCAGCAAATTTCTGTAAACCATCGGTAGACTTTCGGGAAATGTTGTCTATTGACGAAATTGGTTAGCATTGTGTCCTACTGTGGAATAAGCTGTAGCGAGATAAGAAAGAAATTCTATGGTTCCCATAATCAACTAGTAGCATTTTTACCTCCTCTCAATGGGATATCAAACTTTCATTTAAGTGTAATTTCTTTTCCTTTTTTTGTTTCATTGGTTTAATCCATTTACTACTTAATTAGTTCTATTTAGCATACAGTTGTTTCCTAGAGGTTAGGCTGTGAAATAGTGCATTATAATTTTATTGTTGATATTTATTTTCTAAGAGGTCACTTAGGGTTAGCTAAGATCTGTTAGCTGACAAAAAATATAAGAAAAAAATATTTTATTACAAAGTTCATGTATCCAATAATGGATCCTGACTAATGGGTTTATCAAAGTCAAACTATATGATAAAAAAGAAAGTGCAATAAATAGTATGCTTAATAAACACATTTTTCTTTTTCTGTTTCTACTGTGTTAGATTGATATAAAAAAAGTTGCGTCCTTCTTAAATTCAAAAATTTATAGAACTGGATACCAATATGCATTAGTAAACAGTTTAATATTCCGAATACGAAAGTTACTGTAAAGTTTTTTATCACTTAATGAATAAAATAAAGATGTAGATCTAAAATGTTGGGTTACAACTTTTTAAATCTCGCATGGGATTTCTCAAAAGTTATGTAAGGTGGATAAATAAATGCTTTTTAGCAAAAAGCAAAAAGCGGTCTTCCTGTTTAGATTTCATAATTCGTTTACATAACTCGCCCCCCTCCCTGAGATCAAGACGTCCTCAGCGTAGTAAGCGGAAGTTCTGGGTAAGTTGAATTTGATGGCGTGGTTTCTGGCTGTTTACATTTTAAAGTACAAAATGCTATAATGGTGAATCTATTATTGTACAATATATATATATATATATATATATATATATATATATATATATATATATATATATATATATAATGAAGGCAATTATAACTATTAGCAGTACTGAATAAATAATTGAAAAATGATCTACAATATTTTAGTCTATTATTTCTAATGGTTCTATATTAATATTGGCTTTATGAATTTCATCAAAAGAATAGTTAACATAATTAATCTGAGGGCAACAAAATTTTACATTGTAAAGGGGTACATTTTTTTTTTTTTTTTTCGAATATAATAATAAAGTTAACTTAGGGTGTACAATAAATGTTTATGTTTAAAATTAATACTGATACTGAATATTAAGAACTAATAACTATAGATTATACTTAAGAACTAGGGGTATATATTTTACAAAAGGTTGGGGATTACTTATTACAAGAGTTATTTATACAATTATAATTGAATGAATGAATAAAAATTACTGTTTTTAGAAAATACATTTTTCAATTACAGGGGGTTTTGGCCCTTAATAGAAATAATAGTTAATAAACATAATAATTTAATTTAAACAAATTAAATATAATTAATAGTAAAACATAATTAATAGTGTTCTGTTATCTTAATAAACATCATCAACATACTTCGTTAACACAATTATTAGTACTTAATAAACATAATTAATAGTGTTTTGTTATCTCAATAAACATAATCAACATACGTTGTAAACATAATTAATAGTACTTTGTTAGGGTAAAAGGAAAAACAAATAAAAATAATACATCATTGACGTCTTTTTGACATAATATGAATTTGCACTAGAAATATTATAAAGAAATATATTAGAAATATTAATAAACATAAAGACATAAAAATATGAATTGACACAAACAAATATATTTATAACTACTAATATAAAAAAAAGAAGCGAATAAAGAATAAACAGTGAGTGGTCAGTTACAAGCATTAATAGAACTGTTGCTTACATCCCGATTGTTTACTCACAGAGTATTTACTACAGCTCTCTTGTCACGAGAAGTCAGTGTCACTCTGTTCTCGCCTCTTGTAGGATGCTTCCACCAATTCTTCTGCCAATTTTTTTTTTTTTTTTTCGATGTTCTTTCTTGTTAATGAGTTTTGAGGGAATGTCTTGCTTGTATAAGAAATGGAATGAGTGCTTTTCTTTTTATCTCTCATTGCCTTGCTGAAATCCTGAGAAATTTTGGTTGTACTTCCTTTTAATAAGAAACTTGATTTCAAGATTTTCTGTTTGATTTTCAGAGTCATAAATTTGATCAATATTGATTTGTTACAATTTTCTTAAAAATTATTGAAAATTAAGATACAATCACCAATGAATAACTCCTCACATCTTAATACCATGGAAGGAAATACAAGAGAGGTAACAAATTAATTACCCTTTTGTACAGGATATGATAAAATAAAAAAAAAGGTTTTATATGTGGGAGAGGATAAAGGAAATTGGACAAAATCTGAAATATAGTCTTTATGAAGGAAACAGTTTATTCTGCCTAATTGCCGTAAGACTTCTGTATGTTCGGATATTAGTTTAATATTGGTATTAAAGATGACATGATCTTCGGAAAAGGAGAAAATACTTGAGTAAATAATGTTGAGTTTACAGAATTCAAGGCTATTGTCTATATCGTTAATTTTATTATACAGTAGCATAAGGTTCCTGAACAAAAATGAGTAATGTTGGTTTATTTCTACAGAATCGGAGTCTATTCTATTCGAGAGATTTTGGAAATCATTTTTATTTTCTCATTATTGACTTGAATAATTCTTATATCATTATTAAATTCGTTAATTATTTTTTTATTTATTGAAATTTGGTTATTTATGTTATGTTCGAAAGAAAGTTCATTCGATTGAACTTTGCTTAAAATTTCATCATATTTAGTCTTGTCATGAGCATCCATATTTCCAGTTAGCCAAGAAATAGCTGAGCCTAGACCATTGATCAAACCTCTTTTCACTCGGAATTTGTTCAGGCTGAGATATTCGAACTGGGTGTATTTTAAGTGAGCTTTGATAATGTTAAGGTGATTATTGTCAGTCCTCTTTAAAGATATTGCGTTAATTGTCTTTGCTATCTTTGAATTTAGTTCGTTTTGAATTGATTTTATATTTAAATTATGTATAGGTATAAAATTTAGAAATGACTAGGGAATTTTGTAATTTTACGGGAGTTATTCCAGAAGTCTTCTAAGGTCTGTTACCTTGTAGGATTCTACTGGAGTCAGTCACAATATTATGATGAGAAGGTATCTCATTTTGACCTGAAACAGAAACATTCTTAAATTTTCTTTTTTTATTCTTTCTTGGGCGTTTCATACTGTTGGGATGGAATTTAAAATGTTTTTTAATAGGTCCTTTATTACTAGTGAATATCCTTTTTGATATGTCGTATTAATTTTGAAATATTTGGGTTTTTTTTTTTTTATTGTAAGTTGTTTTAAGATTTTCGAGTTTCATGCTTTCTTTTACAGACATTTTTTTATTTTCTAGCGGTATAGTATTCAACAATTCGATAAGTGTTGAATGGGATCTTTCTATAAGACCTTGTGAGTAAGAGTTATTATTTTCTGTATTAAAACGCGGTCTTTAGAACAGAATCTGGGTCCATTTCGATCTGGACATCTTTTTGAAATATTGGTAGTGATAATTTTGTGTATAAACGAGCAATTCGTCTTTTGTAATAACTATATAATAATAAATTTATAATTTTACTAATAATATAATTTTTATAATATAAAACTAATAATAATATTTTTATTTTTAAATAATATTAAATTTATAACTTTCTAATAAACATAATAATTTCATGTTATAATAAATTAGTACTACTTAATTTATCTTTATCTATTTTTATTATTTCTGGAGATAGCGAAAATATATTTATTATATTATTTTTTTCTCTTCCTAATTCATATGGCTAGTGCGTAATAATTTTTGGAATTTTCTTTACTATCTAGGCAGTCACTGGGACAACAGTTCACTGAACTTACTGAGTAGATGAATTTCCTTTACTATCTCGGCAGAGTCACTGGGACAAAAGGTCACTGGACTTGCTGAGTAGATGAATTCCACTTTATTTACGTCTATAAACTGAGGATGAATAGTCATCAGTTCTGTGGCGTAAGCTACACATCGAGCTTTATCATTTTCTATATCTACTAATTTTATTTTTATTTTTATATTATTATATTTTTAACTTTATTCATCAATAAAAATCTTATTTTCTATATTAAGGGGTTTTATTATTATTCCTAACTTGCTATTGTTAATAGGGACAGGCTAAATATTATGCCCTGGTTTTAAAGTTATCTTATTACTTGTTTCTAAATTTTTATTCTTCGTAATAAATAAATCCTTCCTATCATTAGTTTCTAAATCTTATTTTATTTTTCTTCTTTATTCATATGATCCGTTCTAATTAACTTATGAATATCTTTCTTTATTGAACTGGTTTCCTCGGGACAACAGGTCACGATTCCACCTGTTTCAATAATTTCATCTATCTCTAATAGATAGACGATACTTGTACATTTATTATTATTTATAATAATGAATCCCTTCTTCAATTCTATATTTATCATTATCAAAACTATCACTTCAATATCTAATAAATAACATAAAATTTTTAAAACGTATTATACAGGGCAGATAATGTCCTAAACTTACAAAATTAAAAACGTTTTCTAAATTTCCATTTTATCAACTTAATTCTTTTATTACAATATCTTTTGATACAATATTAATAATCTCAAATTTATTTGATCTTTTCAATCATTTCTTTTTCAAATTTTACTAAATATTTTCAATTCTAATACATATGTCTAACTTATCTCTATTTCGTATTTACATATTTACTTTACTAGACAAAGTAAGATCATTAAGATCATTATAACAATTTATATATTCTATTATATAATTATTTATATATAATAATGAGTCTAGTTATCAATTAATACAATCTTTAATTTAATTTAACCTTATCCGGTATCTTATTTAACTTGGAGAAATAGCTTGCCTGGGTGTTCAAAGCCCAATAAGTTATTTATAATTTATAGCTTGTTAATTAAAAACTATAAGAATAATATTAATATTTACACCTAGGATCATTATTATTAAAATCCCACACGTTTGGAGTTAATAAAGAAGATCTCATGTCTTCTAAAAATAGAGGGTTTCTTCCCTTATTCAAAAATAAACGATTATTTAAGTGATCCAATGGTTAGGGGTTTTCTTGGGGATGCTTTTTTTTTCAAAAAGCAAGGTCAAATAATTATAAACATAATGTCATTCAATCAAATAAACAAAAATCTAACTCGCTCTGTCTGTAACAAAGGCTTCTCACGCTGTTTTGTCTTTTTTTTTTTTTTTTTTTTTTTTTTTTGTCTTTTTTTTTATGAATTTTATATACTATCAGAAACTTTTGTACGGTCTTTTCTTGTTCAAAATCTAGTTTGTAATTAAATTATTAAATTGAGGCTGTTCATTATATTGTTGTTGGTTTTTGTTATTGGGTTCTAAGTAAGTCACTTCGTAAGAAGGTTTTGAGTTGCATTGGCGTTCTGGTTGTATGCTTTTCATTGAGTCAGTATTTTGTAAATTCCATTTTGGGAAATTTTGTTGAAAATGAGGTCTCTGGTTAAATCTTGGTTGAAATTGGGGTCTATATTGATTAAAATTATTAAATGGTCTTGACTGAAACGCAGGATGCTGATTTCGAGGTGCTTAAATTTGAAAATTGGGTTTGAATTTTGGTACATCAAGATTGTTCATGACCTCTATACTACTGGTATATATTAATTGTTCCAAAATAATACTGCAATCATTAATTAATTTGGAACGTGCTTCATTCAAATTTCGGATTTGTAGTACCTGTAAGTGGGATCCTAAAGTAGGGTGAACACCGTGTATAAAAGTACGGACTAGGGTCGTGTCTAATTGAATTAATAATTGGTTTAAAAGATCAGCGTCAATTCCATCTAATTTATATCGAGTTACAATCATAGTTCGTTTTTCATCTAATTTATTTAAGAATTCGATAGGATGCTCGCGGCTTTGTGATTTCATGATTGTTACTTCCGCTATGAAGTCCGGAATAGTTCTATTATCAGCGAAATTTTTACGCAGAGCATTGATTATTTCTGCAACGCTTTCACAATTATTATTATCAACTGCTGCCTCTGCCGGTCCTTCTAGAAAACTTATCGCGGCTCTACAAATAAGCCAATGATTATTAATACGTTCACTAACTTCTTCATTGCAATAAGTTGCTAGTAAAGTTTCAAGTATGCTAATGAATTGTGGCAACTTATTACTATTTCCATCATATTTAGGAATATATTTCAATATTTCATGAGGTATAGGTTTAGAAATAGACATTTTGGATAGTAATTGGGAAGGTTTTAAAAAAATTTGGTATTAGATATACGGAGTGTACTCACAGGAAATTGATATCGTAGTTTCTCCGGGTTTTCGTCCGATAAAGATGATGAATTTCTTCTTGTCCTGTATTCTGTCTTGGGGTCCAGCTTACCTTCTTCCGGTATCAGGGCTTCACCAGCAAAGGATGGAATCCAAAGTTCTTCAGGTGTGTGAGGGCACGAAAAAGTCAAATGGACTGATTCCTGGAGAACATCTGATGATCCCTATTACGAGCGCCAGTTATGTAAGGTGGATAAATAAATGCTTTTTAGCAAAAAGCGTTTATTAAAATGTACAGAATTACAGGTTTACATCGTATATGACTGAAAAATGGACGAAGAACAATCTGTAAGACGTTACTAGCCCATATATACAAAAAGAATCTTGAGTCAGCACTTCCTGGATAGGTCAGTTATTGCTGATGGTCTTCCTGTTTAGATTTCATAATTCGTTTACATAACTTAAGATGCGGTAATAACACCCATGTGGGTGTTATTAATTTATTGATTCTGTACATGGTATTAGTTATAATTTGGATACGTGTCGAAATCGGATCATGGTTTTTAAACATTGGGATTTCGTAAACAATGTAAGAAGCAGTCATGTGTTTTCTACAATAAGCTCAGAGAACGGTCACCATTCACACTGAACGGACACATAACCAGGTTAGACTGAGGTGTCGGGAATTGCGAAGTACGATTTGCTTCAATTGACCAAGTCTACAACAAAGTTCAGTTATTAGCAGCTTCACCTGCAGAAAGACATAGCTTCAGACTTAAAGTGTTTATTTGTTGATATTGGTTATATTGCTTTATAAATTTTGTATTTTCCTATTTCTTTCTAACAATAATGTCATCCCTTCTCTAATCGTCATATTTCTGTTAGGTTAATACTATTCATTCATATTTTTGAAAATATTTGCATGTTCGTTTATTTCAACACTTTCTGAATCAACCTTATATTCCAACAGGCATTATAACCAGGGCATCTCCAGAAGGTACCACTTAAATTGTGAGAGACCTCACAGACCTGACAGGTAACAGCCTGAGAGGCTGTTACAATCGCTAAGATTTTTCTCAGTAAATTATTTAATTCTTATTTTCTTAATAGAAGCCTTATCGTATTGTATTTGTTGAAATACAGTTACACATAAAACTTGATTGTGCTCTGTATTATTTATTAATGCCTTTGTATAATTTTGTTATATATATATATATATATATATATATATATATATATATATATATATATATATATATATTTTATTTTTGAAGAGAAAAGATTTGACCCCGGTTGGGATGCGAATTGTACATCGCAATTGCGAGTGCTCGGGGGTATGGATCAGTGAAGAGAAAGGATTTCCCTGGTTCGGATACGAGCCCGGTGGCCTAGTGGATAAGGCGCCACGCTAGAGAGGTGGAGACTTGGGTTCGAATCCCAACCGGGGTCAAATCTTTTCTCTTCAAAAATAAAAAATATATTTAAAAAATATTTATTAATCAAGAATCATTTCATAGTTTAATATATATATATGACAGCTCGTCAATAGATCCATTTAAAAGTAATGTTCAAATTGAACATTCATCCCCGAATTGTAAATTGCAATTGCGAGTGCTCGGGGGTATGAATCAGTGAAGAGAAAGGATTTCCCTGGTTTGGATACGAGCCCGGTGGCCTAGTGGATAAGGCGCCACGCTAGAGAGGTGGGGACTTGGGTTCGAATCCCAACCGGGGTCAAATCTTTTCTCTTCAAAAATAAAAAATATATTTAAAAAATATTTATTAATCAAGAATCATTTCATAGTTATATATATATATATATATATATATATATATATATATATATATATATATATATATATATATTGTTTAATGATTTTTTTTTTTTTAAACAAGGAATTTGATTTTCATTACTTGATTTAAGATGGAAACTCAATTTCCCCTGACTGGGAAAAATAATAGATCATGAATATGTCTATCTATAATCTACTGCTTTGCTCCCTCTACATTTTAGAATTAAAAGGACAAAATTAAAGTAGCAATCAATGCTTATTCAAAATAAAGGAAGTTGTGAGAAAATGGCAGTTTCAAACGTCGGTAGGTCCTAGTGATAAATGTTAGATTAATAAAATAAAAAATATTCTGCTTTAAATTTCTGATAAGAACAGTGTCGAACGATTTTCGATCCGAGTAACATAAAAATAATTTTTAGAAAAATCCAAAACCGACTTCAAGATTAATCCTATATATTATACTAACTTGAACTAAAAAATGAAAAATAATATTTTAATTGCTTTAAAACAAAAAGCATTAAATGACAATCAACGAAATTATTGATACTTATATAACTATTCACAAATTATGATCAGTTATTTTTAGAGTCGGTGCCAGCCAAGTACAGCAGTTCAATTCTGCTCTTGTAACAAACTTGTGAATGAAAGGAGGCAGCGATGATGTTTTGAAGAAACAGAGGGAGCATCTTTACAATTATTAGCTTTCTTTCAAATTCTGTTTGTTTTCACCGACTCCAAAAATAACTGATCGTAAATTGTGAATAGGTACATAAGTTCGATAACTTCGTTGATTGTCACTTAATGCTTTTTGTTTTGAAGCAATTAAAATGTTGTTTGTTTGTTCTAGGGCGCTACAGTCCATGCAGGACCTGAGCCTCTGCCACCATCCTTCTCCACTCCTCTCGGTCCCTCGCCAGGCTCCTCCAATTCCGTATCCCCAGCCTCCATAAATCCTCCTCCAGGTCATCCATCCATCTGCGCGTGGGTCTGCCTCCCTTCCTCTTTCCTCCTGGTGTACCATTAAACATTATTTTTGGCAGCCTGTTGGGCTCCATTCTTTCGACATGTCCCAACCATGGGACCAAGCCTGCCCTTCTTGATAGCACAGAGTATATCAGGCTCATCATACAATAGTGCGATCTCGGCGTTGCTTCTTATCCGCCACCTGCGCTCCTCTCTCACAGCACCAAAGATCCTTCTTAATATTCTTCTCTCTCAGACCAGCAGTGCTCTTCCGGTATCTTTAGTGAGAGTCCACGTCTCACTGCCATACATCACAATTGGTCTTATTATAGTTTTATAGATCAACAGTTTTGCCTTTCTTGAGAGAGTTTTACAATGGAGAGCATTTTTTACTGCATAAAAACATCTGGTTCCTGCAACCATTCTGCTTTTTATTTCAATGTCTAGATTGTTCTTTTCCGTCACAACTCCTCCCATGTATTTAAATGTACTACTGCAGTGAAACGTGTCCTCCCCCACATCAACCGTATCTCTTCTTCCATCTATGCGTCTAGAGGTTTTCATATATGAATTCTTTAACAGCACCGGCCAATGCTGTTTCGGTTCTACCTGTGATAACCAGATCATCAGCATATGCCATGTGCTGTGTAAGGCCATTGTAAATAGTGCATCCTGGGTTCATCTTTATTCCTCGAATCGCTACTTCTTGGGCGAGATTGAACAGTACAGGCGATAATGGGTCCCCCTGTCTCAAACCAGTTACAATATTAAAATATTATTTTTTGGTTCAAGTTTGTATAGATGTATAGGTTTAATCTTGAAGCCGGTTTTGTTTTTTTCTAAAACCTATTTTTATTTTTTTATTTTTAGTGTTGGGTATATTTTTTTATATAGTCAATGCTCGATAAGTCGATCTTTAAGCTACCCTGAAAATTAGTTCGACTTACTGAACAAAGACTTATCGAGGTTATCATTCGATTTATCTTCATGTAAATGGGAAAATTGAACACAAAATTGGAGTTGAAATCATTATGTATATTTCTCATTAATGGGTATACGTATGTTTTTTGTACACACATATAAAGTCATTGATACAGAAAATTAAATACCCGGTACCACTTTTTCAAATTAACTTTCATTTAAACTGCGCTTTTTTCTGACGTTACCTAAAAGTAGACTTACCGCCTTCCACAAGTGGCGATCTTTTCTTTATTCTTTATTAAGGTTGAAAAAGAACTAAGCAAAATTCGGAATTCACTAGAAACAAACGCTCAGCTTCTTACTCCTTTCTCCACTTTGTAAATAAGTTTTAACTTTTCGTTAATTGAAAGAATTTTCAGTAGCCATTGTCAAATCACTCGATTAAATAACCAATAAGTTACTAGTGTAACTATGAACGGAAAAGGTTAACAATGACGGGAAACAGAAAAACTTCTTTTAATTTGAGTTCGAGTTATAAAGGCGATTACTTCTAATAGTTCCTTAGATAGAGGTGGTCCTAGAAGTCCTCACTTTTTGCCCCTATTGTCAGTTCGACTTATTTACACAATTTTTCACGTTTTTTTGCCTGAAATCGACTAATTGAAGTGAAATTTACGTGTAATTTACTTCCGACAGTAGGTTTCGTTCGACTAATTTAAGAATTTAGCTTATCGAAGTAAAACACAACGAGAGTTGATTGTATATGTAAATTATATTAGTTAATAATTTAGAATTAGTTACCATGGAGATTTTAGATTACCATAATTATTAAAAATATGTTTATAGTGATAGGTTATACAACAGTGATTTTTTAATACTGTTATTTTGATTTTTCCTAAAAAGTGCTGAGTTGATTTCAAAATATTTTTTTATGGGACCAACTCTGAAGTATACCTTAACGATCTAAAAGAGAATCATTAATTTTATTCAGAATTGACGTAGCAATCGCGTAACACACACACACATAAAAACAAAAAAATACAGACGAGTTGAGAACCTCCTCTTTTTTGAAGTCGGTTGATAAACAGTGCTAGAGCCTGTCAAAATGTTACATTTTTGTGTGAAAAAAAAAAATTATGCAATTGAGGGTAAAAAACCTTACAACCTGACTTTTTTCATTCAAACTAATACAACTGTGTGAAAAATAAATTACGCGATTGAAGTTAAAAAAAACCTTATAACCTGACTCTTTTTATACAACTCTTAAAACATTGCTCCTAGTGGCCAGTGTTATATAACAAACTATATTATAAACTAAATTCCTGATAGTAGAGCCGTCAAATTTTCGATCCGAATAACACCAACAGAGCTAGAGCGTTTTTAAAATGGACGTGGAAAAAAGTATAGACCCAGCAAAAAGACACATCCAAGTAAAAAAAAAAACATGTATTTAGGCTTAATTTGAATTATATAATATGAAAAACTAATAGAAATTATGCTTTAGAATTCTTTTGACTGGTTACATGTGTTACAGTATGTTTTGAAACAATATTTTTATTATATTTTAATCGACAACAATTAAGGGTCTGATTCAGTTCCGTATTAAATCAGTTGAGGAAATTATAAGGTTGTCTCTATTTACAATGACTGGCTCATTTGATTGGAGAGCTCGACCGGAGAGTAGCATCACAAGAACAGCATTGTGATGGAGTCCGGCTGGGCTCTATTATTTACCTACCATCTTGCCAAATCAATGCTAACCTATTCTAGAATAGTATCAGGGGCTCACTTCAATTTCCAGTTTGTGATTAATAGGGCAATATTATATCAACATAAATTGGCTGGGCGGAAATTTAATTCTGAATTTTGATAGATCTTGAATTATCGATTTAACTTTACTCGCTTAAATAATTCCCCTTTTTGTACTTCATCACCGATAAGTCATTCGTTTCTTCATTATTGACTTATGTGATTATTTTAGAACAATTATTTATTTTATTTAAGCATCACTATCGCTAAAGATTAAGTATAAGCACACCAGGAACTAAAATCAGTAAACATAGAGGTTTAATATCTTCCTTAAAAAACTACTGGATTTTGCCGGTTTCCTCCAACAACTTACACAAATCAGACATAGCCTTCAACCCAGCTTATGGACACCCCTAATTAATTAACTGTGCGGTTCCGTGTCCATCCTTCTTTGGAATACGAACGGACTTCTTCAACATAAACAGAACTTGACATTTACTTACTTACACGAGAAACGGCTACCGACATCGCTTTTAGTACAGAAACCCACCTCACTTCACGTCATAAAATAAGCATACCGGACTATCCATCTACAGGACCGATCACCCAGACAATACTTCGGCACGGTGTGGGACTGCCATCATCATCAAAACATGTCTCAAACACCACTCTAAACATATTCCACGTTACACCAGACATCCCCCCCCCCAAGCAACAGCCATAACTCTTACACAGCACAAATAACACTAACATTAGCAGCGGTGTACTGTCCTCCTCGTTAAATGCGCCTGGACCTCTGACATGTTTTGTACTTTTTTAAAAACTTGGAAGATGTTTCATAGCAGGGAGGTGACTATAATGCAAAAAATCACTATGGGGGTCACGGTTAACTACTCCAAGAGGTAGAAACCTTCATTCTGCTCTCCATAAGCTTTCTTTAAACACTATAACTCCAAATTCTCCGACGTACTGGCCTACATCGAGACGTAAGACACCCAGACTTACTAGACTTCTTTATCACTAAAGGACTACAATCCGTACCTTACACAGTTAGAACTAGTTCTGACCTCTGTTCTGATCATTCCCTTATTCAACTGATCTTGTTTAAAGAGAAAGAAGAATGAAAGAAGAACGCCCCACACTCATCCAAGGAAACATTAATTGGGACTGCTACGAAACAATTTTAAATAAAAAACTCTCAGTTCCAATTTCATTGAAAACAGGGAAAAGAATAGAGGACGCTGTTGACGTTTTACACAAAATGCATTCAGGAATCTGCGTGGTCCTCATCAGTTCCCAAACCAAGAAAAAGTTACCAGCCCAAACTATCCACAGTATATAAGGGAGTTGATCAGAATCAAGAGAAGAGCTCGTAAGGTATGGCAGACTCAACAGACTAACATCGGACAAACATACATACAACCAAATAATAACGAATTAAAACGACAAATCCAAAAATTCAAACAGACTAACTATGACACATTCTTACAAATCTCAATACTGACGATGGAAGCTTATGGAGGCATACAAAAAAGCTTTTAAAGCATCGTGAGGTGTCAGCACCACTCCGAAAAGAAGATGGCACTTAGGGGCCGAGTCAAAGGAAAGCGAATGTCTGAACTCTTCGCTGATCATCTATCGACCTGTTTTCATACCTCATACAGACCTCACTGACAATGAAACACGAAATTAACGTACAAGATACCCTTGACAACCCGTTACTATAATGTTGCCTCCACCAGCCTTTAAAAGCCATCTGAAGTAATTCTAGAAATTCAAAATTACCAAATATAACCAAAAAAAAAAGCCCCCAGGACATGACTTGATTACTGCTGAGCTACTCCAGCATATGCCCAGAAAAGCTACAGTCTTTCTTACAACACTCTTTAATGCAATACTAAGGACAACTAAATTCCCATTGCAATGGAAATATTCACACGTATTAATGATACAAAAATCCAAATAAAGACCCCAACTCTCCTTCTTCGTACAGACCCATCAGTTTACTTCCAATTTGCTCAAGAATTTTTGAAAAAATTACTGTATAGACGAATTCTAGGACATACTAACGAACAAAGACATACTACCTGAACACCAGTTTGGATTTCGTTCACAACACTCAAAACCATACACCAGCTTCACAGAGTCACAGACTACATTTCAGTTGCATTGGAGAAAAAATTATATGCTACTGGGTTATTCCTGGATGTAGCTCAAGCATTCGACAGAGTTTGGCACAATGGACTACTATTTAAACTTAAATCATTCCTTCCTTCCACTTACTATCTTATCCTTCTCTCTTTCCTTTCTGACAGATTTTTCTCTGTTCGACAAGGTTCGTATATCTCTCTGTTCGACCAATTAGGGCTGGTCACCTATAAATTAATGTTAAGAAAGTTTGAAATTTACACCAAAACAATTTTGTTAATGGAATAGACGCAAATTATTGTACTTTGTACGTGTAACATTAAAAATTATTGTCGTCAATTTACTTGTAAAACAAATTCCTAAGAGGATTAAATGAAAACGACAGAAGGCATTGGACTCGTCAGCTTTGAGGTAAATAAAAGCTAGTGCGATTTTAAATCGAGTGTATAAACAAGGAGTTGAAGACTTTTCCAAAAAAACTTGCCATCGGATCTTTTATGCCTCCCAATATCCTATCCACGGGAGACCCTATTCCAGTGTGATTCAAAGAACTTCGGTGGCACTTAACCAAACTATCTAACCTCGAATAGAATCAGTTATTGGAGATTTGATAGTGATCGTGAGCTCTTTTTCCTGTTTCATATGAATCTCGTCTAATTCAATGTGCTAATTCAATCATACACCCTTCAAAAAATCTTTCTACTTTGCATAGATCTTTCATAGTTCTTTTCTGACAAAAAAACAATAAATAGCTGAGCAAATAAAAGTATTAAAACCAATTTATTAAAGATTGGTTAAAAAAAAATTAATACATTATCAAAAAATAAATTTTTTGTTTGCAAATAGCTTTAGTTGTTTTAAATTACCGAGCAGAAGTCATATTTTAATTATCAATACTTAGTGAATTCAGCCTTGGACCCACCGCCTCTTTTACCTTAAAGCTCTGCAGCGTCATTAACTTCCTAACTAAAACATCCAACCAAACATTTTTCTCATCCAAAACATTCAGGCCATCTCGTTGCTGCTGTGACCCATCATAGTCCTTTCGTCACTTCCTTTTCTTATCTCTCCACATATCTACTCTTGGGACTGATCCAAAAGCTGATTTGGCATTAAGGAAAGCAAGATAAAGGCTTTTGTTTCTATCCCAGGATGATTGTAAGTGAAAAGATAATGATTTTAACAAGTACCTACTCTAAATTAGAAAAGTAATGTATTTTATGAAATATCGATGATGGAACTATCCACAGGTAGAAATAACAAAAAAACATTCTCCTCATTTTGCTGCTTAGAATTTTTAGGAGCCAAGTTCTGAATATGATAATTTGGATCACCATTAATAAAAGTGTCTAAATAATAATTTATTAATCAAACTGACTTTTTTTAAATGGCATAAGGAGAAGGAACTTAAAGTGATTTTTTAGATTTCTTATGGGGGTAAAAAGAAAAACATGATTTTTTCTTATACTGTATATGCAGTAAAACTTTGTTAGAGATCACAGGGAACAATTACTCTCATTGGCAGAGTTAGGCAAAATTAAATTATAGCTACTTGACGACTAATTTTGAGTAATCAATCATCTAATTTAATCATGATAAAATCTTTGGGTAATTTTTAATGAATTATTTACTAAATGATTTAATTATTATTTTAGTTAGAGGATTGATTCCTGGAAATCAGTTACCAAATAGCTATGATTTAAGTTTAAATATGATTGAATTTTGCACAATTCTGCCCATTTGTACCTCCACCTGACATGATTTCATGTTTATTTAATAACGTAAAAATACACTTTGTCCAGTCCCATTGTCTCGGTGTTTCAGCGGTAAACTACAGACTACACCATTTTCTCTATTGTCTTTTATGAACTATACATACATTTTTAAAGGCAATGGACTGTTATTGATAGCCTAAATGCAATATTTTGTTACTGACCTATCTTGTATATCGTGCAAGTCGATATACGATATTGAAAAATGTGTTTGTTTTTATTTTAAAAGATCCTGTAAATCTCTAATGTATATATGCAATATAATGTTTTTTTCTGAAACCAATTTAGATTTTTTAGTCTCAATTTCAGTGCTACTGCCGGCTAATTAGTAAAATATAATTTTCTAATTTATTTACATTCATAATTATCATGTATGCTAATTTACACCTTTTTTTAATATTTCATTTTCTTTCAAATCATTCAAAGAAAAGAAACAAATATTTAAAGCGTAATAAATGAAATATGCGGGACAAAGGAGAGCGCTCCTCACCTGGAATACAAATAAATAGGCAGGGTGTATTGGAATGCTGCTGGAAAAACCAATCGGGCCGTGGAATCCAGCGAGGCCATCCACATCGGCGGAAAAGAATTCAAGGTGAAGTCTCTGAGAATATTCTCTCTTCGTCAACCCCCCCCCCCCCCTCCCCAAGAAGGTATCGATCCACGTCATGAACAAAACAACTCACCGACATGCCAATTTACTACGCACCAATATTATTAAGTACATTTATTTCTGCAAAACCAATAACTGCATTAATTTTTTCTTCTTCTATATATCTCATATTATTATATCAATGTAATACAGTTCGAGCAAATCGAATTCTTAATATTGGCCAAATAATATCACATTAGGCAAGCTATAGCTTAGACAGAGTCGTACTTATAAGCTATCCAGAACAATTCAAAAAATATATGTATATTTTATAACGTCTAATATAAGTTTATTAAGGAATTCACCAGGATAATGCTGGTTCTCTTACTAGTCTTTCTGGGCAGGCGGTTGGTCATCACTAAGGAATGGTGTTCAGTTAAATCCACCTAGTTAAATAAAAGATTTCAGCCGTTTAATATTTAATTTAAGTTACACTTTTTCCATTCATTTTTCTTGTTGTTTGTATGTAGTAATTTTGTAAGGAATCAAATCTTATGTGAAAAAAAATATTACATACTAATGTCTTCCAATTTTGAAAATATTTTTCAGTTAAATCGATAATTATTGTTTTATTGTCTTCACCTAGCTTATCGAGCAAAAGAAGGACAATGAAGGGATGAATAACTTGGCAAGAGAGCGGCCACCCCGTGACCCCTGGGCAAAGGGTTGCATTATAACGAGTACTCGCTATTATTTAAATCCAGTCAGCTCGCCTCATCGATTGACCTCCCAGTTCCAATTGTTGTCCGTGACAAGATTATTAACTAGCCTTATCCCGTTTGTCGAGATCAGATTTAATGCTATCTCCCCTCCAATGCCTCCGCCCTCCCCTCAATTTCCATCCTCCAAGTTGACTAAGTTAAACATTAATTCTTGATTCGTCAGCACTCGTATCTGCAAAGCTCACCCTTCTATTCGAGAGGATTAAAATATTTTTCGGGGGTTCTGTAGTTATTGTGCTCAGCAGTGCACAATTTTTCTTCGATATAAAACTGCGTTATAATGATTGGACTATGCGTGTCAAGGTTCTTAATCCACCCTTGCAAGATACTCCGTGTATTGGTATAATTATAAATCAAAGTAGTAAATAGGGTATGTCAAATAAATATAATAAAATAAACATAAGTAATAATAAAGGGATCCTTTGAAATTGTTCAGTGCATTTTTACCTTTATTCTAAGGAACTTTTATCATTTATTTATTTTAATAAAATTGGAGTGTACAAGTGAGCATTATCGCCCTATAAAATTGAACCATTTTAGGTTTAGCTCCGTTTAAATGCCCCATGGCACATTGTTTTTCTTTATTAAAAATAAATTACATAAAGCCAAACTAGGCTAATAAAAACATAGTTACGTGTTTGGATACTCATCCATCTCACATGAAACAATAAGTAATAATAATAGAGGAATGTATAAACAAATGAATAATGCAAACGAGATAAAACAGTAGGAAAACTTAAAAAAAGCTACACAGCAAATTTTTTTGGGTTAATAAGCCTGATATTATAAACGAAAGTGTAGTACAAAAATGTTTAGGGTGCGTCCGTGGTAGGAATTTTGATCTTAAAGACACCGACCGATCCTGTTGCCCTCCAACCGTATATATCGATAGAAAAAAAAGAAGAAGCTTTTTTAGACAAAAACCCACATCGAAGTGTAATGATATTTATTATATTATCGATTTTCCACATTTTTGATAAAAGACCCAAGTTAGAATTTTAACTGTCACTGTTTCTAACTCGACAATGATGTGGGGCACATGGGTTTCATATTATATTATCCAACAATTCTATTACAGTCCCAGTTAAATATTTAATAATTATTATAAACTTTTTTACGATAATTGTAAATAGAATTATTTTTTCTGTGAAATGACCAATTTGAAATTTAGAATAAACAACCAGTTAAATTTATTTATTGTTTTTAATATTTGTTTTCTGTCCATATACCACACGAAAACACGAAATTCATTCATTCGCCGGTTTTGGAAAGAAAGATATTCCATATTCCGTGACTTAACTTTTATGTTAGGTATAGGATTAGGTTGTGAGAAGTATTTATCTTCTCTCCATAATATAGTATGGATATGCCATTTCTGCACAACTCTAAACATAAGGAATCCAACCAGAAGTAACTGGACTTAGAGCTTTGAAGTGGGGAACAATCCCATTCAGAAGAATCAAAGAATTCATTACGATAAGTGAGAACAGAGACGCATCTTCCGCGGTGGAGGGGTAAGCGCCGCAATTTTGAGGTTATTTGCTTTTGACTCGAAAAAGCAACGTTAATCGCTAGCTGTCGTCAAAATCTATCGATTGTATATAAAACATTATTGCAAAGTAGTAAATGTGAATATAATAAGGTGTTACAATAAAAAAATATTATCCAGAATATATCAGTATCTCGGAGGTATAGACCACTATGTCCATTTTTTATCAAAAATACATTATTGCGTATTCTTATTCACCTTTTTTCACTTTAAAGAGAGGTATAGAATTACCTTTCCTAGACCAATTAATTGTAAGGTAAGTTACATAGAAATGTTTTTTATTTATTTGTATTTTTTTTTTATGGTGGGGGGGCATAACATTCTAATGTACTCCAATTAGGGCAGGAAGGACAGATTACGTACCTATTAGAAACGAATCTAAAAATAAAACCGATAGTGTTCTGTACCTCCGAGGTACAGATATAAAGTCGGCCTATACGTGTCGAAAAGCCAAAACTAAATACAAAGATCGTATACGGTTGGAAAGGGCTTCTCAAGATCAAAAGGATGGTAATAATAAAACACCGTATGACCGAGTCTAGCTGTTGAATGTAAAAGTTTCTGATCAGCATTGTTTTATACTTATTAATGCCATTAATGCGCAAAGCTTGGCCACTCACTCAGAAGACATCTCAACCGATAAAATCATCAACCGATCTGATTATTTGGCAATCATCGAAACTTGGATGGATAATTCCGTGCCCGTGAATGTGTTTAGCTTTGATCTGAGATCATATTGTAATACCGCTAAGAACAGACAAATTGCAACTGCATCATCGGTAGTGGTGTCATCACCATCAAGTCGCAAAGCCGGTGGAGTCGTCATATATCGCAACATCAATAGCTTCACTGATTGTAACAGAGTTAACATTGACATTTGGAAAATTTATTTGGAAATGAAAGAAGCAAAACCTGGTGATATCTGTCTAGTGAACGTATAGACCAATGACATTCGTATTCGGGTGTGTGTATATCCACCCGGGCAAAGCGTTAGCAGAAATTAAACTCTTTATGTTACGATCGTTGTTAAAATATTCTAAAAACATTGCTAAAATTATACTCTATAGCGAGCCTAATCTGACTACACCAGTTATGATAGTTGGAGACATTTATGTTGATGTCTCACAAAACCGCTCATTGCTCGGCTTCATGCACGGCGAGTTCAATCTGTCTCATATTGAAACTTCTCCATGTAATGATTTAACGTTTACCAGAAATCTCGATGTATCTTGTATGCCATTTGTGTCGTACTTTTCGTACTACAGACCTGTAATTAATAAAGTTATATTTGAACACAATAATTACTTGTTTCAAGCAAGTCGTCTCCGCTGGGCAGGGCATATAGTTGAAACTACCCCAGACCAGATTCCTAGAAGAATTCTAGACGAAAAAGTTCATGGCACGAGAAGAGTGGGAAGACCTCGGCTTCGATGGATTGATGGAGTGGCAGAGGACGCAATGACCATCTTGGGGATCCGCAACTGGAGAGCGGCGGCAGCGAATAGAGAGGACTGGCGGACTAAGGTGCAGGAGGCCTTGACTCTTCAAGAGTTGTTGCGCCATTAATGAGTGAATGAATGAATGAATATATATTTAAGGAGCATGGGTGCTCTTGGGCAAGCAAGTGAACAGCTATACTCCGTTGCTCGACTTCGAGAAAATTTCTATTTCTTCGGTCTCAAACCCTGCCTCTATAAAGTGAATACCATTAATTGAGGGAAATCTGGCGGCTGAGCGTGAATATTGACCACATCACCTCCAGGTGAAATCGTTGGTCACGAAACAATTTTTCCTAACCATGTACTTAACCAAAGACCCTTTATGACGTACAACCCAATAGTGTGATAAATACAGTTTATCAATACATATTAAAAAAAAACAAATCTTTTAGATCGAGTAATCAAATAATACAGAAAAATTGAACAGTTTATAAGGTAGTTTAATAAATCATACTAATGTTCGTTAAATGGTGATTAAGTTTTTCTTAATTAGAAAATTTGACTTTAGTACAATTATATATTAGTATTTTCATGAAAAACTAGTTTCAATTGATCTATTTGGTACTATCTACTATTCTTCCGAAGGTGGCTCATTCACGATTTATTATCGTTCTTAGTCACTAGGAGGGTGACAGGCGTTTAGTAGAGTTGATTTTTTGGGAAATTCATAAGCACTTTTTAAATAAACTTTGTTTCATATGTCATAAACCAGTACTTAATTGTCGATGTTTTTGTTTTGGTATTGAGATCAAAGCAGAAATTAGAATATTGAGACCTCTCAGAACAAATAAAGTTCTGACTTTATTTATTCGTTTTTTGTGCATTAGAGACTCCGCGAAAGGAAGGAGTCTGCATTAAGGAGGAGCTTGCCCCTCATGTAATAATACTCCCTTAAATGGAAAGAAAAATGTAGCTCGTTATTCTCTGAGACGGGTACAAATCGTTGGCTAATGGTGGAGTACTTCTAATGGACACTGACATTTTTATCAAAATATTATTCTCCTTTTTTTTTTTTTTTTTTTTTTTTTTTTTGTTATATTCAATGGATGGTTCTTTTTTCTTCGCAAATGAATAATAACTAAGACTGGGTTCTTTATTTGAATTAAGAGTAGTTACAATTTTTTTATTCTTGCTCAAAACATAAATTAATTAATTATTCAACATTTACCCAGAATTAACCCAACAAAGCGTGGGGTTTCGGACTACTTCGGTGGTTATAAAACAGGGTTCTTAAATCAATATATGGGTCATTATCACAGAAAGGGGCATTTTTGGGTTCACGATTTCAGAAATTTAGAAGTATTCCGATCAAGGTAAAAAAAAATTAGGATGCTCTCCTAACAGCTTTAATTAAAATTCAATGCCCTTCCAAACAACACCGCTTTAATTTATCAAGAAAAAAAAAATAAGAAGGCACATGACTGACTCTCCCGTTTCATGACGCTACCTATGTCATGCCTTTTTCTTCACGTTCATCTTGGTTGTCTTATGTAATATAATTATTTTAATCTCTCTCCAGGTGATAGGCTCAAAAAATAAACAGTAATCGAGTTTTCACAAAATGTCTTTAATATCTAAATCATACAAAAAATATATAGGTACATCATTTATATGATGAAAAACAAAGAAAAATAATTAATTATTAGTCTTTTATTTTGACCAGAATTGTTTAAAATTGACTTAAAATATTGATTAAATATTCTAAAAATAAAAAAGGGTATCTGAAAAAGGTGAAAGAAAATCAAAGCGTGTCACCTACAGATTACCGCTTTAAGTTTGTATGAATTTATATTTAATGAGCGGACTTGTGATTCCAGCACACAGTAATTTATATGTATTTATTATAAAGTGTAAATGTACTTATACAACTTCAAATGCAGTTATATTTAGTAAAATTGATAAAAACGTTTGGATACCGTCATGATCCTGTCCTCAATTTTACAGATGAAGACAGGGCCATGATGGACAGGGCCTTGACGAAACATAGGTATTTCTAAAATATTTTGTTTTGTAGCAATGTTTTTTCTAAAACATTTATAGAAATAAAAACTGTTTCACACCGTGAACAAGTTCTGACCAATATGAAAAAAGAGGTTTGAATACTTAAGTTTTTATTGAAGCCAAGAACTTGACAGTGGTTGTTTGGACACTCATGACTTTGCCGATGTTGTTCTTCTCTGAGTGTTCCTACTGTACTCCAAGGACTAGTTAATGGGTGATGCAACAAGATAATAATGGCGTGAAAATTAAGGCGGCAATACAAAGCTGGCTAACACGACGAACACTTTTTCTTGTGCGGTCACTCGCCAGTTGCGGGCTTTCAGAAGGTCCCTGGAGTCCCTGCTCACAGCATCCTCCCATCTAAGTCGCGGTCTACCTCTTCCTCTAGCTCCATGGAGCCTCCCATCCAATAGCTTCCTTGGGATTTCGTCAGCTGATATCCGGGCAGCATGGCCCGCCCAGCGCAGTCTTCCCAGCTTTATATACCGCATCACATCCGCTTCACCATACATCTGGTAAAGTTCCCTGTTGGTCTGCCTTCTCCAATAATCACCAACTTTTATGGCCCCAAATATGCGGTGCAGTATTTTTCTCTCAAAAATGAGAACTTCTTTTTCTTCTGCGCTTGTCAGGTTCCAGGCTTCCGACCCGTAGGTGAGGACTGGTCGGATTAGGGTCTTGTAAAGCTGGCATATTGTGCGGCGAGTAATAGCTCGGCTTCTCAAATGTTTGCTGAGCCCAAAATAACTCTTGTTGGCCTTTAATAGTATTTGGCTTATTTCAAGAGATATCCTATTTGAGCCACTTACAATTGAGCCCAAATAAGTAAAATGGTCTACCGTTTCAAAAGAAAAAGGTCCCATTCTCACCTCTTCTCCTACTGCAACACCCGCTCCAGGTCTAGCTCGCATATACTTTGTTTTACGCTGGTTTACTGACATGCCTATGGATTCCGCAGCTTCAGCCAACCTCAAAAATGCTTCTGATAAAGAAGCAAACGATCTTGCCACCAGGTCCAGGTCGTCTGCAAAACCAAGTATCTGCACCAGCCTGTCAAAGATTGTTCCGCTTGTTTGTATTCCGGAATCTCTTATTGCTTTTTCAAGGGCCAGGTTGAACAGCAGGCATGCTAGACCATCGCCCTGCCTCACTCCCCTCCTGGAGTCGAAATCTGGAGATAGTTCTCCCTGGATCCGGACGGAGCACTTCACCTCATCCATGGTCATCTTTATGAGGCGGATCAGCTTTGAGGGAATGCCTATCTCATGTTTTTTTTTTTTTTTTTTTTTTTTTTTTTTTTTTTTTTTTTTTTTTTTTTTTTTTTTTTTTTTTTTTTTTTTTTTTTTTTTTTTTTTTTTTTTTTTTTTTTTTTTTTTTTGATGTAATGCTTCGTACAACTTGGGTCTTTTGATGCTGTCATAAGTACATGTCATATGCAGTATTGGATGGTTAAAATCTATTGAGATGTCCTACTGTAGTACATTTTAATTAATGTTTATGCTCTTACAAAGTCTTACATCAGAAACTTCTCTTTAACCTAAAAGCACTTCTTCTTCTGATTTACAATGTCTTTCGGATTCTTTTTCTTAACTGATTTTTATGTTGCTTCAAAGTGATCTTTTTGACTGTTCTAAGGCTTAAAAATATAAAGTTTATTAAAAATATGTAAGTTTTACAGCAGTGTTTAATAATGAGATTTGATTGAGGTATTTATAGATTGTTTTATTGATTTTTTTGTTGTCCTTTAAATCCAAATGTATGTTCCAAAATGTGTTTCTATTATAAGGTATATTTATTTACCAGCTTTCTGCAACAGAGAGCGATGCAGTGGAAAATGTTTTCAAACTAAGGAATACAAAATTTAAAAGAAGAAAACCAATGGTTGGATGGAGGGGAGATACACATAGATTTGAGGTAGGCCCGGAAAAGTGGAAAGTGAGGGACCAAGAATACGGGCCCTGCGAAGCTGGCTTAAACCATAGCACTAGATAAGTACCATATAATGTCAATAGCCTGTAATAAGTGCATAATGTAAATTGTGTGCTGAGCCTTGGGTAGAGTGAAATGTAAATTCATCCAAAGGTTCTAACTTTTAAATTTATAATATTATTAAATAAATCATATTCAACACCTTAAATTATTCAATAAATAAATAAATTATTCATCACCTAATTGCCACTAATTATTGAGTTAGTTGAGATTGAGTTAGTAACACGATGTAAATGGAAAAGAATCCAATAAATCAAGTAACTCATTCACAATAGTTGGGGGCTATAGCGCCGCAAGAGACATGATAAAGAAAAAAAAAACCTGTACCACTAAAACCCATGAAGGGTCTTTGGTTCAGTTCATAGGTAAGGATGTACTGCCACTGGGCCAACGGTTGTGAAAGGATGAGATTTAGCCAAAATCGCGTTCAAGCGCCAGTCAATTAAAGGTACCCACTTTATGGAGGACCGAATTAACAGAAAATAAATTTTCTGACTTCAATCGGACTTGACCTCGGTCCCGAGAGTTTGGTTGTTAAGTACCTTAGCAACTGAGCTACCGAACCCCCCGTAATCAATAAAGATATATGTATTTAACTAACCCCCACACTATAAGTGACTAAACAGATAGAAGTATGTTTTAGTTTTATGGTTTTTTTTATGTTTTATGGATGGCTAAGCTGTTTAATTGATTATTGGAACTGAATCAACTGAGACAGACTTTAAGGTTAGCACTAAAACAAATAGCTGCAGCGATTGTTCAAACAGAAGTGCTGATGCCGTTGAGAAGATCTGATGGGGGCGAGTAAATCCGCTGGGTTGGGCCATATTGATAACCCCCGGGGCTAGCTATCTGTAAACATAAAGTTAGAAATGTAAGAGGACCCTCCCCACCACTACCTCTTCATAAATAACAAACACCAACTTCACCAACTCCCTCCGCATCCCTTAGCTCCTCGCTTTATCTATCGGCCAATCATTTTGATAACTGTTATCCAACAAATTCCATTGAACAGCATTTGGTTTAATCGTACAGTTAGCTTAAGTCAGCTATTTAGCCAGTATGAAATGCGAACCTTTCTTTTTTCATAGTTGCTGTTATAAATAGTTTAATTATCCTTTGGCCCTCTATTACTGAAAAAAAAGTAGGAAACCTGAAGAAGTACTTGGATCCTTGAATGCTATGAGCCCTGGTCATTACTATTTTCTTTTAAAGATTTTGCATATTACCATTAGATATAGAAAATAAATATTTTTCATAAACCCTCATTTTATTTTACTATTCACACAATAAAATTGTGGTTCCAGCGAGTTTTCTTAATTGTCTTTCTATATAATGTGAAATCACCAAAGGGAAAATGTGGGATTCACTGCAATGGAGACATCCAAGTATTGGTTTGTTTTCTTATCTTCCCACAATTTACTAGATTTCAGGTCTGCTCACTGTTTGTTAGTTTTCATAATACGGCTCGTTGAGCTCCCGTTTATTAAAAAGTTTTATTAAAAATGACTCGTTTTAGTACGTTAGAGAAATAGAAATATAGAGGAATTATAAAATCTAATTGAATGAAGTTCAGCCGGAAAAAACTCCATCCGGAATTTCTCCTCGTCGTTCTGGAGGTGCAGCTCAATCAACGAAGGAGAAAATCTTCTTTTCTTCTTCGGGAAAACATAGAGTCAATTGATCTGTTCATAACATGGAACTCCTCTTCCTCCATTAACAATCACAACACCAGTTTTCTTCTCAATATACTCCGCTGAAGCCAGAATACGAACTGATGAACTTCCAGCCGCAGCGTCTGGAAGCTACACGTGGAACCACCCTAAACGCAGCAGCTGCGGCTGGCTCCTCCATGAGGAACCCCACCTTTAGTGATACTACCTCCTTAGCAATAGGCTGAAACCTAAGTGAGTCTATGTCGCTTAGCAACAGGAGCTGTCCTCTGTCTGATGAAAAATCAATAAAATAATTTTTTTTTTTTTTGAGAAAGCAAATAGTAACAAAACATTGTACGTTTTGAAAATATAAAAAAGAATAATGAAATCATTGATATATCTTTCAAGTTATTCAAATATGTTTTTTAAAAGACCAGAAAAAATGAGAAATTAATTACAGCTCGATATGAAAGTGATAAAAATATAACAATAACGATATCACGTAGATAAGGATAATGGTGCCTTTTTGAAATTTGAAATAATCGTGAATTAGAAAGCACCGGAAAATGTATTACGTAATTGACTAGCAAAAGTTGGAAAAAGACTCATAAAACAGTCATCCATTATTTTCACATAAATTTGAGAAAATGTTTAAATAAACAAGACAACTTCTATAATTCCTTTATTTTTTTATTTTTTATTTTTTTTAATTTTTTATTATTTCTGAAATGAAAGACTGCTTTTTCATTATTTTAATCATTTATGTTTTAAGCTTCATTATGTATTAATGGTTATTTGCATTTTCTTTGCGTGATACAGATTTCAGATCTTTATCGATGAATTATGCCCACTCTTATAACTTTTTAGCTGTGTTTAGTTTTCTTTTGAGACGACTATTAGTACATTACATCTCAACAGTTTTCTGCCAAAATTATAATCTTCGATCCATTTAAATAAAGATTCTTTTTACTCAGCGTGTCTTTGGAGCAGTCTACATGACGAAGAAACTCGTTGTTTATTTTGACTACTCAATGAAAGGCCAAATTTTTAAGTTTTGTTTTTCGCATCAATGTCCAACATTAGTGTAGCATCGCTCCACTGTAAATCGGGAAGAACCAACACCAGAATACTCTCAACATGACAAAATTGAAAAATCAAAAATTCTTCAAACTGGCCCACTCTCTATATATACAGTTGTAATGTGAGAATTTCAATTTGTAATTTATTAATATATATATATTATTATTATTATTATTATTATTATTATTATTAAAATTGTTACGAACTGAAGTCTACAGGTATAATCCAGCAGCAGTAGATTTTTTGACCAACAATAATCCTAAAAAATGGTACGGAGCAATATTTTTCGGTTTAGCATATTTTACGAATAATAATAACGTTTCAGTGTAAATGTGCGGTTAATTTTATCGATTTAATGAATGATTCATTTAAAAAAAAAAAAAAAAAAAAAAAAAAAAAAAAAAAAAAAAAAAAAAAAAAAAAAAAAAAAAAAAAAAAAAAAAAAAACCTGTGCCACAACTTCTCTTGAAGAGTCTTCGGTTGAATTGGTTGAATTGGCAACGATTTGTGAAAAAACTTTCCTTAATATGTAGCGAGAATGTATTTTAATAAATTTAAATATTATATAAATTATAATTTTACGTTGTGAAGATGCGATTTGTAAGACACTTTAAAATCAATTATATCTAAAATGGTACACAAGGTGTAATTCCTTGAAGATTTTTTGACGAATTTCCTCAAGACTTTATATCTTTCTCCTATTTTGGATTTAGTCTTAGTTTCAAGACTAAAGCAACAAGAAACTGCTCGTCGTTACCGACTACTTCAACATTTACTAGACAAACGATCAAACCTCCCAATTCATTACAAAAGACTTGTTTACATGACTGTTATTAGACCTATTTGGACGTACGGAGTTGAGCTTTGGGGCTCTACTAAACCATCCAATTCATCTCGTATCCAATCCTTACAATCCAAAATCCTTCGAAAAATCCTAAATGCCCCTTACTTTGTCACCAATAAGCTTATCCATAAATACCTTAATGTTCCATATGTTGCTGAGTTAGCCTAAACCAGATACCTATTATTTCATAGTAAGCTCCATAACCACTCAAATCCATTAGTTTCTCAATTTGCTTCCCACTCCATTCCCGATAATCCTTCGAAGCATCTGAAAAGAAGATCTTTTCAAGTTGTTACATGTCATTGTAATCGTTATCAGCTCATTTACTTAATGTACATATTTGTATAGTTGTAAATTTCAATAAGTTGATATATATATAAAAAAAACGTCTTAGTTTCAGAAAGATAGGACGAATTTCGAACGCCATCTTGCTAGATCTGTCTAATTACAGTGAGACTTAGAGCAATATTACGATCAAATCAATACATACAATTCCTTTCTGTCGATATAATATCTTACAAGGGGATGTTTTGCAGTTGTAACTCACAGATTTGAATGCCGATTTTTGTGTGGGTAGTAGGGACCTATTATAGAGCAAAACTAGAGTTATAGCCGCCAATGAGGACAATACATACTTTTGTTATGCTCAAGACACCACCCGGCTTTAGGGTGCTTAAAAACTCTAAAAAACACTAAAGGTAAGAAATAATTATTTTTGATTGCGACAAAATTAAGTTTCTGAATGGTTTTTGAGATGAGGATTCTGGAAACAATATCAGTTTTTAGTTTAAAAATTTTCCTCACCTATATTATATAAATAAGACGTTTTAAAATGACATATTTTTATTTCAAACTGCATAGAAATCCTAAGATTGATGAATAATCTAAAATTAATATGAGGTTTTGGTTAAAAAAAATGTATATATTTTTTAAATGGTCTTATTTGAAATTTATTGTATAAAAACTAAAATAATAATAGAAAAAGATCATTTTATATCAGTCTTATTTATATAATATTGGTGAGGAAAATTTTTAAACTAAAAACTGATATTATTTTCAGATTCCTCATCTCAAAAAACATGTTTGTTTTTTTGTCTAAATCAAAAATAATTATTTTTTACTTTTAAAATTTTGTAGGATTTTAGAAGCTATCTCTCATATTTCGCAATCGATTAACAAAATTTTAAGGTCATCTAGAAGCCTTAAAACTGCTTAGGTTAGCCCAAATCCGGAGGTCGCTGGATTTCTCCTTATTGAAATATCGCAAGTTATAGCTGACCTTGGATGTTTTCATTCACATCGGTTTTTGTCCACTGAAATCGGGAGTAAATCCAATGTTATGCGCATGTATAAAAAGCAGAATGTATGCTGATTCTAGTGATGCTATTACTGTTGTAATCGGTTGAAAAAAGCAGTTGTTATGGCCAGTAGAAAATGTTGATGAAATCTCTCAAATTCAAAATTTTAACCTCCTCGAAAGGGGTAAAAAATCAATATTTTATGATTTTGGTAAAATTTCACATATAAGGGTTTTATGGTGCGTTAAATCGAGATTTGAGGTCAGTTGTTCATGAAAAAAAGTTTCTACTGTTTTACAGCGGATTTCCTTGGAATTTTTTTCATTTTTTTAGAGTTTTTAAGCACCCTAAAGCCGAGTGGTGTCTTGAGCATAACAAAAGTATTTTTATATCAAATACCTCACATAACTACAATTAAACGTGAAAGAATCATTTCTCTATCTTGACTGAGAGCTGAAAAAAAATAAAACGTGATTTTCATATATATTTTTTTTTTCTCGGCTCCTAATGCCCATCTGTGAGTTACAACTGCAAACGTCCCCTTGTCAGTAAATTGTGAAACATATCCTATTGTTCAGTTTCATATTACTGTCCGTTTGCAGTGAAAGCATTGTTATCTGTGAATAACGAGGATAACATTGTGTTCGGATTTATATTGACGGGATAACAGACTATTTGCGGTATTTTACAGCACTAGGCTTATCGTTAAAGTTTTTGGCAAAACTGTTTTCTATGAGGTAGCGACATCACATGCAAATATTTCATTATTGTTCTTATAAATAAAATCAAGTCAGAGCCATTTTGAAGCTATGATTCAACACTCAGCATTTTCAAAAACTTTGAAATTTATTCCGTGGAGGTCCAAAATAATACAATTGATGAATTATTTGTCACTTAACAACATTATCGTATATTTCCTCATAAATTAGTTGACTACCCCACCCCTATTTCTTTCTACTACTCCACATTTCACTCTATGAACCAATAACTTCAAGAAACCCTTCCGCTTTGAGTCCTTAGGGTAGTATCGCCTATGCTTGATTTTTTCTATTACATTTTTTAAAATAATTTGTATAATTTGTATGTTAAATTACTGATGTTTTAAAGTTTGTATGTTTTTACAATTCATGATAAATGTTTAACATTCAAAACTGGCCTTTGAATAAAAAATACCGATAGAAGCTGCAAAAAATGATGAACCCTTATTATATTGATCCTTCTATACCATCGTGCGTACTTCAAACAAATTAATATGGAAACCATTGCACTCTGGCAGAATAGGTTGGCAATCTGTAGGGAAATCCGTTTTTCACCTCTTGTTCCGTAAGTTTCAACAAACAATATAAAATTAGTCGTTGCATTAACGTTGCAAGAGCCATAAAGATTGCCAAATCCATGAACATTTAAGAAAACAATTTTTAAGGACTCGTCTTGTCACTTGTCCCGATCCACTATAGGCTCTCCGACACCAGAGATTGAATGAGCTCTTGGTCTCAGGAAAAAGGAATCCAAAGTAGAAATTGATCTGGTTGAGCTTCCTTTCCTCTTTCGTTTTTTTAGGGGTATTGCTTGGTTGGAGATGTTAACGGTCGATTCCCCTGATGAGTCGCTTGATTCCTCTTGTTGCACCTGATTTCCTAACTTAGTTAAATCATTAACCGATTTGATAACAATTGGAATGTCTTGATCAGTTTTTTTTTAAGAAAAATGTTATTGTATTTGAACCATACAAATTTATATCCCTGGATTTTCTGAGCTTCTTTGGCTTTCTTGAATAAGAAATGGTTAATGGGAGACAATAGTTCGTTAACATATATTTGTTTTGATGAAGAAGCATCAAATATATTACTGTTTAATATATTTTTCTTCTCCTTACACTTTCCAAGAAAATCAACCTTATCATGATTTCTCACAAACTTAATGATTATAGGGGGAGAGTGGTATTTTGATCTCATTCTATAGAAGGAATCAATATTTGTTAAGTCAAATGACAAACCCAGGCTAAAAAAAAAAGTTTTTGCAATATTTCACTCAAAACTTCGTCTGAAACTTTAGGGACATTAGAGACCTTGACCGTGTTATAGTACAATTCCTGAGAAATTGAATTGCATGTATTCTTGAGGATATCAATCTCTTTTTTCAGCAAAATATTTTCACGCCTAAGCTTGTTACTGTCTTCTAAACAGTCTATATTAAAAATTTCAGGGACTGTGATATATTGGGGTTTTCTGAAACATGGGTCACAACAGATAATCGGAGTAATCCTGTTTTTTTATCGGATTATAATCATATAGCAGTGAATGCCACAAGAAAAAACACAATGGGTCGTGGGATAGGAGGTCTGGTTATGTATTTTAGAAACTCTATTATTGTTCGTACACTAATTTTAAGAGAATTTTTTCTTTGCTCGCTTTTAAATTTTGGTAGAAAACAATTAATTGTTGGTCTGATCTATTGGAACTATGGAACTGAGCATAACTATATCATTGATATTATAAAAAAAAATATATCTTCTCTTTTAAGAGATTATGAAGGAATTAATATAGTCATGGGTGGTGACTGGAATGCAAGGATTGGGGGCCTTAATTCTTTTGAGGAGGATTTGTTTGAAGATTGCTGTCTCAGTAGTGAACGTGCTTCTCTGGATAACATCGTTAACAAAAGAGGAGAAATATTGGTTGAACTCATGGAGGAGTTAGGAATGGTAATATGTAATGGTCGCTCACCAACTGATGCCCATGGCCAATTCACATTTATGAGCCAAAATGGTTGTAGCGTCATTGACCATGTGTGGGCTTCCTTTACTTGCCTCAATGATATTGTAGACTTTGAAGTAGCACCAACTTACGCATTATCTGACCATGAATTATGTAAAATCACGCTTTACTCCTCACAGAAGAAAATTCAATCAAGTACAACCTCTAACTCGTTTCATTTATCCAGGAATCAGCTTACATTGGATCTTAACAAAGCCATTTTAGAATCTTCAGATGTAAGTCTGGAGCCATATTCAAAGTCATCTGAACAGTTTCTTACTTTTTTAACGGAATGTATGAAGGAGGCAGGGTTACTAAAATTTTCAAGAAGAAATAAGAAACAACAGACATGCAATAAGCGCTGGTTCAATTGTAGATGCAAACTTCTGAAAAAAAACAGGTAGCAAATTCATACAAACAATGGCGAATCTCTAATCACTGCCCTAATAAACTAAAAAACTATTTTGAGGCAAAGAAAACTTACAAATCAGTAATAAAAGAAACTAAAGATATATATTTTAAAAAAATAAAGGATAAACTTAGAAATACTAAATCTCCTTCAGAATTTTGGAATGTTGTCAAGCTGTATAGGTATAGGCGAACCCCTGATAGTCAAATTACATTAAACCAATGGGAAAATTTTTACCGCAATATCCTTCCAAACCAATCAGCCAGCTTATGTAAAATTTCGTTCTTTCACTACTTTACGCCTGAATTAGATTCTCCTTTTTCACTTGAAGAGCTTACTCATGCTATTAACAAGACGAAAAATAATAAAGCTACTGGTTTGGACCAGATTCCCAATGAATGTTATAAACTACTGCCAGAAAAACAGGTACAGTTGCTTCTAGACATTTTCAACAGCATCTGGGAACAAGAGAGTGTTCCTCCTTCTTGGAATAAAATAAAAATGTTTTTATTATATAAAAAAGGAGACAGAAATGACCCCCATAATTACAGAGGTATTGCTATATTCAACACTATTACAAAAATATTCACAAGCATCATCAATAGAAGACTAACAAAATGGGTGGAGAAAATGAATATATTACTAAAAGAACAGATGGGATTTAGGAGTGGCAAGGGGTGCCGAGATTGTGTATTTGTTTTGAATTCTGTTATAAATATAGCTCTGAGGCTCAAAAGGAGGAAGATATTTGGAGTTTTCGTTGATTTTAAAAGAGCCTTCGACTCTATAAATCATGGTAAAATTTGGCAGAAATTATATGATGTAGGTGTCGGAGGGAAAACTCTGCGTTTTCTCATGAATTTTTATGCTTCTGTAGTCTTTTCAATTTCTGATGGGATCAATGTATCAGCTGAAATTCCGGTATCCTCGGGTGTACTACAGGGCGAGATTTTGAGCCCTCTATTATTTTTGCTCTTTATTTCAGACATTATTAAATTTTTTGAAGATAGAAATGTGAGAGGGATAAGTATTAACAGTTCAAAAGAAATCCTAATGCTACTGTATGCCGATGATTTGGTTATGCTTGCAGATTCTTGGGTTGATGCTAAGTTAAAATTGAGAACTTTATCAGAGTACTGCCAACAAAATAAACTTGAGGTCAACATAGCCAAAACAATTGTCATGCCATTCCACAAAGGTCGACTTGGAAATGTGAGGAACTTGTATTATGAAGAGCAAATGCTGGCTTATAAGGACCGATTTACTTATCTTGGTGTACCATTGACTTGCTCTGGTAAATTTAGAGCTGCATCTGAATATTTTGTGGCTAAAGCAACAAGTGCCAACGCAGCAGTGATGCAAATTCTTCAGGCCAGTTCTTCAGATTCTTGGAATTCAAAAATCACAATTTATGAATCCTTGTCACAGAGTGTTTTATTGTACATGTCAGAAGTGTTGGGCATGGCTTACCCGGACATAATTGAAAGATCACAATTATCATTCCTGAAGGGTATTTTACATCTTCAGAAAAACACCCCAAATTCCTATGTCAGGCTGGAAACAGGTACAAAACACACCCAGGTAAAAGTTTTTGCAAGGATGCTAACATGGTGGATCAAAATTTTAAATATGGCAACTGATGAATTTCCAAGGATTTGTTACGGCAGGCTTGTCGAATTGATTGGAAATCCTTCCGTGCCCTTTAATTGGGCAGAACAATTAATGCTACAATTGGAAAGGATCGGCGCAATTGACAAATGGAATAAACAGGATGCGAATGTTGTTAAAGAAAATATCTCAAGCCTGAACATGGCATTTGAGAGTCATTATTTGTCTGTGGACATTGAACATGCAGTCAACTCTCACTACAACACCCATTACAGACACCTTAGCTCTCTTGGAGGTGGTGAAAAGTATTTGGTCATGAATTCAGACATCCAGAAACTAAGAATTATCGCACAACTCCGTTTAGCTAGCTCCAGGGTCTCCAAAATATATTACAATAGAAAAAGCTACAGTTTTAATACAGAAAATCCCTGCCCGATGTGTAACTCGGGACCAGATTCACTTCACCATTTAATAATGAATTGTTCAGTTTATGAGATATACAGGAAAAGGTTTTTTAGAAGAATTCGTTCCGCAGAAGATGATGACTTTTGGTTATGTTCATGGCTGACAATAGATAATGAAAAACATTTAAATAATTTATTTTTTTATATGAAATATTGTCTGAAATTAAGAAATAGTTTGCTTTAACTTATTACTAGTTTTCCATTTACTTTTTGTTTTTGTATTAAAAGTCTGCCATTTGTTTTTTTCATTTTTATGTATACTTATGCATTAATTTATCATGTATATAGTTAGATCAAATTTTGGGTTAATATCTCTTGTTTAGTTTGTAAATAATTTTCTTATTTTATTTTATTTTTGTTAAAATAATTCTAAATTGTATAACAGCTCTCAACTCATTGCTCTAAAAATTGTATTTATAAAGCAATAAAAATAAATCAAATCAAATAAAATTAGTCATATAAGTAATTATACGTTATTATTTTTTTCATATAAGAATATAATTTGAGGAACATATAATTTTGTTCGAAACATATTTTTTAAGCCAATTTACTCGTTTTATGGTTTTATTACTTTCTTTCAGAAATATGAACTTCGGAAATCTACAACTGCTGTTCAAAATATATATATATATTATGTTAAACTTTATATATATATTTAAATAAAACTGTGAAAGTGAAAGGAATGCGTATATCTTATCCCTTTTTTTTTTTTTTTTTTTTTTTTTTTTATTTATTTATTTATATTACAATCAAGCTCTTTACGAGCTTATTAGCAATTTTTTTTTTAACAATAATTACAAAAATACACTATTAAAACATATATACACAAGATATAGTTTTATTTTTCAAAATTAAAAATCTTCAAATGTCAATAACTTTGAATGTAAAGCACAAGACCCTATATTAGGTCATGGGGCTTCCTTCTCTTTAGCCTCCTCACTAGTCCATCGAAGTCCAGGAGATGGGCGGCCTCGGTGTTGACGTGGTCTCGCAGGCGATCCTGATGCGACTGGCCGTATTTTTGGATTACCTCCTCCACGGTTGGCATGCGAAGGTCTCTGTGAAGATCATCGTTCCTAATGTACCAAGGTGCATTTACGATGCCCCTTAGCACTTTATTTTGAAATCTTTGGATTATTTTTCTGTTGGAGTCCCTCGTGCATCCCCACAGCTGGATTCCATATGTCCAGATTGGCTTCAAGACCTGGTTATATATTAGTATTTTATTGTTTACTGACAGTTTGGATTGTCTGCCTAGGAGCCAATACAACTTTTGATAACTCAAATTTTAACATGTTCTTTCCATCGGAGTTTTGCGTCCAGTGTCATCCCGAGATATTTAGCCTGGTTTGAATACGGGATCACTTTATTATTTATGGTTAAGGGGTGATAGTTGATTTTTTTGTTAGTAAAATCAACATGTACGGATTTTGTTTCATTTAGTTTAATTTTCCATTTTGAGGTCCATCTTTGTATATTGGCTATTGTTGTGATTAATTTTCTTGTGGTTTCCTGATTGTCATTTCCGATGGAAAGAACAGCTGTGTCATCGGCGAAGGTGGCCATGACGCCTTCTTCAACTTCTGGGATATCGGCGGTATAGAGCAGAAAGAGTATGGGACCTAGTACACTTCCCTGCGGAACACCGGCACTTATTTCATAGAGCCCAGAATATGCATCTTCTTGCCTTACTCTGAAGTACCTATCAGATAGGTAGGACTTCAAGAGTAGAACATATTGTCCGGGGAGAATTTTATTAAGCTTATTGAGTAGCCCTTGATGCCAAACTTTGTCAAATGCCTGTGTTACGTCCAAAAAGACAGCTGAGCAGACTTTTCCTTCTTCAAGTGCTTTCTCAATTTGATTTATAATTCTATGTACTTGATCGATAGTTGAATGTTTCTTCCGAAAGCCGAACTGATGATCAGGTATCAATTTTCTTTCTTCGATGAGGGGCATTAATCTCTTGAGGAACAATTTCTCGAATAGTTTAGACAAAACCGGTAATAACGATTTGGGGCGGTACGAGGTTACCTCTTGAGGTGGCTTTCCTGGTTTTTGGATCATGATGACTTCTGCAATCTTCCACATCTGCGGAACGTAGCTAAGTCGGAATGCCGCATTTATTATTGTCGTTATTTTAATTATAGCCTTTCGTGGAAGAGCTTTTAATATTTCTCCTGTAATGAGATCATACCCGGGCGCTTTCTTGGTAGTGATTTCTTGTTTAATATTATTTTTTATTTCTTTGATGGTGACTGGTGGAATTTTAATATTCATTTCTGCAAATGGTGCTTCATCGGAAAGTTCCACTTCACAATTATGCGGAGAAAAAATTTCCTTAAGGTAGCGAGCGAAGACTTGAGCTTTGCTTTGATTATCTTTAACCCATATGTTATTGGTATCCTTCAATGGTGCAGCCTGTAACATTGGTCTCTTATAAGTCTTAGTTGCCTTCCAGAGTGAATACTCAGTGCTATTATCATTCGTCAGTTCTCTCAAGAAGTTGTTGAATGTTTCATTTTTTATTTCTTGGATTGCCTTCCGAAGCTTAGCTGCTAATCTATTCCATTCAGTTTTTGCTTTTGGCATACGAGACTTTTGCCATTTTTTCCTTGCTTTCCTTTTTTCTCGGATAAGTTTAACTATTTCTAGCGGGTAACAGTTTCCATTAAGTTTCCTCTTTATTACTGGCGTGTTTTTCCATGCTGATTGCTGTATATCAGTAACAAGCTTATTAACTTCATCATCGATTTTTTCTTTCGATGAAAGTGAAGATTTGAGGTCAATTTTTCTAGCCAGGTCAATCTTAAAGCTTTCCCAGTCAGTTCTTTTATTGCTCAGAGATGTATTTGGTATATTTTTAATAATCTTTTCACTGAGGGTGAGAATAATCGGGGTGTGGTCGGAGCTTAGTTCCAAACTTTCTTCTATTGTAACGTAATTGGTTGAAATGTTTTTTATAACAAAGAAATCTATTAGGTCTGGTCTGGTATTCTATTTGAATCAGTTGCCCAATATGTCGGCTTACCAGTAGATAGAGGATGACAACCGAGTTCCTGCATTGCATTGGATAGTTCTCTACCTTTGGTAGTAGTAAGGCGTGATCCCCACTGGTTGTTTTTAGCATTAAAATCACCACCAATGACAAATCTGTTACCAAGCTGACTAAAGAGATTTATGTACTGCTCTTTCTTTAAGGTATACCGCGGAGGACAATAGATACTGGCAACAGTTAACGGATAGCTCTTTGTCTTAACGGTAATTGCTGCTGTCTGTACTTCTTCTCTTTCTATCTTAATATTTTCATAATGGTTGATATTTTCTTTAATTAACACCCCACTTCCTCCCCTTGCTGAGTTACTTGGGTGTATTGCATGATAAAATCTGTATTTTCTGAACTTGAAGAAACTTTCATTTGTACAATGCGTTTCTGATATAAGGCATATATCAATGTTATTTATTCCCAAGAATACCTCAAGTTCGTTTTTATTTTTTGACAGCCCATTGGCGTTCCAAGCAGCTATAATAAGGTTAGCCATTATTTCCCCTTGGATTTACGCCCCGGTTTGGGCTTATTTTCAATTTTGGTCAGCCTTTGTTTTATATCTTTGTATTGGTCATTGATTTGTTTTAGTGAATTTTGAAATTCTTCCATTTCTTTTAAAAGCCGTTGTAAGATATTTTCATCAATGTTTGTATTTTCTTCAGTTTCTGTAATAGGTGATATTTCCTTATTGTTATTGATTTTCTCTTCTATTTGTTCGTGCTTATTTTCTTGTACTATTTTCACAATCTGTTTTTGCTCTTGCTGCGATTGGATATTTTTTCTATTTATTTTATTTCTATTTTTTTGTAGTTCTTTTGCAATAACACAACCTCGATAGCTAGCCGGATGTTCACCATCACAGTTTACACATTTTGGTGGGCTTTCTTTTGATTTGTTGCATTCTGCTGTTATGTGGTCACCTGCACATTTCACGCATCTAGGTTTTTTCCCACAAAAGTTCCTAGTATGGCCAAACTCTTGGCAATTTTTACATTGTGGTATGAGTTTCGTGCCTTTTAAAGGGACTATTTCCACTGATTGTTGCAAAATGTGCTTTATTTTTGTGATGTTATCAATGTTTTCATTATTCGAAAAACTTAATATAAACATATTTAAAGGTTTTTTATCTTTCCAGGATAACTTTGGCGTAACTTGTTCGATTTTATAATTCAAACCTTTTAGATATTCTTCTATATCTTCAGTCGACCATCTTATCCCTTAAGAATATTTTATAATTATGTTTTTTGCAGATAGAAAGTCTATTAAAAAAACTAGATCAAAATGGACAGAAAAGCGAAAAAAATGTCAAAAAGAGAAAAGTTTTAAATACAAGGAAAACATAAAGTTAATTATCAAATACAATCTCCTCCAAGGCCATAAGCCATCAAGTCATCGAACAGTAAACGACCAGGAAGTTATTTATCGAATACCATCCCCACGAAAGTTCATAATGAATATTAAAAAAAAAATCATGTTGTTATCGAAGGTATTGAAAACTTTGTCACCAGACATCTTATTCGGTCATTTAAAGCTTAATAATACCGAAAATGTGTATTTCTTAAATCAAAATTTAAAAATCATAGATTTTTCGTAATTACAATGTTAGTAAAATTGTCAGAAATGAAAAAAAAATTATAGTATCACAGCTTGGAAATGGAGCTTGGTGAAAGAACATTTTGATAAAATTCATTGTTTTGTTAGATTTAAGAAAATTTTTCAAAATTTATTTGGATTAGTTAAAATCAATTAAAATTTAAAATCATTAGAGTTGAAAAATAATTGTAAACAATATTTATTCATTTTAGCTGATATTATGTATTTTTATAACTGCGTCCAACAGAATTTCTGATACTATTTTTGAATGGTACTAATTATGAATGTACCAATTTTTTTTTACTATGGACAAAACTTTATTTTACAACTATGCTCATATTCCTCTAAGGAGAACCGCATTAGCCTTACATTTTAATCAAACTATCCCCCTTAAAAAAAACAAAATAAATTAAAAAGCTTTCATTCGATTTAATGTGAACTATAGAAAAACCCAAATACCACGGACGGAGTGCCTTAAGGGATGAAATGTGGCCCAATAGCGGGAATGTTCCCCCTCCCACCCCTCTAATGTTTCTCCATTTGACTGTAGTGGTGTAACAACTAAGTGTGATGAACACTGAAGGATGGGGAGGAGGGGATGAAGAGGGATGAGAGGGGGGGGTGAAATGCCCCATAAAGAACCACTGCCTTACTAATTCAGCACTAGTGGCCACCGCCTTCCGACGACTTCCGATAAGGAGGGATATAACTCAATATCTACTTCACTTAGCCTTCTGAATCCATATCTCCGCCTCCTAGATATTGAATATGACCAATATCTTTAACGCCAATGGTTATTTTCCTATTTCCATTTTTATTGGTCAATTTACTTGTTTTTTATTTATAATTTCCAAAATGTCTGGTATAAAACCTAATATATTTGATTGATTTTAGCCTAATGTATCTTTTTAATTTTAGCAATTTTACAAGTGGATAAGTTGGCTGTTGATTTTAGATAAATTTTATAGGATATAATATAATATGGATGAAAAATGTTTTTATTTCTGTCATACTTTTTTTACAGCTACAAAATAGCATACAGCAATGAATCCGCTGACAAAAGATAGCGCCTGTTCTGTTAGGTTACTATTTGTACCGTATTTAACAGAAACTCCTCCTGGCGATAACATGATTTCGAAAGAAAGATTATTTGTGCAGATCATTGATCAAGCTTTCTATGAAAATTCTTACACTTTCTGGTAGCTAAGGTAATTCATTACCTTAGCTACAAGAAAATGTAGTATTCATACTTTACCGCCGATTCTTTTTAGCTAAAAAAAAATGTAGGGCATTTAACGTTCCACAAAAAAGATGTATAAACTATAAAACAGAGAAAAAGTAAAGAACTTTAACCGTTTTTTCTCCCCTCCCCAAGTTTTCTAAAATTCCTTCAGGTCGAAAACATCGGATATTTACTACTAGCCAGGCATATATAACATACTAAAATTTCATATATCTGTTTCAGGTTAAATTACAAATTTTTAGAAATAAAGAGTATTTTTTATTTAACATGATTATCCAACAGTTTATTTTAAGGATATTCAATTAATCATTGTTGAAAAGATACGTTACCAAGAACTTCATCTGGACAAACACCGCAGAAGAATTCACATGTAAGATAATAACAAGAAACTGCGCGTTGTTTCAATTTCTTCAACGTTAACAAGAAAAATGCTCTAAGATGTCGATTAATAACAAGAGATTCTTTTGCTTGACAGTAATCAGAACTATTTTTACATGTAGAGTAGAGCTTTGTGGATTTAGCTCGTGTCCAAGCCTCGCAAACTAAAATCCTTCCAGATATCCTTTATGCTCCAGACAAATAAACTCACCCATAAAAATCTTAATGTTCCATTTGTTGCTGATTTAACCCAAACCAGATACCTGTCCTATTATAGTTAACTCCATAGCAAATAAAAGCCAATAGTCTCTCGACCTACTTTCCATTCTATTCCCAATAACTCAGGCGCCTGAAAAAAAATAAATACGGTCACTTTACAAGCAAGTGACATGTGATTATGAAGACCATCTTCACATTTACTAGATGTATTTTTGTTTTTTTTTTTTTTTTTTTTTTTTTTGTCCAAAGCCTACAATCAAAATTATTGTGCCTGTATCGATATTGATCAATATATTCGACGTATCATATGTGAAGTACATAGAAAAAAACAATATTGGTTTCAATAATATATGATCCCTTCCACTGTAGAAACCTTCGCCTTGTCTACGGCCTCGCGATTTCCTGACCACCTGCCTTCTTGGGCAGCTATAATATCTCATTTCACAGCTCAGAACATTTCATAACAAATGACTAACGTTCGAAATACAAAGTCGTCGTTACCTAAGAACAGAAATTACGAGGCCTGCCATTGGTTGAGTAAACATGAACAGCAGTCGTAAGATTAAACCTGCGCCCCACCCTTATTAATTAACTTGGAATAGGATGAGGGTAAGGACTTGATTCCCCTCAACAATAAAAAGTTGAAGAAATTGTTGGGAAAAGGTTGCTATATACAGAACCCGGAAATATAAATGTTTATTTGTGCTTTAGTCAGTTTTGGCAATATTAATAAGGTTAGGACTGAAAAACATAGTAACAATAGCAAGTAATATAAAGTAACCTCCTATAGCGGAGAGTGAAATAAAAATATTAATCAAGGACCCTAAAGAAAAGGCCAGAAGAATATAACAATACAAGGTAGAAGATTTATATCTGCAGAATTCATGTTATATTTATCTAATTTAGAATATACATTTATATTATCTAATATAGAATATATTAGAATAATAGAATGCACAAAAACAAATACAAAGAGTTTTGTTATAAAAATATTAAATAAAATAACCATCTGATTAGCTATTTACAATTGTCCAAATAAAAAACAAACACGAACAAAGGAAAAACAGATGAAAAAAAAAATGATGAAAATTCAATACCTATAGGAAGAAATAAAAAGAATGTACATCTACTGCATACGATAACAGAATGAATACAATTTTTGGATGAAGTTTAACCAGTAGTTTCAATCTGGAGAGAAGGGAGGTATTAAAACAGACGGGATTGAAATTTAGAGATGGAGCATTACGGATGTTATGGTGTAATGAATTCCATAAGAAAGTTGAACGGGAAATAATGTAACGGTCAAATGATGCACTCTTATAGGAAGAAAATACAGGTCTGAGTTGCGGGATCTAGTGAAAGAGTAAGCCAAGGATTTGAACTGGAAGAGATGAAGGATAAAGCCATTTTAACTTTATTACAGATATGATGTGTGAGAGGGTTTTGGAACCCAAATGATAAACCTGATAAAACAGTTTGTTATTATACTGGTTTCTATGATAAAAATAGGTTAATAATAAGAATACGGTGAAGAACAATAAAATAAAATAAAAATATTCTATCGAAATTATATTATTAACTGCGAGAATCGAACAGTTACATATAATGCTACACTGTCCTTGTGAGCATCACAATCCATTCTCCCGATATTGATTAGCAAGATTAATCCACCTTGTGCAGGAACAGAAGACAAAGGAGGGAGCTTTGGACTAGAGGATTGGAGGAGGATGTGGATGAAAGGCGGTACCTCAGGGTCAATATTGACTGTCCACTGAGGGCAATCTAGCTAATTGGAGGAGTGTGGTAGTATGGTAGTGTGGGAGTGTGTCCTCTGCGGTGCCCGGGGCCTAGCTCTGGAGCCTTGCCCACCGCAGCTGCTAGGAAGGAACTCTACTTTAAATCAGCCAGATAAAGATGGAGATACCAAATAAAATATACCAGTCCTCAATCCACTACATTGTCAGGAATGCGATATTTGGTAGTTGATAAAGGTTTTTGTGGTACAATGTTTTAGGTATGAAAGGTTTTTTATTTAAATAACCTAGGCTTTCTTTACACCAGCCCACTTGAAAGAATAATTGCATCTAATTTCATTCAAGTAATATAAAGGTTCAATAAGAGAAATATTGATTTCAAGACTTTAAGTAAATCAAGATCAATAGGCAACTGACCGTACGAAAATAAGAAGAACTATTCAAGATCGTTTACGAACTCTGTAAACGATTAGGCTTAGTCTTGGAATAATTTTTATGATTGAGTAGACAAAGCGATTATAAATTCCTTCACATAAAAGGTATGGAACGACAAAGCGGCAGAATGGTAGACAAAAATTAAATTTGTTATTGTTTATTCGGGCTTAATGTCCTTATTCTACAAGTAACCAACCGATTCTAGCCAGAGTGATAAGGACTCATTTCCAGGGTTTGCCACAAAATAAATTTTAACCAGCCCAAATGGGATTCGAACCTTCTGTAACGAGCGCACTCAGACCCTTGCCCCAACTCACTCAGCCGTCGAGTACCCTGAAAAAATTATACTGTATCACTTAACCACTTTGAATAATTGTTATTGAATACTGCCTCTGAAAAATAACCATAAGCACAAAAAATTGGTTTTGACCTCCGAAGCCTCCTTGGGAAGCTCCCTAAGGTGAGGCTTTAATTACCAGAAGTCATTCTTTTTAAGATACATTGTTGTAAATGTTGTTTTATCTTCAAACTACATATGTTGAAAAAAAGGGAACCATCCTCTATTAAAAATGTTCAGAACAGCTGGATAAAAAACGGAACCAGAGTGGGAAAAAAATGTACTTATTTTACTCATTATCTCTAACGACCCCTAATCCTAGTGCCCCTTACTGCAGTGCGAATGTTTCCAATTGTCCTTATCGAGTTTCTCTTTGCCAGTTCTTTATTTTGCCAATTATTTTCTTTCTAGCTAACAATTTATTTTTATTTTTTGTGTAGACGTTGCTTGAAAGACCCTCACCGCCTTATTATGGCCTGGGCTTTTCTCGTTCCTGTGTTCCTGACGTGCCCTCAATCGCCCCCTTTAGCTTTGACAGCAGTGATTGCAGTACATTGGTTCACTGTGGTAATTATTTGGTAGAAATAAGATGGTAATGTTCATGCTTTTTTACTTATTCATTTACAATTAGTCTACAGAAGGATAATGTTTGTCGAAATACAGTTGTCGTAATATATTAGTTTTAGGAGTAGTATTGTAGGATAAGGTTGAAATTTTTTAATCAAATCTATTTATTGAATATTACATCTAGATAAAACACATCAAGCAAATGAGTGGAATGGGCCTAATGACTTGCAGGGAAACTGATTATAAGGTCTACGCCTCATATTACTATAAAAGAAAACCCTACATTTCCGAATATTTGTTACTCAATTTTCAAAGGTTAATCCTAATCTTTATTATAATCTGAACTCTCAAATATCATCTAGTTCAACTAAAATTTAACCCTCCAAAATGATTAAAACAGCAGTGGCTTCGAGGTCTACTGTATAATTTGGAAATGAAGAATTTTATGTTCGTTGTATTTCAGCTTATTTCACTCTTCTTTGGTTGACTTTTGGCAAAAGGGTTAAAGATCTCGTTGAGTTCTGATTTACTTTTAATATGGGGAATGGTAAAGAATCATAAATCCTCAGCTTAAGGTATTGTAAATATACAAATATGTTATTGTAATTTTTTTTATTTTATTAATTTATTTTATAAATATTATTATTCCTTATCACATTCTAATATTTAATATAAAAACAAACAAAAAGTTTAATGAATTGAATATTACTTGAGTTTCATATTTTCAATTTATTTATCTTGAATTTTTACGGATTTGGACGAGAACCCTCTCAAGCCAGCCAAGTTGAATCCAGATTAGGGTGCAAATCTCCAACAACGTGTACTGCATCCCTCTGCACCCCTCCATTGTCTATTCCATTGGTGTTCACCGCTTTCTGACTCCTTCCGCCTGAAGGATTGGAGTGGTAAAAGAAAACGAACGTCTACAAGATAATAGACTCTATCAATAGCTGCGGAACTCATGAAGTACATATTTCATAAAATCTTCGTTGTGAATCCATCTCTCTTACAAGTTTGAAACTGAGTCACAGATTATAGAAAATAATGATCTTTGGCTCTGAAAAAACATAAATACGTTTTAAAATGAACAATAACATCACAAAAATATCATGTTTACACGACCTGATACCTGCCTCAATCTTGCTTCATCTGACTAGTAGCCAATAAAGTTATGATTTTACATAAAATTAATTCATAACAAATTAAACTTTTCAAGATTAGTTTATATTAATATGTAAAACAATTTTTAAAAGTCAGAACAGACATACATCCAAAATGGTGGATCGAAGCTACATTGTGATGGGGTGATTGCGGTCGTGAAATTTCAATCAAATTGACAGACATTATTTTACATTTCACGAATTGTAAAAATAATCAAAACGAATAGTGACCAGCTCATGATAAATGATGTTTTGCTGTTCTGTGAATAATTTATCTTTTGAAACTATGCAGCAAATGGGAAAACTTATAAAAAACACGAATCAACCGCCAGAGGGTTAAGCATAAAACGTATATGCGGTTTTACTAATGACATAAAGAAAATCACTGAAGATTTCTGAACTTTCTGAAAACTTGCCTCAGAGAACTGTTGGAACTTAGAATTATCTTACTGGGAAATAATGCAAAGCAAGAAATGTCGTTCAGCCTCCTTGCAGCATTGAGTCATGTACAAGCTACAAAAAATATTGTTTTAAGATCTATATTTGTTTATGTTTTCGTATTTACCTTCAAGATTGATTCTGTTCCCTAACAGCTATCTTTTATCACGTCTGCAAAATCTAATTAAATACAAAGATTTTTGTGATGTTTGTAGAGCTGCTTTGAATTGAAGTTTTAAAATTACCTGAGCTATTAAACACCGGAGACCATAGCATTATCTTATCTCTAGAATTCAGTTCCCTTCGAAAAAAAGAGAGAATCGGCATTTAAACTAACTGTTCCCGAAACAACAGCAAGAGCAGTGAAGAAGAAAAATTATTTCAATTTAAGTATAGTTTTGGTTTTATATACTATATAACTACAATATGACGGCGTTATGCAAAAACCAACCAACACACAATATGACAAAAATTAAACTAAATGCAACATTCAAGCAGGGAGGCGCGGTAGCTCGGTGGGTAAGGCACTTGAATACGTACCATGCTCCCGGGCCCAAGTTCGAGTCCGACTGAAGGCAGAAAATTTATTTTCTGTTATTTCGGCCGTGGATCGAATTCGAGATCGGGAGACCCTCCTAGGGCCCACCCAGCCTCCTAAAAGGTGGGTACCCTTAATTGGGGGAAAAGACCTGGCGGTTGAGCGTGAATTCTGGCCAAATCACCTCCTTTCACAACCGTTGGCTCAGAAACAGTACAGCCTACCTAAGTACTGAACCCGAGACCCTTCATGGGTTGTAAGTGGTACAAGTTTTTTTTTTTTTTTTTTTTTTTTTTTTTTTTTTTTTTTTTTTTTTTTTTTTTCAACATTCAAGCAAAAATAAACCATTCGACGATTTTAGCTATACAACAAGCTTTACTAAACTTAAAATGCAAATTAAACTGATCATCCTCACGTCATTTTTAATCTATTTAGTTTTAGCAGAAAGCATCCAAAATACTAAGTATTTTTCTAAATACTCCAAAATGAGTTACTGACCAAAACTCAAAGTGGTTGATGGAATAATAGATAATATAGACGGAAACCAGCTTTTACCCTTTGGACATAAAATTCTATACTATCAGTGCAAACAGAAGACTCACCACAACAATTCGTTCTTTCTTTCTAAAAGTGAATGTTATTTGCGTTTTGATTACATTGAAATTATTGATATTAATTTAAAACTGATTTCTGATGCCAAATATAACGATCTAATACTCTATTTTATAACCCAGGATCATAATTCTTTTTATAGGAGTTTGAAAAGTAGCTCCGAAATTCAGGAAGATATAGAGGACTAAAATGTGAATCAGTTAGATATCCAAGTTGATGAAAAAGAATAAATTTCGAGTTTCAAACAGTGATACTATTATGTATTGTTATTGTTTTGTTTAATGATTATTTTTTCAACATCATTGTATTTATTATGATTTTGAAATAAATATTGTAATATTAAAAATTATTTTTGCTACATTTATTTTATAGACCTATTTTAGAATAAATGAAACATTTTATTTTAAAAATAAATAAAATAATAATAATAAAAATGGATTTATAAAGTAGACAAAACTTAAAAAATCACATGATTGAATTATGATAATCAAATCTATAGAACCCAACCAAGCCACAAAATCCTATCAGTAATTGTCTAAAAAATTAATACTAAATATTTATACGTAAGTTGGACTGAAAACTGAACACAATCAATCAAACTTGAAGATAAATTTGTTTTTTACTTAAAGCTGAATTAAACTTTATGTGAAAATTTCGGTTTAAATTTATCTCAAATTGATGTTCTTGTGGGTTGGTTGGTTTTTGTATAACGCCGTCCAATTTGTTTTACGTTTATCCATAACTATTCAATTAATAATTGTTTCCAGTCAAAATTTATTAGGCCAAATTAACTTCATTTATCACAAAATAATTCATAATAACAGTAGGCTGATGATTGGTTCGAATCAATACGGCAGTCGAAAATAATATTATAAGAAACATTAATATCCCATACTCATTTTCTCTATTAACTTATATTCGCATATGCGAACTATGCGAATTATTAACTATTAATTAACTATGCGAATATAAACGTATAAAAGGTAGTAAGCTACTTCACTCACAGTTCACATAGCCATTTCCAATCAGTTTATGAATAAACATGATACTCAAATTTCAATGAATGATTGCAAAAAATTCTTCTGATAAAAATTCTCCTCGCGTAGGCGAGCATATATAACGCAATCGATATGGGTAGCCTCACAAGATTTACCGTATGGATAAAGATGCCCTGACCGGATACCCAAATAAGACTTATTTCCCCAAAGAGGTATTTCGGCTGGTGGGGGAGATAAGATGGTGGGAGGGAATACCTCCACGGGAGTGGCCCCGCAGTTAGAGCTACGTGATTTGAATACACCCTCTGGATCACTATAAATTAATACCATCCCACCAGATAGATTCTTCCTCGCCGGACCAATTTAAAGGGATTCCACTAACGCCTCTGGGATATTGCCTGGATTTATAGTTACAGATGGGTGCCAATACCTGTTAACCAATGTATAAATTTTAAAAGAATCGTAAGTCGCGGGTGAATCAATCCAAGAAAAGTAACAGCCAAAGAGCAGCACCATAACTATTTTATACCAATATTCCTCGCATATAGAAGTAAATATATACAAATAATACAAATTTTCGACTATTACTATTAAACTATATATATTATTGTTTTTTATTGCATATCCCTAAAGTCTTCTCCCTATTTCCCTATTAAGTTCTTACCCGCCAAACCCGTTCCCGCTTATCAGATTTGTACACTCCTGCTCATTGCTCCGCTGCCTTCAACAGATCATTCCTAATCCGATCCCCGTCCCTATGGAACTCCATCCCTTACACCATTCGCCACTCAAACACCCTTTGCACTTTCAAATATCACTTATTTAACCACCTACTGTCCATCCAGTTCCATGAAAACTGCCATTAGCCACTTAATAGTTATATAAAATATAAAAGTTTATGTACACGAAATTTTATTGTTTCTACACAATTGATTCACAAAATGAATCAAAATATTTCTGTTTCTTTTTGTCAATATTTCTGAGTTTAATCTTTATTTCTTATAATTATTAATTACTATTTCATTATATGTAATAATATTTCATAACCATCTTGAGGCTCTGTAGGCCCCTGATTGTACATTATTTTTAATTCCTACGGGACTTAAGGTCCCAGAATAAATAAAGAACTTATGTATTCTAGAAAATATAATTATTTTGTATTGGATAACCGATCAGTTAATTATTAATATAAATATAAAAGTTCATATATTGTTTTGTATTTATATCAATTTATTGAAATTTACAACTATATACATTAAGTAAATGGGCTGATAACGATTGCAATAACATCAGTAGCACTTTAATAAAAATTCTACACTAGGAGATCTCTAGGCCATCTTCTTTTCAGACGCCTCGGAGGATTATCAGGAATGGAGTAGGATGCAAGTTGAGAAACTAATAGATTTGAGTGGTTATGGAGCTTACTATGAAAGGATTGATATCTGGTATGGGCTAACTCAGCAACATATGTAGCATTAAGGTCCTTATGGATAAGTTTATTTGTGACAAAGTAAGGAGCATTAAGGTTTTTGGATTGTAAGGATTGGATAAGGGAAGAATTAGAAGGTTTAGTTGAGCCCCAAAGCTCAACTCCATACGTCCAAATAGGTGTGATAACTGCCATGTAAATGAGTCTTTTGTAGTAAAGCGGAAGGTTTGAGCTTTTGTCTAGTAAATGTTGAAGAAGTCAAAAACGACGAGCAGTTTCCTGTCGTTTTAGTCTTGTATGTGGACTCCAAGTTAAATGTTTGTCCAAGTGGAGTCCTAGGTAGCAGATCTGTTCAACAGGGATTAATGGAATGTCATTAAAGGATACTGTAGGACAGGAGGTCGTAGGTTTACGACGAAGAGTAAAGGTTATTTGGTGAAATTTATTTTGATTGTCCATTTTTGACAACATCCTTGAAGGTTTAGGATATTCGGTAAAGAGAGAAGAATAGGAAGATTTGTGGTTTACTTTGAAAGTTCTATCACTGAGATAGGAACGGATAATTAGGAAGTATGTTGAAGGAAGGAATTTGCGGAGCTAGTTTATATTTTAAATCTAATTTTACAAGGCTACATAATATGCATTAGAAATTCATCCGTCGTTTTCGACTTCTTTAACATTTACTAGACAAACGTTCAAACCGTCCGATTAATTAAAAGAGACTCATTTACTTGACAGTAATTAGACCTATTTGGACATACAGAATTGAGCTTTGTGGCTCCACTAAGCCATTCAATTCGTCTCGTACCCAATCCTTACAATCCCAAATCCTTCAAAAAATACTCAATGCTCCTTATTTTGCCACAAAGAAACTAATCCATATAGATCTTAATGTTTCATATGTAGCTCATTTGGCCTAAGCCAAATACCCTTCATAGTAAACTCCACACCCACTCGAATCCACTACTCTATATAGGACATTTATTGAAGAGGTACTAGTGAGTAGTTCCATGCATGTTATTGATATGTCATTTTAATCATTTTCCTCACTTTTACTTGTATATAATGTAGGGGAGAGTAGGATACGATGCAAGGCTGGCTGGGAGTAACTGCGATTTTTAGAGTGGCCAGAAAGGCCCTAACAACTTTGTGACGAACAACACGATTCGTGGACAAAAACATTTCTTCTCCGCACGTGTGCTGCCTTGGTCAGTTTTGTGAAAATATTTAGTACCGTTGTTATTTTATCTCAAGAAAACTATTGTGTTTTGACCACACAGCGTTATAACTAACAATTAATTTAACAAATTGAAGTGATAGGCTAAGTTACGCATTTGGATTTCTACCTTTGATCCAACGTACCATATGTTCTTGATTTAACTCAAAACAAACACCTATTCTTTCATAGTACAACTCAACAACCATTCCAATTCACGAGTATCACAACTTGGTTCCCATTCCATTCCAGATAACCCTCCGAATCTGAAAAGAAGAAGATCCCATTCTAACTTAGAACTTTTTCATACAGAACGTAATAAGTGCTACCAATGGTTAGTTTCTATACAAGAAATTAACTTGTCATTTTCAACCGACTTCAAAAAAGAGGAGGTTCTCAACTCGTCTGTATTTTTTATTTATTTATTTTTTTGTGTGTATGTTACGCGATTACTCCGTCAATTCTGGATCAATTTTGATGATTCTTTTTTAGATCGGCAGGGTATTCTTCAGAGTGGTCCCATAAAACATATTTTGAAATAAACTCACTACTTTTTAAGAAAAAAAAAACAGTTTTAGAAAATCACTGTTATATAACCTTCCACTATAAACACATTTTTTTTTTTTTTTTTTTTTTTTTTTTTTTTTTTTTTTTTTTTTTTTTTTTTTTTTTTTTTTTTTTTTTTTTTTATTGATTGCTTTAAAGTATAAACTTTATGACAATTGAGCTAGCCAATAACAATAATAATTACATAATAGTAAATAAACTTCTTCTCTTCTTTAACTTTCTCTTTTGTGCCTTTCAGCGTAGAGTTGATCCAACCCAGGACCTACGTCCGTCTCTCTGCTACGGACCTACGACTTAGACTCTCTGCTTAACTCCTTTTTCTATTGGGAAGCACTTTGACTCCATTCCATTTATTCTTACAATGCCTTTAGGAGCCTGGTACGTTGATTGGATTGCTGACCTGATGGGACGATTTTAGCTTTAAGGCACACCATATTTTTTCTCTTGGCACTGAGTCAAATGCTGCTTTTATATCAAGAAAAGCAAGGTACAGGTTTCGGTTTCGATCCCAGGCTTTCTCAGTCATCATTCTTAGGGCACAAATGTGGTCTTGTGTTTGGCGCCCTGGGCGAAATGCAGCTTGCTCTTCCTCCAGGTTATCTTTGACTAATGGCCTCAGCTTCTTTTCTAGAATCGAGATGTATATTTTATATACGACTTGGGAGAGACAAATTGGCCTTTAATTACCACATTCACTTGTGCTTTCCTTCTTGTGGATTGGTACGATGATGTTGTTTTCCCAGTCTTCAGGAATCTTCTTTTCCTCATAAATTTTCTGGAATAGACCCTGCAGCACTTTGATTATCTCCCTTCCAGCATATTTAATAAATTCTGGAAAGATTCCGTCCCTACCTGCTGCTTTCCCAACCTTGATTCTTTCTACAGCCATTTCAACCTCTTCTTCCCATATTATGTCCAGTTCTTGGTCATTATCTTGTTCCTCTCTGTTAGGGGGATCCGATTGTATCTGGTTTATTGCTTGGCCTGAGAATATTGAACTATAGAGTCTTTCCCACCTTTTTAAAATTTCAGTGGCATCTGTAACTAAGTCGCCATTTTCGTTTTTCACATTTCGAATGTTCTTTTACCTCTTAGACTTTACTTTTCTCCAAAACCTTTTAATATTTTCCCGGTAGTCATCATCCAATTCCTTACCAAAGAGTTCCCAGGACTCTTTCTTGGACTCCCTCACAGTTTGCTTGAAGCTATTCCTGTTTTGAGCATAAATAGACCAGTTCTGCTGTGACTTATTTCCTAGTAAATAAACAATAAATACAAATAGAGGAAGAGTTTTACATGTTATATAATTAATACTAACAGAAAAAGCATTTCTTCACATTATAATAATTTATACGAACAAAAGATTTTTTTTTTTTTATTACAAGCTATAATGATATATACAAACAAAGAAAAATAAAATGAAAATAAAAATAAAAACATACATTTTTGCAATTTATAATAATGGATATTGATAATAGTCTAGGGTCACAGAAGTTGTAGCAGCAATCGCAGTAGAATCCAATATTTTATTTGGTTAAATAAAAAAAAAAAAGATAAATAAATAAATAAATCACTTTTTGCTAACATATAAAACATTTAAAATAAATAGGAAGACGTTATTTATCTTTTCTGTGCTATTTTAGTATAAAATATTTTCCAAAGATAGACTTTCATCTGTTTGAACTGTATAGTCTTTTAGGTATTTATTTCGACAGTTGAATGGCTCCGCCGAAAAATGTTCTATGCGACAAACAAAATTTGGAGTAATTAGTTAAAACAAATCATAATTTAAAGTTCTTGTTAGTTTTGTAAGTTAGATTTTTTTTTCACCTTGTTATTTGTTGTACTTACATGTATAATAGCTAATGGATTGCTATATCATTCTATGATGTACTATTTATAATACATTTAAAAAACTTTAAAATTGTTACTTCAAAATTTTGTCGCTTAGAACGTTTTTCGGCGGACACATTCAATTATCGTATCTTTGGCACTCTAACAACAGATGTTTTAAGCTTTTTACGATGAATAAGCTACAATCTTCACATTTTTTATTAGCTTTAATTTTTAAACTATTATTTTTAAAAAATATTTTCAAGTAGTCATATTTGGCTATTCTCAGTTGGCTAACGGTTCTTATTTTAGTGATATTAATGTTATATTTTAAATAATCTTCCGGCTGAGGGTTATTAAAATTTAAAATTTTCATGAATAAAGAGTTATAACTTGTATTTAAAGTACGATCAATGTCTGTCGATAATAAATGATTAGTGACTGTTTCTATTATGTTATTTTTATTAGATAATAATTTTTGTGAATTAAAAAAAATTTGAAAGTGTTCTGGGATATTGCCGTAATTGTTAATTTTTTAATTTGAGATACCCACTTATATTGAAAATCTGGTTTATTGGTATATAAATCTAAAAATCTTTCGAGGCAGATACGGGGTAGTCGATTTCCTGGTAATGCCATGATTTTAATTGTAAAATTTATTTTTTTTTTTAGTCCTGGGATGAATAGCGGATTCCGTCCTGTTTCTCATCTTACAATATAATTTGGTGTGCATTTGGGCAAGAAATATAGTGGTTTAGAAATTTATGTTGAATATTTTCGATAGTTTCCAGGTAGTTTAAACTCGAGATCTTAGATGCATACATCAGTGTTGATATATTTTTATATCATATTTTATACATATATATATATATATATATATATATATATATATATATATATATATATATATATATATATATATATATATATATATATATATATACCTACAACCTATACCTACCATTTTAAAATTATATGTTTGGTGTTCAATGCTTAGACGAACCTGCAATGTTTGTATACCAGGGTTGATCAAGATTCAGTGAAACATCTTCTTCAGAGTGCCTTATCTCAAAACAACTTCGATTTAATAAATTAAATTAAGTTATCATGATACTAATAACACAATTATTAATATTATAAATGCAATATTGAAAAGTCGCCTCAACGATCAACGATATTATCGAGATTTATATAGCTACTCACAATTTATGATCAGTTATTTTTGGAGTCGGTGCCAGCCAAGAAAAGTAGTTTAACCCTGCTTTTGCAACAAAGCTTTGAATGGCAGAAGAGAACGGTGTGGCGGTGATGAAACAGTGGGAGCATCTTTACAATTACCGGCTTTATTTCGAATTCTGTTTGTTTTATTTGTTGGCACCGACTCCAAAAATAACTGATCATAAATTGTGAGTAGCTATATAAGTCTCGATAATATCGTTGATTGTCATTTAATGCTTTTTGTTTCAAAGCAATTAAAATATTATTTTTTATTTTTTATTTCAAGTTTGTATATATAGGTTTAATCTTGAAGTCAGTTTTATTTTTTTTTCTAAAAATTATTTTTTTATTATCACATTTACTTCATGTATTTTATAAAATAGTGTATACAGTTGTAAATTTCAATAAATAGCTTTTATTTATTTTTTATTTAATTTCAAATTTACTTAAAAATTTCGAATCCTTTTTTTTTTTTTTTTTTTGTCTCTATGTTAAGTACAAATAATAATACAATTACAATACGTGTCAACCGAATAAGATGAGGCGACTTTTCAATATTGCATTTATAATATTAATAATTGTGTTATTAGTATCATGATAACTTAATTTAATTTATTAAATCAAAGTTGTTTTGAGATAAGGCACTCTGAAGAAGATGTTTCACTGAATCTTGATCAACCCTGGTATACAAACATTGCAGGTTCGTCTAAGCATTGAACACCAAACATATAATTTTAAAATGGTAGGTATAGGTTGTACTAAGTTGTTGTTTAACTTTTATATTTTTATAGCTTCATATTCAAAACTGTGTGGTTACACTGAATGATTTAAATAATGGAATCTCGATAATTAAAATTCAACTAGTCAGAAAAAATTTAGTTTAAATTCAACGGTTTAGATTAAATTTCAAATATCGAATATAAAATATAATTATGTCCAATATGAGGCGTGGAGATGCAAAAGTGGATGTACCCCCTTTTGCATATCCACGCCTCATATGATGTTAATTTTAAAATGAACAAACTAGTGTATAGATAAGTTTCTATTGTATGAAGAACAACATAATTAAAAAAATGCAAAGGATTACATTCAAATGTTTATTTTAAAACTATTCAGTTAGTGAATTGCCTAAGGTATGAGGACTGGGGCGAAATCAAAATTTATATTGTGTCTTAAGATACTTACATCTTGGAGACACAAAGGTAACTTTGATTCTTTCAAAATCACTTGAATTGAAGGATTTCCTCCTTCATTTTATTTCTCACTTTCATTGCTGTTACCAACATTGTTTGGGAACTATGGGCACCATTGTTATCTTCAATATGAATGTAAAAAATAAGTAAACGAGTACGCTTGGGTCATATTTGAAATGAATGAAATCTTCAATGTTTAACTCACCCCAGTTAAGTAGAAGCCCTCTTAAACAGAATTTGTTAAACATCCCTAGAATCAGGAAAGATGGACTTCCCACCAGTCCCACCAATTAATAGTCGAATAATTACAAAAACAAATTATACCTTTGTTCAAATCATGAAGTGTGAGCGACCTTACCGTTGTTTCTTCAGCTTTAAATTATCAAGAGGACTAAAACACATTCATTTTTTTTTCTATTTATCAAGGGTTTTTAATGGACCAGAAAAAACTTCAAACTACCTTTTGAATGTATTACCCAAGAAATAAAAAAATAGTAAAATGTATGTAAAAAATAATTAAATCAATCTGCTAATGTTCCTTATCTAAAACTAGTAAACAGAATTTTTAAATAATAAATTAAGTACAAATCGTCCATTTTTACTACATTGTACATGTTTTCCTCTATATTCCATCCTATATTCAGTGTGCAATTGACACCGAGTAATAAGCTGCCCTTTACCAATTAACGTGGAACAATCAGCAAATAGAAATAGCGGATATTCATTGGTACAATGGAGCGTGATTCGACTGCAGTGCCAATTTAAATGTATTTCCGTCCAAATCAGCAGCGTATTGTGTTACATCGACATATCGTTTGGATTGCTGGTTGGTTAATCCCTATTTGTTTAACAGGCATTGGAACATGGCCATGGTACAATAGGATTAACTACAGTAGTACAGTAGTACAGTAGTGATGGTATTCCATCGATAGGCGAACGGAGGCTCTATTTATAATTTATTAGGACCATGTAGAGCTTGTTGTAAAACACTACGGACAGAAACTTCTCCCACTCGTATTTTTCTATTATTTAGCAGGTTTTTTTTATAAAAGCCTATTCTTATTCAAATACCTAGTAATTTATCATTTAATAATTATAATCATAATATTCTGAGAAAATTGCTCATCTATATAAAATAAGAATGAATGTTAATTAATTCCTTAAAAAACGAATATCCGGCCAAATTTCCTCCTTTCACCGTTGGCCCAGAACAGTACTGTCCTTTCTAAAGTACTGAACCCAAGAGACCCTTCCAGCAACACAAATTCTGCAAAATTAAATCTGGTGCCTGAGGATATTCCTAGGACCCTTACAATAAAGAAAACGAAACAACTCATAGTCAATTTGTTCTGGCCTAGGCTACACAATTATTTGTATAAATGTACAATCGTAATGAAGGCAAAGGTTGATTGCAAAAGAGAGAGAAGTTGGAAGAGCAAACTATAAGTATACAAAAATAAAGTGATTAAAAAAAATGGCTTGCATTAAACGATGTGCCTTTTCAGTAGAGGTTCTTATTAAGATATTACCATATTTCTGGTACTTAATAATTTTGATTGTTGAATACAATTTATTATGTTAAAGGACAGGCAGTATGTAAGTATATTGGATTTTAGGGGCGAAAAACTGCTGAAGGTTATCATTGCCCTTGTTGATTTTATTTTTATTTATTTATTTATTTATTTTCTATTCTATTTTATTTCATTTATTTTTCTTCAATTTATTTACTTTTTTAATCAAAGTTAAAACGAAAGTAAGAGAGTAAATATGGATGTTCGCCTAATGCTAACCTAAGTGAAAGAGCAATTCCAAAGTTAGTCAATGCTCCTCTGTATCTAGGGCAGTCTTCAAAGATATGCTTTATTGATAGTAATGTTTGACAGTGCTGATGTTTAGGTGCCGCTTCTTTGGTCATAAGATAGCTGTTTGTAAGACGGCAGTGTCCAAGTCGAAGTCGAGTGATGACTACTTCCTTTCTTTTTGAAAGCATTGGATTTAAGGACAGGTAGTTAGGAACTACAACGATCGAGGATTGACTTTTATCCACTATCAGTTGCAAAATTTATCAATTTGGAAAAGGCGTATATATATACTGAAAGAGAATGCACTAATCGGGCCTAAAAATAATATTTCTGTATCTTAATTAAACGAGCGAAAAACATGCCAGGGGTGATAAAAATGTCAGCAGACGAAGTTTGATGCTGTCATGGTAATCCGCAGAGTCAATAAGAGGGAGGGACGCAGCTTAGAGGTTTAGGTACTTGCCTCCTAATGCTAATGATTGAGTTCGAGTGCGGCAGTTGGTAAAAAAAATTGTTTGCTTTTACATCAGCCATAGAATGACTTTCGTGTTATGTAGCTTCTTAGGGGTCACCCCACACCCTATATATTAATTAATAATTTTATAGTTTTAATAGTTTTTTTTATTTTTCCCTAGCCCCTATTGGATGATTTCTTGAGTTAGATAGAATTTAGGAATTTCTAGGGTTGTTTGGCCTTTTTCTGTACTGTGTACACTGTAAGGCCAACAGGAAATTTGTGATGATATCTTGAGCTGTGGGTTTCAGAAAGAGTATATTTAGGTGATGGGGCTCACCTAAATCATGTAGTAAGGAAGACTTAAAACTATTTACACTTACGACTTAAAAGAAAAAATGTCTTTGTGGTCACATTTCTGACCAGTGGCCAGTGGGTTCTGATTTGCCCGTTGGTATGTCTTGGTTACGGTCCGGTTGTTAGTTGCCAGGGGACCGGTGGTGGCGCTGGTGTCAAGGTTCTGAACAGGGGTTTCGTCATACAGGAGTGCAGGCGTCAACATGCTTTTGTAGATGCACAACTTCAGTCGCAGGGAAAGTACTGGAGAGGAAAGGAGGTGGTGGAGATGGTAAGATCTTTTCCTCACCTTGCAGTGCGCCCTGTAACAGTGAGCTGAGAATTTCAGCCCTCTATCCAAAGTGACACCCAAGAAAACGATAGAGTTTGAGGGGGCAGTGGTGGTGTCTGCCACTCGCAGGGTCTTTGGCAGTGTTGTCTTTTTCCCACGCTGGTGTGAGAATATTGTGAGAATACTACGCAGTGGATTCACTTGGATGTTAAGTGAGTTCAGCCGTTAAGTAATCTCTGCGCAGGCAGTTTCGGCTTGGCGTAGTGCTCTTGTGGGGTTCATTCTGCTGCTGGTAATGGCAATATCATCGGCAAAAGCCGCTACTGTCGCCCTACCGTAGTTTTTGCCAACTACGTCAGCAGTATAGATATTGAACAACACCGGAGATAATACTGGTCCTTGTGGTACACCGCAAGTAAGGGATACTGACTTTGAATAGACATCACGAACCCGCACAGCAAGACTTCTCTCACTGAAAAAGGAGACAATGACTCCATATAGCTGCTCAGGGCATTCAAGATCTTCCAATTTTCTGCCTAGGATCCCGTGAGATACAGATTCGTGCAGTCTATGGATATCAGCGCTGTTGCAGTGTTCCTGTTGAAGTTTGTGCACGCCTCGGTTTGCAGCTTCATCAGGTTGTGTTCAGTACTGAGACGTGCTTGGAAACCCGTCTGTTCAAACGGAATTACTGAATACTCCTCGCAAAAGTCACGTAGATAATTGAGATCAATTTTCTCGTAGACTTTCCCAAGGTGGGGCAACAGGCTGATTGGTCGGTAGTGTTCTGGCTTGTCTCCTGTTTTAGCCGGCTTGAGGAGTGGAAACAGTATAGCATGCTTCCATTGAACGGGGAAGTATCGCAACCTCAAGCAGGAGTTGTACAGGTTCGTGAGGTGTATCATTCCTTTTCTTGGGAGCTGCTTGAGCAGATCTGTCTGTATCCCATCATATCCAGGAGCTCTGTTTCCTTTTGTTCTTCTTAGAATTGTTTTCAGCCCCAGAAAAGATTATAAGGAAACATTTGTAGATATACTTAAAAAACTCATTTATTACCCATAACAAATCTAAAACAGAAAGTATTAACATTTCAATATAAACGCAGAATAAATTTACATTTGTGTACATAAGTATTATGAAAGAATAAATAAAATCGATAGAAAAAATGCATAATAAGGCACTTTAGAAGAAAATTCAGCCAGAATCACCAGTCTCATTTGGAAGTAGACATTAGAACACTGAGAAGCAGGAGGCCATATTCGCATACGAAATACATTTTTCCATGCTAAATTGGTATAATTTCTACCCATTTTCAGACTGTAGATATTAATTAAACCTTCTAAAAACAATAATACAATGAAACCTTTCAGTTCGATTATATTTTATATCCTTCTCTCTAACAAGTTTGTGATTGAAGGAATCAATATATTGGCTTGTGTTTATTTCTGAATTTGAATCTGAAGTCAAAAAAATGCTATCAGGCACCATTTTTGAGAAATTAGAAGTTGTTTTTGAAAAAAAAAAAAATCTTTTTTGATAAATTTAATAAACTTTCTTATGTGAAAATCAATAAATTTCCCTTTCTACATCACATATATAAAATAATAAATTTTTTAATTCTGTAGTCAATTAATGTGTATATTTTTTCTTTTTGTACTCTTCATCACCTGCCTCCCGTTGTAAAGTCCAACAGAAGTCTGCAAGCATCTTCTCATTGCTTTTACCACTGTACCTTTTTTCCATCTGGGCTATGTCTTAATGAAACCGTTCTCCGTGTTCATCTGAAACTGCTCCCAAGTTGGGTGGGAAGAAATCCAAATGGGAATGTAAAAAATGAATTTTTAGGGAAATGTTGCAACCCATGGCCTTATATGATGAAAGCAATTCTTCTACAATTTCATTGTAATTAGTTGCTCTTTTGTTCCCCAAAAACTGTTGACAAACTTTTTCGAATGCAGTGCAGGCTCTTCTTTCTGTTGCATTTAATTGTCTTTTAAATTCTACGTCCTTAAGAAGATTACGAATTTGAGGCCCCACAAAAATCCCCTCTTTAATCTTTGATTCGCTTAATCTTGGGAACTTCTTTTTCAAGTAGAAAAAACCTTCTCCTTCCTTGTCCATTGCTTTCACAATATTCTTCATGAGGCCTAATTTTATATGGAGTGGTGGGAGTAAAATTTTGTTCTTTTCAACCAAGGGGAATTGACAATGTTTTTTTCACCAACTGTATCAGTGCGTTCTAGCCATTTTCTCATTATATAATGATCTTCTTTTTTCCTGCTGTCCCACTCACATAAAAAGCAGCAAAACTTAGTGTATCCACTTTGGAGACCTGTAAGGACTGCTACAACTTTTAGGTCTGCACAAATGCTCCATTTGCACTCGCTGTATTTAATTTTCTCAAGCACGAGTTTCAAATCATCATAAGTTTTTTTCAGGTCGTCGACGTAGGCCGTGGCAAGGAACCCTCTTTCCTCTAGCTCCCTCAAAAACTGATCGAAAACTAGCTTCCACAGGGCAGGCCCGAGGACCGAACCCAGTGGACAGCCCCTCTCTATTGCTCTCTCCACCTCGTAATAGTTACCTCTTATTTTCACGCTTCTTGTACTTAGGTAACTACTAACGAGGGAGTACAAGTTGCTGGGGGTGTCGAACCTCTGCAGCTACTGGAGCACGCAAGACCACCACACGCTGTCGAAGGCGGAAGCAATATCAAATAATAATAACATGGCAAACTTCTCCGCCCTCCCTTCCACGTCTTGGCGCACTCTCAACAGCGCATCCGTAGTTCCCTTGCCACGGGTTGAGCCGAACTGCCGTGAGTGACTCGCTGCTCTGAGGACCGGTCTTAGGCTAATAACAATCAGATGCTCCAGGACTTTACTTACTACTGGGAGGAGGCATATAGGCCTATAGGCCTTAGCCGTCTCCTTATCTTTACCTCCTCCCTTGTACAGGAGTCTCAAATCTGCGGTCCTCCACTTACTGGGGAAGTACCCCTCATACAAGCAATGGTTGAAGATGGCAAGCAGCCCATCTTCAACGTAGGGAGAACTCCTTTTGAGGATCGCCGCGTCAATTCCATCTAGTCCTGGGGCTATACCGGTCCTTTGTCTCTACACGGCAAGACGAAGGTCCCATATATCCCAGGTGGGCATAGGTCGGTACCTTGAGGGTATACCGTGGTGCTTCTGACGAAAGCGTCTTCTTCATTATCCTGGGACGGATCATCCCTGGGGTAGATAGTGTTTATATACAGGGTGGCTGCCTGGGTCTGTCCTTCTCTAATAGCCGCCATCAGCTGCAGCGGCTTAACCTTCCCCATTGCCACCCTGTAAGGTATTCACCAGGGATTCTTCTCTGATTCCTTAACGATGAGGGCTGGAGGGAAATACTCGCCGCTTCTCTGATGGCACCCGTCAGCACTCCATTCTGTGATCGAAAACTGACTCACCTTCCATCGGTGCCATCTCTTCCCACTCTCTATCGGTCAATTTTCCCTCCAGGGTACTGGTATAGTTCTCCCAGATCGCCGTCCGGGTCACAAAGCCCTTCTTCACTTCCTGGGCTATACCTTCCTCCTCCACAACACTGAAGGCGATGACCTGGTGGTCGGAGCTCGTGTCTGATGGCCCGTGTCAGGACCTGTCCATCATCTCCAGATGTACCTGGCACTCTTCACTACCAGAACAGTGCTGGAGTTCTTTCCCCACTCTATCTTTCTTATGGCAATTTCTGCAGCACGAGGGGGGGGGGCGTTCCTTACTCCCTTTCCGGGCAGTTCTTAGCAACGTGCTCGGTCCCCGTGCACCATCTACAAGCCACATCCTTTCCACACTGTTTCGCGATGTGGCCGTAATTCTAGCATTTAAGGCAAAGTGAGGTGTCGAGGTGATCTCTGACGGACAGGGCCCCTCTTATTTCCAGGCGAGCCCTCTTCGTTTTTGACAGCTTCGCCTCGATTTCATTGCTCTTCAGCAACTCCCAGTCTATAAATTTCTTGGCCTGGTTCCAGCCTGGGTCACTCGCAGCATCTTCACCTTAGAGCCCAGGCTCTCCAACTCCTCTTTCCCTGGGAGTTGCTGCCATAGGTTACTCGACGACCACTGATCACCCTGACCCCTGAGGGTAATGTATTTGGCCGTCTCTTCTGGCTTTTTTGGAGTCCCCTGGGATACCTTCGCCAGATTCTTGGCATATGTGAGCCTCTGGGGCTTCTCTCCATTCTTCTTTTCCTTCTTCTTCCCTTTTTTCCTCCTACTTTGGACCAGGGTGAACTGGTCCTCTTCCTCCTCCTCGGCTTCGGGGAGGCCCTTATCCATAGGGTCCTTACCCCTTACAATTTTCCGCCCCTCATCTTTAAAGGGGCACGGTGCGGGGGTCATGTTTCCGTATTTGCTCTTTGAGGACCCTGGCTTGGGCTCTCTCTCTTCCCTTTCTTCTTTAGTTCTTCTATCGCCCTTTCCTTGTCAGCCAGGGTCCTCTCAAACTTCTCTCTCTCTTCTTCGATTTTCTCTTCTGTTATTGCCATCGCGGTGTCAATGACCTCTTTGGCGACCCTCTCTTGCAGTCCTCCGACAAATTTATCATCCTGGAGGACTGCCCTTGTCATTGTTCTCGGAGATGCTGCCTTTCCTTCTTGTCGCCACATTCCCATCATTGTTTCCATAGTTTCACAGTTTTCAAGGTGTTGTTTTAAATCACTTCCTTGGTCAGGAGGTCTGCGTTTTCTATTATACACTTGCAGAGGACCTCCTCCACTTCTTTCTCTAGCTGAGCCCGTCGTAGTCTTGCCTGAAACATAATCACCAGTCTCCGGGGCTCAGCTAATATCTCCTCTGGGAGAAGGTCCTCCTCCTCTTCCGTGGAGGTGTCTCCCGCTGTTTTCTTCTTCTCCGGAGACTTTCCGGATGGCGAAGTCTCCAATGAAACTAATGAGACCTCGGAAAATCTCCGTTTCTTATATTCTATGGCGGCCATTTTGTTCTTAATTTCTATGACGACGCCATCTTGTTCTGGTCCTTTCTCAACTACCGTCTGTGGTTTTGGGACCTCCTGGTTCACCTCGATTTTTTTCGGTATTTCTACCTCCATTTTTAAGAATTTGGATGTTGAATGATCCAATTTTTTCGTGAATCTTTACGTAGATTCGGGTTTTTTAAAAACCCCTTTTCTCTAATTGGTATTAGTCTATAAAAATGGTCTTTTTTTATCTCTATAATTATATAACTACGAGGGTAAGTCAATAATTATCCGCAATATAGCTATATTTTTGTTTATGTTGGCAGTACTGTTATTTTGTGTTGATGGCGCATGCTTTGTTTATTCGTTGTTATGTTTATGTGTGTATCAAGCTGGTAGGTTAGTTTTGTTATCGCTGTCGTGCTGTTAATAATGGCCGCTCCACTTTCTATTTGCACCAAAGAAGAGCAACGTTCAGTGATTCGTTTTTTGTGGTCGAAAGGTGTATCAGGGGTCGAAATTCATCGAAGACTTTTGGTACAGTACGGGAACAATTGTTTGCCACAACGGAGTGTCTATGAATGGATTGAAAAATTCAAAAATGGTCGCACAAGTGTTACGCAAAATGAAGGAGCTGGACGACCAGTTACCGCCATAAACGAGGAAAACATTGAGCGTTCACGTGAAATGATTCTCTCAGACAGACGGATAACTGTTGACGACCTGGCAAATCGTCTGCAAATTAGCCACGGTTCTGCCTACGAAATCATTTACAGCAGTCTTGGGTTTCATAAAGTTTGTGCAAGATGGGTTCCAAAACAACTGACACAGTTGCATAAACAAACGCGCCTGGACGTGTGCACAAAACATTTGGATCGCTATGTTAACGAAGGGGACAACTTCTTAGACAGGATCGTTACTGGTGACGAAACATGGATCCATCATTACGAGCCGGAGAGTAAACGGCAGAGTATGGAATGGAAACATCCAAATTCGCCGTGCAAGAAAAAATTCAAAACCCAACCGTCCGCAGGAAAACTTATGCTTACGGTTTTTTGGGACTCACAAGGTCCATTACTGGAACATTATCAGGAAAGGGGCACAACAATAAACAGTGAACGTTACAGTGAGATGCTTACTGCTAAGCTGAAGCCTGCAATTCGAAGCAAACGCCGAGGACTGCTGTCAAAAGGCGTTGTGTTGTTGCACGACAATGCCCGTCCGCATACAGCTGCCCACACTGTGGAAACGCTTCAGAAACTCAATTTTGAAGTATTGAATCATCCTCCATATAGTCCCGATCTCGCTCCATCTGATTTTCACTTGTTTGGTCCACTCAAACAGGAAATTAGGGGCCGTCGATTTGCCTCGGACCAAGCATTGAAAGAAGCGGTGCATTCCTGGCTCGCATCTCAACCCAAAACCTTCTTCCATGAGGGCATCAGGAAACTTGAACAACGTTGGACCAAGTGCGTTGAAAAGCAAGGGGACTATGTCGAAAAATGATGTACTTGTAAGTTTCCTATTTCATTTCAATAAAATTTTATAACTATATTGCGGATAATTATTGACTTACCCTCGTACTAATAATAACACTCCTGTCCACACCTTTAACAATTAGTCTAATTACAACAAAAACAATCAACAATAACAACAATATTTATTGTTTTTTTGGAAAAATTTTCCAAAAACCTACTACGGTAGGGAGACCCAAGTAGCACTAGTGTCCGTCGGGACTAACACGCACAACACATTAGACTCACACTTTGTGAAGAGCTCCTAAAAACACGTCTTACCTCTGTTACAGTTGTAAGGCGACTGACTCTGAGTGAAGGCTGGAAAGGTGGGGTAATCCCCAGGAGCTGCGCAGCGTAGGTCCTCACTCCACGACGGTCGGGGAGCTACTCTTAACGTATGCATACTAAGCACAATTGTCAATATAACTGCAACTGAAATAATAGTGCAGTCAATGAGTGCTGAAATGAGGGGTGTAGAGCGCATGAAATATACGATAAATTTTGACTTCACAGCTTTGTTAGGAGTAATGAGTAGGTAAACATACTTAAAGTCCCCGCCCCTAGGGAGTAAGCTAAGGGTGGGAGGATGGTAGAAGGCCCCAACTTTGTGTCGAAAACGATGGACTATAGAGAAATATGCTACGAATTAAAAATTGAATCTAATTAAATTCCCTATAAAATTGATTTTATACATATTTGTCGAAATTCCAACGGTTTTCGAGAGATACGTTATTAAAAATCGTTAATGTTAGAAATAAAAAAACAATGTTTACCTCAATTTTTGTTAAAGATTTGCTTCAAATACCAGAAACGTATATGTGAAATTAAAGTAAATTTCTGAAAAACGAACGTGAAAGGCACTAGAAGTAAAAGTTTGACAAAAAGTGAAGTAACATTTGTTTTTTCCCGAAAATCACCGATTTTCAATAAGGAATATCTCGAAAACGGTTAGAATTACTAGAAATTTATATAGAATTAATTCTATAGGATATTAAATAAGCTTTAATATTTATATGAAACATATTTTTCTAGAGTCAACCGTTTTCGAGATATAATCGAAAAACCAAAACAATTTAACTTTTTTCCCTCCCCTCCCCCCACCGTTAGCTCACCCCCAGGGGCGGGCACTTTTAGTATGTTTACCTTCTAACAATTCCTAACGAAGCTGTGAAGTCAAAAGTTATCACATATTTCATGCATTGTACAATGTGTTTATTGACTGGACTATAAAGAATGTTTGACAAAAGAAAATCAATTTCTCCCTGACTGGAAAATACAATAGATCATAAATATGTCTATCTATAATCTATTGCTTCTGTTGGGGACATTGTCGTCAAAAATAACTAGACACAAACTATCCAAACCTAACAAAAAATATTTCCCATTAAATTTCTGATGAGGAAACTGCCGTCAAACTTTCAATCCGAGAAACTCCAACAAACCTAGGTAAAAAAAAAGCCCCAACACTAAAAAAATGTTGACAAAACCTGACTTTTTTCATTCGAATTAATATAACTCCTAAACGGTAGGTTCTAGCAAAAAATGCAATATAAAAAAAAATGTTTTCGATTAAATTTCTGACTAGAGAACTATCAAATTTTTGATCAGAACTAAACCAACAGCTCTAGAATGTGTAAAAAGGCCCCTCCACTCACCACCAACTAGGCGTCGTTCTCTCATCAATGGCCTTTATTAGCCGTTCCGGTACATTTCCATAAATCACTAGTAATTCTCTTTTCCATTATTACGTCATGTGAATCTGTTCGAGAGGAGGGACTGGGCATCCCAATGAGCTTCCATAGCCATCGGCCCTGAGCTGGGATGTGCTGGGAGGGACTTGTATATCACCAGCTCCATTCGACCTTCCAATCGGCTCATCCCATCGATCCTCCTTCCTCTGGGACTTCCTCAAGACCTAAACATTAGGCTAGTTTCTCTTCCCTTCCGCTTTCGTCGCCTTGGCAGATTGCGAATTTTAAAAATTTCCTCCCACTACCGAAGATCGAACGTGATGAAAACAATGTATTGCAAGTTATTTTTGTCGTAATATGATAAACATTACAATAAAGTAAGAATAAATCCCGACGAGACTAGTGCAATTCAATACTTCAACACTGAATCACAATGTCTCTAGTCTAATTAAATTCAAAACTTTTTCTTTTTTTTACTAACAGTAAGTTTTCATTCTTTTAAAAAATAAATTAATTAAATCGTACTCATGTTGTAAAGTATAAATGTATAAATAAAAACAGTAATAGCATTGCGCCAAATTAATGTTTATATGAGAGGTTTTCAATAAGGCTGTTATATGTATTTTTTTAGGTTTTTAGACGACCATGGTCAATGTAGTACCAAACATATTAACTGCTACATACTAACTCCTGTAACTTTACACTACACTTAGAGTTAGGTTGGGTTGGTTGGAAGGCTAAATAGGCCTTAGTTTTTTTGAAAATGCTGCCCTCTTCTACATTAAATGTACTTGAGTATATAGATACAATTTCTTCGATTCCCGTGACATACTAGTAACTTCAGTTGGCATTTTTTCCTCTTTATAAGTGCAGTTTTTTTTTTAAATTAATAATAAGTATATTTGTTTTCTTTTTGATTTGTGTTCATTAGTCAGTGTTTAATTAGTATTTTTTCGTAAAAATATAGTTTTAAAAAATTATATGGGACTAACTTATTCTTTAAAATAGTATTATTTTTTTTAATTAACTTTTTTTTCATATAATTACCTTACTAGAGCTACATTGTTAGGGTTAAATGAGCCAGGGCACCTATAAATTATTCACAAATACTGATTTTTTATACTGATTTTTTTTTTTTAAGTGGCATAAAAATCAATTCAACCAAATATTTAAGAAGGCTGTGGATTTTCGTGCTGTTGTCTTTTGTGCTATTGCATCGAGTTTTTGGTGTTTTGTTTGTTTCTTTTCTTTTCTTTAATGTTCATTGTTTATTGTCACTGTTTAAAGTTTCAATAACATTAAGACGTATTTTTGTCATTTTAAGTGAATATTAGTGAAAGCAGGTCAAACCGTTAAGGTTAGGTTACACAAGATCAGAAATTTGCAGAAGTTGACCGTTCAAAAAATGGAGGAGGATCCTCCTGGAAGAGCAATCGCTAAGGACCCAGGCACATCTGCTAAAAGACCAAGGAACGGGTCTGATGTTGAAGAAGAAAACGGAGAAATCTTTAGTGATAGCTGCCTACATGAAGCAAAGGTAATTCAAGAAAACTTACGTACATTCATTTAAAATTTTGATAAAAAGATAAATGACGTAACCAGGAAACATATCAATGAAAACATAGACCGATTAGTGGGCATTTTGGAAACCTTAAACTCCAAGGTCAAACAGTGTGAAGAGAAGAACAAAGGAGATTCAGTCTCGGCGCTTGTTCAAAGAGTGGTGAAGGAAACATTGCAATCTCCTATGGTAGTTGATACAATAATAAGTAAAATCATGGTGAGGTCACAACCAACGGTCGTTCAAAGCCATTCAACACAGTTTGGGGCTCCAGCCGGAAAGACAGACGAGGGGCTAAGCTAGGGGAGTTTATAGCTAGAAGCCAACTAGTAGTAGTCAACAACGTCTCTTCCACTCCCACTTTCTCAGGGGCAATGGGTGAAAGTTCAATCGACGTGACGTTGGCATCACCGACATTAGTAGGGCACATTATTGATTGGACTCTTAGACCAGAAACTAGTTCTGACCACAAAGTTTTGGAATTTCGCTTAGTACAGGATATGGCAGGTCATCACGTTATTGACAAGGGTTTCGTAACCCGAAGAAACGACTGGAGCGTCTTCAAATGCATGCTGGAGGGAGAAATTGCCAAAGAAGATTGGGAAACGGTGGAATCTGAAAGTGCTGATGACCTGGACTATAGAGTCTCTAAAATAACTAATGCAATTCTTGACGCAGCTGAAAATTCTCTCCAACGGCAAAAGTCCAGAGCTCGATCAGTTCCATGGTGGACACCAGCCTTAACAACAATGAAGTGAGAAGTCTACAAGGCGCGACGGTTCTACCAGAGATGCAGATTTGGCGAGAGGCGTATTGCACTTCGTAATGAGTACAAGGCTAAAGTTAAGGTACACAGGAACGAAGTGCGCTTACGGAAGCGGAGGTCCTGGGATAAATTCATTGTCGAAGAGTCTAAGAAGAATCCATGGGGTATCCCGTACAGAGTTGCTCTGGGAAAGCTGACTCCTATGCAAACGCTGTCAGCCCTCAAGCATGTAGATGTTCAAGCAACTACCCTCGAAGAAGCAGCGACCATTTGCATTGAAGCGACATATCCTAGAGATGATCCGTCCGATGATAATCAAGAGGAAGAATTCGTAAGACGCACAACGGCATACCCTCATGGTACAGACTTCTGTCCACTATGGGGAATTCACGACCTTCGCATTGCTGTTGATCGACAGAAAACCGGACGTGCTCCAGGGCTAGATTCTATAGACGCCGCTATTTTAAAGAATAGTATCCCCCTACATTGAAGATATATTATTGGGTATATTCAATGACTGCCTAGATAGGAAGTATTTTCCGAAAAGCTGGAAGGTAGCAGATTTGAGACTGTTCTACAAGGGTGGGAACAAGGATAAGGAGCTTCCCTAAGTCATACAGACCCATATGTCTTCTTCCGGTGATGAGCAAGATGTTGGAAAACCTCATCATGATAAGACTGCAGCCAATACTTACAAAGGCAAGCCATCCACGGCTATTTGGCTGTACAAAAGGCAAGGGATCTACTCATGCCATACTCATAATTCGCGCAGATGTCGAACAGAGAAATGAGCGGTATATCATGTTGTTGCTCTTTGATATATCCTCTGCCTTTGACAGCGTCTGGTGGCCCCGTGTACTTCAACAGTTACAGAAATACGAAGCCCCCAGTTGATGCTACTTATATAGTAGCTACCTTCAGAACAGGATTGTAAAGGTTCGAGGAAGTTCTATGAGAAAGAAGCTACTATAGAGACGGGATGCCCGCAAGGATCAGTTCTTGGCCCAGCCCTGTGGAGGCTGGTTTTTAAAGCAATACTGGGCATGCTCGAGGAAGAGCAGTTCCCTGCCACGGCCTACGTCGACGATTTAGCTACTATAGTGACCTCCAACAGCAGGACTGGAATAAAAGAAGAGGAACAACGGTGCGCCACCCTGGTAGGACGATGGTGTGAAAATAAGAAGCTGAGAATGGCAACTTCAAAGACACAGGCTATTCTACTAAGAGGAAAGACGGGTAGGGCACATCCTATAAACATATGTATAGAAGGTATCTGAATCCGTCCAAGTGAAGAAGTCACCTATTTTGGAATAAGAATCGGAAAAGGATTTAATGTGACCCCTCATTTGGAATACTTTAGAAATAGAGTGACAATAGCTTTTAAACGGTCTTAGCCGCGTCGGGGGTGCATTTTGGGGCCTTCGATACCCAGCAAGAATTACGATTTATAATGGGGTGGTTCTTGGTACCCGCCTGGTACCAGAATCTCTCACGCAAACAGAAGAGCAGGTTGGCGACTATCCAGCGAACGTCTGGGCTTAGGGTAGCTAAATCATACAGGAGTGTGTCTCATGAGGCTGTACAAGTATTAGCGCAAGGAATACCTACCGACCTCTTCTTACGAGAGGAGGTATTGAAGGATAAGTTTAAGAGAGGGGACTCAGCTGATCTTCCCGAGAATATACGAGTAAAAATTATAGAGGAACCCAGAAAATGGGAAAAAGCTATTCGGGATCATACTATAGAAATGTGGAACCAGCGGTGGGTGGCAACTTCGAAAGGTGCTACCTTGAGAAAAAACTTTCCCACCGTTCAGGTATGCGAAATGGATCCTCCCAGATTACTGGATCTCACAATTCCTCACAGGACATGGTGGTTTCCGGGCTAAACTCCATAGCTTTGGTGCAGACATTGATCCTTTATGCCCCAGATGTAGAATTCCAGAAACGGTTGAGTACATCATTACGAGATGCACCATCTTTGAAGCACTGAGGGCCAAACTACTGAGAGAAACTGGACTCCATGTTCTTACGGAGAATGATTCCCCTCAGCTGATCACAGAAGAAAACTACCCACGCTACAAAGCTTTTGAATACGGGTGGAAGACTGCAATCGGCCCATCCCATTTCAACCTTAATAGAAGAGGACCTACTTCTGGAAGGCCACCGAACTACGAAAGCACTGAAGAAGACGGTGACAACGTTGTAGCAGCCTAAGATTGGATTTCTCAGTTTTATTGTCATATTGTTATTGCAGTTATTGTTATTGTAATTATATTTATCGTTATTTTTTTTGTATAGTTAATATTGTAATTATATATTGTTATTTTGTATAATGTTATATATTTTGTACTATTAAATTTTGTGTTTTATATTGTAAGTATATATACATACGTTTTGATATTTTGGCAATATTAAAGTTAATATTGCCTAAACCTGTATTGCCTGAGGGCAAGAACAATAAATAAATAAATTCAACCAAATAAGAGCCGAGTTTAACAGCACAATTTACTTTCTTTTAATATTATAGCGTTCCGTTTATTTTATAAACTTTGGGATAATAATTTGAAATTTCTTGTCATTTTCAATGTGTACTGCTTTAACAATTTTTTTTTTTATAATACAATTTTTCATTCTACTTAGTATAAAGTTTTCATGTTTTTTCGTGTTTTCGTAGTTATAGGTGAACTTTACTCCCTGGCTCATCTAATGAAATCAGGTTATGTCAACCATTTAAACTTTTATTTAATATTTGGTTTAAGATTAATAAGGTTATTTTTTTTTCCTTTAGAAATGGATGAAGGAGAATGTATTTGTGGTGATAAGTTACCTCTGACATAAATTTCAATCAAATGCCAAAAACAAACCTGTATCATGTACAAACCCATGAATGGTCTCGGGTTCAGTAATCAGGTATGCTGTACTGTTTCTGAGCCAACGGTAATCAAATGCCAAATTAAGATAAATTAATATTCTCAATCATAGCCTACCCTTATACATAACCAGGTGACCTAGTCCTCTTCGGTTTTATTTGATAACTAAATGAATGTCCTAGACCCTGCTTTCACTTTAAAAATAGTCCTGCTTTGAGGAAGTCCACATTTTATTTTAACAAATAACTGAGATCATAATGATATAATATGATCATATAATATTTTTTAACCATAATTTATATATATATTTTAATTTTGTCTGTGAAATAATCATTAGTTTACCAAAAAATGAATGGAAGATTTAATCATTATTGGTTTAGGTGATTGATTCCAAGAAATTAGTTAGCAAACAACAATGATTAAATTTAAATCCTTATTAATTTAACTTTTGAACGTTAGAAATAGCTTTTATGCAAATGGTTAACCAGGTACCTTACAAAGTTAAAGGAATTTATTTTTGGCAAAGACCAGGAAGTGTCTAATGAGCATGAAATGCATCTTTTAATACAAGACAACAGATGGAGGTGTACTGAGGAAGGATATCCCTACGGGTGCCGATTGGTGGCCAAAAATATCGATATAGCGTGATATACATATATATTTTTTTTTTTTTTTGTTTATGAAACGGCATTTTAAATATTCTAATCAAGTTACAAAATATTGAAGATTATTTTATGGTTTTAGATTGTTTAGTAACTACATTGAACCACTGCTCTACCTAATTCGTCTGATATGAATTTAGTGTTTTATATATTGGTATTTTTTTATTTCCACTTCCCTAATGTAAGAAATTTTAGGTATTCATATTGTGTGAATGGATTTGTTGTAATCTATACTACTCATTGCCTATCTATATACTTAAGGCAGATGGTAGGTGGTAGAGTATTATCAATTCAATAAAACACTACTACCTAAAAAAAAAATTAAAAAAAAAATAGAAAATTTATGTGAAGTTAACAACATAACTTTAAACATTGTTTTAAATATTGATATTTTGTTATTTTAATTTTCTAACGTGAAAAAGTTTAAAGAAATTAACATTATTTTCAATATTTATTAAGTGTTTTTTTCTACCTTTGGTATATTAAGTATTTTGGGTGCGAGCGGGGGTGCAGCAGTGGTTGGTTAAATGTCGTTAACTTAATTTATTTTACAGCATAAATAGGAACATAATTATTTTAATTATTTAAAATTGAAAGGAAGTTTATTATGAAGTAGGCAGTAGGTACATATGCTTAGATATCAATAATATGAGGTCAACTATTTAATTCCCACGTGTCGTCATTAGAGGATTGCAGGAACAGTTACTATCCAAAAAATTCTTACTTAATTTATTCAACACGTTGTATGTTATACTTTTAGATTATCGAGAAGACGATATATCGTAAGGTACGTTTCGATATATCGAATATCGTAAGAAAAAAATATCGATATATTATATCGTGTAAAGATCCCTGGATATCGCCATTCCTCAAGAAACATGGTTTGAAAATAGCAAGTACGATATGATAAATTTTTTTTTTGGCCAAAAGAACACTCAAGTGTGCACTTTCGTATGGATAAATTGTATATAGGTAGTGTTACAATTAGAGGAATTTCTAACAAAATATCTAAGATGAAGTTTCCTTCACGTCATCTAAGGAAACCTTGTAAATATTTCACTCATTTTTTTTTTTTTTTTTTTGTAATAAGATTATATACAAAACCTTAAAAAATCTAGAGCAATACAAGAAGGTAAGAAAAGACGCACATAAAATAATGAGAAGAGAAAGAAGAAAATTCCACTACGAACAACTGACAGAAATAGAAGAAAGTTTCAAGAAGAACGAAAATAGACTGTTTTACAAAGCATTCAAAGGAAAAATTAAAGGATACACCCCACCAGAACTTGTAATGCAGAGAAAAGATGGAACTTTAGCCCTGAATAATGAAGAAAACTGTGAAATTCGAGCAGAATATTTCGAAAATCTCCTAAATTGTGAGAAACCTAGTGAAAAATCATTAATAGATAAAAACATAACTCAAAACATTGACTCAGACCCACCAGATGACGAAGAAATAGAAGAGGTAATAAAATCACTTAAAAATAATAAAGCTTCTGGTGAAGACGGCGTCCTGGCAGAAATGTGGGAGTTGACAAATGACGACTTCAGGAAGAAATTCATGGAAATGCTTATGGACGTTTGGAAAAAAGAGAAAATACCAGAAGAATGGAAAACCGCCCTAATACATCCCTTACATAAAAAGGGGTCCAAAACCTATATAACTATAGAGGAATTTCACTACTATCTGTCACCTATAAAATCTTCTCTAAAGTCTTGCTGAATAAATTGGAACTACAAATAGACCACAAAATAGAAGAATACCAGGGGGGCTTTCGAAAAGGAAGGTCTTGTCAGGAACAAATTCTAAGCCTTAAACTGCTGATAAAATACTACACTAGCCGAAAGAAAAATCTTTACATTTCCTTTGTTGACTTTAAAAAGGCCTACGATTCCGTGGATAGGGAAACCTTACTGGAAATCCTGAAAGAATATGGAGTAGACCAGAAAACCATAAATCTGATAGAACTGACGCTGACAGATACAAAAGCTAAAGCGAAATTCCGGGGTCTTATAAGCAATCCTTTCCATATAAAAACAGGACTAAGACAAGGTGATGGATTGTCCCCCATACTTTTCAACATAGTCCTGGATAAAATTATGAAGGAATTCTGGAAGGAGAATGGCGCAGGAGCCACAGTAGGGAGCAAGAACAAGCATATAAAAGTGAGTTGTTTGGCGTTTGCAGACGCTCACACTTTTGGCAGAATCAGAAGAGGAGGCCATAAGTCAACTAAATACCATAAAAACTCTAGCGGAAAAAGCAGGGCTACAAATATCATATAAAAAAACAGAATTTATGACTACTGAAGAGAAGTTCAAGAAAAAAACAGTTAACACCAAGTATGGTAAAATTAAAGTAACGAAAAGGTTTAAGTACTTGGGGGAAATAATATGTTGCGATGGTTCGGAGAAGGAGGGCATCCAGGAGAAAATAAAAAAATTGGAACATTTGCGCTTCCAAACAGGCAAAATATACAATAAGAAGAACCTTTCTTTCAATGCGAAATTAAGGCATTACAACGTTGTGATAAAGCCTGTGATTTTATATGGGATTGAGACCACTTGCTTACCCAGCCTAGAAAGGCTATTAAGAATAGAATAGGAAGATCCTGAGAAAGATCTATGGCCCAGGAAAACACAGGAAGGTTACAGGCTAAGATCTAACGAAGAGATCTACAGAAAACTGAAAGAACTGGAGACCGAAATTAGAATCCGAAGGCTGATGTTCTATGGACATATGAAAAGGATGAAGAAGGGACTAAATAAAGGGATATTAGATAAAATTTGTAGCTATAAAAGCATAGGTGGATATACAAAGCAAATGCAAGAAGCATTAAAGAAAGTTAAAATGTCAGAAACCGACTGTTTGGATTGAGAGGTGTTCCGAAAAACAATAAAAAATCTCACTACAATTAGCAGAGAGAGAAAGAGGGGTACAATGTGGTCCAGGGAAAGAAGAGAGAGACATTCAAGAATAATGAAGCTAAGATGGGAGAAAAGAAAGTCGAGAATCCCAAAGAAGCCTAAGCCGTGATATTCGCGAGGTCCTTGGGGCCTATACGTGAAAAAAAAAAATTATATTGTGTTCCTTTAATTGTATATTATAATATGTCATGTTCTGCCATATGAGAACCCATTAATATATCAGTTTGTATTCGGTTATAGATCCAGCCGGCTGCAGCCCTAGATTTCATTCACTTTCAAGTTATTGTAAATAGTTAAAAGGTGGCGTGGTGAATGGGCCCAAGAGGAGTGAGGGGGTGTGGGGCGTGCGAGGAGGGCCGAGGATAATAAATCATTGAAAGCCAACAAGACTTGTTTGCGGAAGTGGAGGGAGCTGAGGAATTTAGCTGATTGATTTATACCAGTTCCTTAGAGCGATCTAAGTGGCACTGGAGCCGCCGGAACCCTTACATTTTTCACAGTAGCTCCACGCTACCCCTCCTTCCATCCCTTACATATAAACTTTCCTAAAGGAAGCCCCTTGTGCATGGTCAGCACAACAACATAGTTAAACTTACATTATTACATAAACTTATTTACTCCGCTTTTCCTTTTCCAATCATAGTTCTGAAAAACTATTATTGTGAAACTTTTCCTATTGGCCAAGTCTGAAGCTGGCAAGTATCCAAGTTAATAGCTATATAAACTTTGCCTGGGTATTATTTGCTTTTCTAATTACCATGATTAATCCGTAAAATAGCTAAAGCTTATCACTAAATCCATTTAGTTATAAATTATTATTACGTAGTCTTCAATATATTTCTAAAGACTACTGATAGGTAATAATCTATCCTTTTATATAAAAGGACAAGCCATTTTTCGTTTGTGATCACTACACACGAAAACTACAGAGCCAATCTGCACCAAAGTTTAACCACACCAACTTCATGGAAGGTTTAGAAATAATACAATCTACTGATTTTCAATACAATTAAAATGAACATCTTACTTAAACACTTATTCACCATGAAAAAAAGTCTACAATCCTTTTAAGTCAATTAACTCATTTTGGTCAAAATTCGACTTATTCACTTATTCATTGGGATGGAAGATAAAGAACATGAAATTAATAGTAGCATATACTTATATTCGGTTAATTTATTAAAAAATATTTAAATATGTGATGCGACATGTGGATTCCACATGCCATTTATGTGAAGTTTATATTCGACTGATGTATTGTTACCACCATACATTCTGGCGAATGTACGAAACCGGATCTACCGTCGAAAACGAGAGGAACCGGGTGCTTATTGGCCCTCAATCACCAAGGAGGAGAGAAATGATACTCTACAAAGATGGCGAAGACGCTGGGATTCATTCATTCCAGGGCCAATCTGTATCGGTTCAAACTTGACAATGAATCATCTTGCCCCAATTGCACAAACCTAGTGGAAACATTATAACAGGTATTCTTCTGTTGCCCTAAATTTGCAAGAGAGAGAGAGAAGAACTAGCCAGGACTCTGTGCCATCAGTTGGTGCCAGAAAAACTGGTTAGCCAGATGACTTCTGCCGAAGAAAATTGGAATGATGTTGCAAATTACGCAGCTAACATCTGCAGAAAGCTCCGTAAACAGGAGCGGGAAAGACGAGGTGCCCTACTGGCTTAATAATTAGCTGCAATAAAATATAAAGTAGACACATAGCCAGTCCGCCACCCGTGAAGTAATGCCTTACAGCAGTTCCGCGGGGTGGTGAAGTAGAATAGAGAGGAAGTTTTTAGTGAGAGTAGAATCTCACACTGTTGTGAACTTCGTCTTATAAAGGTTTTCCTCATCCTCCTCCTCCTACAAAAAAAGAAAAGAAAAAAAACGCATACACAATTTTAAAAAAGTAAGACGAAAAATCAAACTTGTTAATACTCAACTAAGAATGCATAAAGGTGGATGGTGTAGTTAGCTTATCAGTCATGTCAGCTTAATATATATAATTGTAAGTTCAGAATTATGTAAAATAATTCATCAATCCTTATTGCATTGATCCTTCTATGGCATCATGCGTACCTGAAGTAATTCAATATTTTTGTTAGCAAATAATGAAGTTAATAAATTTATTAATACACACACACACACACATACACACACACACACACACACACACACACACACACACAAATAAAAATTATCCTATAAGTATTAACTAGAGAATTTTTTTAAATAATTTTAATTTGGCTGTTTTGATTTGTACTGTTGCGCTTACTTCTTTTTTCTTTTTTTTTTTTTATTTGTTTTTTTTCATCAAATATGTTTATTTTACATGGACAATGTATTAGTAATTACAGCAAAAAAAAATGGCGATGATATATCAGTAAACAACGAAGTTATAAGGCATAAAGTTCGATTTTGGCCATTTTTACAAAAAATTCATTAAAAAAAAAAACTGTAAGGCTTTTTATATAGGTAAGTGGCCTTGAATAGGTTCAATATGAACCTCACTTCCCGAGATACCTCTTTGGCCAACGATCTTCCTAACACCCTGTATATAATGTAACATTAAAAAAAGTAAAATAACCGACTTCTGAGTTTATTGCCTTCATTAAAGCCTCTTTTATTAATCCTTATTCAACACTGATTTAAATTAATTAATTACACCAAGCTCCAGTTCTATTCGAAAAATTTCGAAGGAAGTATTGTCATTCATGGTATTCTGAGACACTACTTAAACCAAGGATAAAATGGTAGCAACAGAAGACACTCACTCTGGGTTTTGGGGAAATCATAAACCATTACTATGCAATTTTGTTTTAGGCGGTTTAATTCGAGGAAAATATTTTGAGAAAATTTTATGTATTCGCTAGAAAAATGTGTGTTTGGAGGAATTATGGAATGGTTCTTCATTTATAGGTAGTTCTAGATAGTACGGCTATCGAACCTGAGCTAAACTAAAAAGCTTAAATAAGTATAACTAGCTAACTAATATAAATTTTATCACAAAATAAAAGTTTTTAAAACATATAGTCTAACTAGCAATCCCGTCGCGGCTTCGCCCGCCCTCATAACTAAAGATAATTTCAACTAAAAATTAAATTTTTATTTGTTTATCGATAAGATTCTTGTATTTTAGCGTGTGGTTTAGCATTGTTTCTTCAATGATTTTTTAGCAGTAATTATTAATCTAGTTATAATTGCACTGATCAGGTGGTTGAAGATTACATATAAGCACCATTAGGCATAAAATTTTTAACTTTAATGTATGAATTGGTAATCAAGATGGATAAAGACTATTAAGAAACTCTTGCGGAAAATAAACTGCATTATCAGTGCTTACGACAAAAGGCCCGTGAATCATATTTTTACACACGATATAAAAAAGCAAAGGATCTACATTTTGAGTTAGTAATAATTTGTATTCGGCAGAAATAACTTTATTGATTTCATCTGGTTATATGTTGATTTCGAACTATAAAAGTATATGACACTGTGGCAAACCTCGTTCCTGCCTCTCAAAATTGTACATTTAAATTTTAGTTATTCTAAATTTTACCATTGCAAAACCTTCCTAGAATTATAAAAATTATTTATTTAGATGTCGGTACAGATAGGTTCAGTTTACCATTGTCAACTCTATTGTGAAATGGCCCTATACACAATCTGTCGATTTTCAAGCTTCACTGAGATCCACATATCGCACACCATATTTATATTTTTTAAAATAATTTTCTTGATAGTTAATTAAGTGAATTTTATCATCGATTTCAAGCTCTTTTCTTACATCTCGTGTAGAATGGCACTCCCCACCTATCGGTCAATTTTCATACTGCACTGTTGTCCACATATTAACCTTTTTTAATAAAATATAAATTAAAAATCAGTAGATTTTAATATTGCTAAACCTTCTTAGAATTATGAAAATGATGTAGTTAATATTTAGTACAGATTTGTTCAGTAATATTCGTGGTTAGTGATCATTCACAAACGAAAAATGGCTTGTCCTTTTATATAATAGTATAAGTTATTATTATAGTAAATTTTCTAATTGTAAATCTTTCAAGAACTATGAAGATGATGTAGTTAAAATTTGGTTCAGATAGGTTCATTAGTTTTACTAAAATGCTATTGTCGCTTGCCACATATTCGATTTTTAAATTTCACTGGAATCCACACGTCACACCACATATTTATAGCTTTTTGGATAACAAATTAATTTAATTTAGTCATTTTATTATCAATTTCTAGCTATAATTAACACTGGATCATTGTAACCTCTCTTGAATGGCGCTCGCTTTACTACCCACCACATATTTATCGCTTTATAAACAGTAATTTAAGAGGAAATATGTAAATTTTATTATTGCTAAACCTTCCTTGAACTATGAAGATGATGTAGTTATATTTGGTACAGAATAGTTCTATAGTTTTCGCGGTTAGTGATCACGAACGGAAATGGCTTGTCCTTCTATATATAACTTCATCATCCCCCGTCGAGGAATTTTAACTAATAATTGATTTTTTGTTTATTGATAAAAATCTTGTATTAAAGTGAACAATTGAAAATTATATTTTTGATAATATTTGCACGCATAGCAGCCATTATTAACTTGGTTAAATTTAGATTGATTAGGTATTTGAAGATAACATAAAGCATAATTAAACATCCAATTTTCAATTTGGTAACGGTTCGAATCGGCGACACCAACCCCTAAACCCGCTCAGAATACCTTTTATCGATTCTAACCTTGTACCGATTTATTTCGATGTTCTAGTCGCTACTTTTAGAAGGGAAAGGTTATTCTCCTACATTTACTGTGAAACTCTAAATCCTTGTTCAAAGTAATATTAACTTCTGTTTACCTTCTAATATTAAAATGAGAAATAAGGAAATATTAAAGTGGAAATAAGGAAATATCAAAATATAAGACACTAAATCAATTTTGAATTAATATTAATTTAATCAACAATTAATATACTACTGAACCACCAGTAAAGTTAATTCCTGATGAACTTTCTGTCAGAGAAGTGAAAATAACAAATTATAAATATAAAAAAGACAGAATCCTTAAGTATTTATTTGGCATAACTCCTATTTATTTAAAATTTGTAGCTACATGTTTCAGAGATAATGTTCCATCATCAGGCTTCTAATTTTTTTTAAAAACACATTAATCTATAACATTATACCTATAGTTCTACAATTATATAGTAATGTGTCATATACCTCTTAATCTGTGATAATTTTCACATTGTCAATTCTCCATGTTATAAGCCATTATATAATATAAGACAGAATCCTAGTTGAAAGTGATGATGTTAATTTCTGCTATTTTCTCATGGGAAGTGGAAATAAGAAAACATAAAAAACCTGTGATATACTTTCTCACATTTATTTATAAACTGATATGTTTTATTGAATTAATTATACAATCTGTCTCACTTTAGCACAAAAAGTAATATGTATGACAAAGAATCCATTCACAAAATATGTATACTGAAATTGAAACAACAAATACAAATATATAAAACACCAAATCCATGTACAAATAAATCTTGTTAAGTTTCATAACACTTTTACAAGTTGTAAATTTTATCACTTAAATTGATAGAACAAATATAAATATGTAAAACACCAAATCCATGTACAAATTAATCTTCTTAAGTTTTATAACACTTTTACACATAAGCTTAGATGAAATAAGAAAACATGAATTCATAAAACACTAAATCCTCGTGTTGTTAACTTCTGTTTCACTTATTTACATTTAAGAAGTCTAAATATCAATATAACAAACTAAAAAACACAATCCAAGTTGAAACTGTTGAAGTGATTGTTTACATGTGAGGTTATAGGAATGAACTATCGAAAAATGTAAACATGAAGTGAAGCGTAAGGATCGAACTGGTCGGTGTAGCGCGGGTCAACCTAGTTTGGTGGTGTCGCCGATCCGAACCGTTACCTTCAATTTTAATATATGAGTTGGTAATCCAGATGGACAGAGACTATTAAGAAACTGCGGTATAAGAAACTGCATTATCAGAGCTTACAACTACAGGTTCAAAATTCATATTTTTACACACAATATTAAACAGCTGAGGATCGGCATTTTGATTTTTAATAATTTTCATTCGACAGAAATAATTTTATTTGATTTGATCTGGTTGGATTTTAATTTCTAACCATAAAAGTATGTGGTAGTGTGGCAAAACCCGTTTCTAACACTCAACATTGTACATTTAAATTTTCATTGTTGCTAAACCTAGAACTATGAACATGATGTAGTTAAAATTTGGTATATTTCACTCCATATAGCTGTTTTTATAACAATTTAATTGAAAATAAGTATATTTTATTATCAATGTTCACCTCTATGTAACACTGTACCTTTTAACCTTTCATGTAGATGGCAATTGCCGCCATTTTTGAATTTCACTGTTATCCACTTATTATTCATTTTTCAATAAAGAATTAGTTGAAAATCATTAGATTTTACTATTGCTAAACCATCCTATAAAGATGATGTAGTCAAAATTTGGTAGAGATTGGTTCAGTAGTTTTTGGCGGTTAGTGAACACAAACGAAACATTGCTTGTCCTTTTATATAATAGTATAACCTTATACCGCCATATGTTAGAATCGTATAGAGCTAACAGATAATTGTGACTTACAGATAATATACAAATAATATTGCGACTATAAATTAAGATATAAGGTATCCTATCTTTTTTGTTGGATCAAACTGCACACGGTATGCAAATTTGATTAAAATTGGTTCAGTAGTTTAGGTGTTAGCCGGCCCCTAGGCGGCGACACGTAATTTATATATATTAAGACTATCCCCTTCATTACGTAATATATCAGTTAACTTTGATATGAATGTTTCAACGTTCTATAAAATGAAAACTGTATATCAATTAATGCAGCCATAGTAGCCTTCTGAAGTCTATTAGCACAGGACTACATCAGTAGAAAATTTCTGTTAGTATGAGTGATGGTTAGTGAATTTTAATCCCCTAATAGTTTTTAGCCCCATAATTAAAACCAGTTAGGTGTGTTACTAGTTTACTACTGATTGCTAAAATTAATACTAGGTTTTATAACTTTAGATAAAGATTTGATACAAAAAAAAAATATATATATATATATATATATATATATATATATATATATATATATATATATATATATATATATATTAAATTCCCAGCTCAGTTATACCAACTAAAAATCCATACTAATAAAAAAAAAAGTTTTATCCCAAATGTGCTTTATGAAACAAAATACCATAAATAATAATACAACGACGACAAAATTTAATGCTAAATGAAACATGAAAATAATGTAAGCTACGCTTGAATTTGTAATAGTTAGCCATAGCCTTGAGGTATGGCTTGTAAAAAAAAAATAAATTATCCAAGAAACTTGATAACCAAAAATCGTATGATCAAATCCAACCAGTGCCCCCCCCCCACCCTTCCTGTAAATATACAGATCAAAATAACAAAATAAATTTAAATATAGGGTCACTAGTAGGATTATTTTAAAGTCAACTGCTGTTTTACATTATCCTTTGTCTTATCGGAGGTTTTAACTTCTAACATTCAGATTACAGCACCCACTATTTGATTAAAAAAACAGCTTTCCACAATATTGCATTATATGCAAATTCGTAATTAAATAGTAATAAAAAAAAAATGATAAAGTGTGCGTTTTGAACCGTAGCAGTTTACGTCTTTCTTTTTTTAGTTGGTAAAAATTTGTGTTTAATACAAAAAAAAAAAATTGTCTATTAGTTTCCATGTGATTAAAATGTTAACAATTCCATTCATTTGTTGAAGCGTAAATTATTGAGGACCTTTAGGGATATTGTTTGGGTATTCACAATTAGAGGCAGTGGTGGTCCCACAGTTTTGCAGACTTGGCAGACCGCAGAGAGCATGTTGAGTGGGTTTTCACCAGATACTCGACAGGTCAATCAATAGCTCAACACGTTTAACTTTTGCCCTCATTACCCAACTCATTCCCGGGTCAGGCCATCCCCCAGAACTACACATCGCTTATTAAGTTGCCATCCTTTGAAAACAATGTTAATCTTTGTGGCGATATTTGGAGAAAATGAGAATTAAAATACCTTCAATTTTTAATGTAGCTTAAATTTAAGACAGCTTAAGGAAAAAAAAAAAAAAAATCATAGTTAATTCAAGAACAAAATCATTTGACACTGGTTTTACAAAGGGAACAGTGGCCTCGTAAAATAAAATATATATATATATATATATATATATATATATATATATATATATATATATATATATATATATATATATATATAATAATAATAAACTATCAACCAAAACTTAGCTTATTAATGAGTACGTGTTTTTATGATACAACGTTTCCCCATAACTTCTCTTTCTGACTTCTAACTATAGAATCCAAAAAATTGGGGCGTGGGTGTCTGCGCGCTCATAACCAGAAGGTCGTGGGTTCGAATCCCATCTGTCCGGGTTAAAATTTATTGCGTGGTGAACCCACGAATGAATCTTGACCTTCTCACTCTGGCTGGAATAGGTTGGTAATCTGAAGGATAACCTGTCCTTTCTGGCCTAGTTGGAGTACATAAGGACGTTAAGCCCCAAAAAACAACAAGAATCCAAAAATCAACTTTTACTACTCACAAGGGGAGGACACACTCAGTCTCTCACGGATCTTGCTGGCAATTTTTTTGGTGGTTCCTGGTCAAAAAATATTAGATACGTATTTTGCCGTTCCGACCAATAGAAGCCGAGAAAAAAAAATAGCATTAAAATAATTTATTTTATATCTCCAATTTAAGAAATGATATCGACATGATTCATGCACCAAGATGTTTAGTTTTGATTACGAATGAAAGGAAAAATACAGCCACTCCATAGATTTTGGTTTAGGTTCATTAAATTCTAAAAAAATGATTCCATTTTCAAGCAAACTACCTCTATAGATTTTTTCACACAAAAATTGACTTCAGATTCCAATTCAGCACCCTCAGAAACATTGAAAAACGCTTATTCAACAAAATCAAAAAATATCATTTTTTTCACCCTCTTCGATGAAAATGAAATTTTTAAACCGATTATTGGTTACATACCTTTAAATCGTCATTACCTTGTCAAACAATTAACTGATCGTTATCACTGGATAGAGGAGAGCCACAGATTTATTTTGATGTATATAAATGTAAAATTCGATAAACAAAAACCTATTAAAAAAATTGGCTAATCCGAGAACATTTCGATTTTTAGCTTGAGTTTAAACCAGATAGGATGATGAAACCAAAGCCATTTCAAGCGTAATACCACCCTATATTTCGTGTAAAAAAAATAAAGTTGATATGTTTAACCGTCTATGTGTAATTCATGTTTTTGTCAATTTAAACAAACGTTGCCTAGGCAAATTTTGAAGATAACGAATTTTTATTTTTCTATTAGGATAAAATTTCGTATTAAGGGTTCTTTTGAATGCTTAATTTGAATCCGATGTCGGTTCTTGTGAAAAAAAATATATTGAATGCACTTCATTGAAAAATTTTAGCTTTTACACTGTAAAATGTGATAGAAAAAATTTTTTGTCATAGAATTCCATTTCAGCATCCTCAAAACTTAGGAAACGTAGAATAGGATATAATAGAATAGAAAGAAAACTTTATTCTGGGACATAGTCCCTTAAGAATAACATTAAATAATACAAAGTAGGATCATAACTGGCCGAGAGGCTGTTAAGAATAAAATAACATAGGTAACTTTAAATACAAATATTTATGAAAAAAAAAAATATATACAGAGAAAAACTAGAAAAAGAAAAAACTATTAATAAAAAGAGAGTGAAAAAATAAATATACAAAATAGAGGTTAATATTGTAAACAAAATTGCAGAAGAGAAAACAAACAAACAGAAACTTAAAGAAAAATAAAAGATAGAAAATCAAAAATTATCATTACAAGAAATCAAAACATTATCATAGTCAAACTATAATTTTTGCTAATGTTTCATGTCTGAAGATCTTAGTAATTAAATTAGACGATTACATAAATAGTACATACATCCTTATAATTGGAGAGCGTCGGGTTGGAGGGAAAGAAGATGGTGAAAGAGTAGTGTTTTGAATGTTCCAAGGAAAGAAGCATTGCGGATATAGGGGGGGGGGGGGAGGGAATTCCAAAGAGTAGAGGATCGGACAAGGAAGGAACGTTGGAATGCAGTACTTCTGTGGGATGGAGTATAGAGATTGGAAAGACGAGATCTTGTATTGAAGATTGAAACCAAAGGAGGGAGCTGTAGGAAAAGTTTAATGATTTCAATTTGGAAAAAAGGATATTATGGTCTAAGGAATCAAATGCTTTAGAGAAATAAAGGAGGATCAGGATGGTCAGTTCTTTTTTGTCCATCGCTGCTTGGATGTCAATGATCATTTTAATGAGGGCAGATTGTCTTGAGAAGCCGGGACGGAAACCAGATTGGAAAGGATCGAGTAACTTGGAATCTTCTAGGAAATTGGAAATTTGGGATTGCACCAATCTTTCTAGGGGCTTAGAAAGGTTGGAAAGTATGGATATAGGGCGGAAGTCCTTTGGGGATATAAGGTTTGGGTTCTTGTTGATGGGATGAATTAAGGCCTTTTTCCAGGAAGTGGGAAAGACAGAGTTTTTGAGGGAAAAATTATATATGAAGAGGAGAACCGGAAGGATTTCAGGAAGTTGGATTGAGACTTCATAATAGAAGTAATTAGATCAGAGGGAGTGATATAAGAAAAGTAAAAACTATTGTCGTTAAATGCTGGCGGAGGTAAGGGCAGGAAGGGTCGAAAAGGAACAGATGAAGTGGAAGAAACGAAATAGGAGTTTAACTCATCCGGAGTGACAGGAAAGACTCCCGAGGGAGAGGAACTAAGAGGATCACACAAGGAAAGTGTGCGGAGGAGCAGCCATTTGGATTTAGGATCGGGTGCAGATGAAAGGGCTTCGTGGAAGAAATTGGATTTAGTTCGCCGGATCGTGGATTGTGTTAAATTTCTAAGAAACTTAAACGCTTGATAGTCATCTTCTTTTCATTCTTCTGGTGCGTCTGAAGTGTCTTCGGGCAGCCTCGTGTCTTCTTTGTAAATCTTTAATATCTTGGTTCATCCAAGGAGCAGGGCGACGCCGGCGAAATGTTGAGGTTTTAAGAGGAGAATGGGTATCAAGGATAGATAGGAGATTGGTGAGAGCAGGAGTAGAATGGATTCCAATCTATGGTTTCGAGATCGGATAAAATCTTATCTCGGGTAACGGAGTCTATGTTACGGAAGGAGATTTTAGGAAGGAACCGAGGTGTTGGGATATTATATGATATTTGTATCAGGTCATGAGAGGCTAGGAAAGAAACAGAGCGTTGACTTGAGGAAAGAAGGTTTTTTTGGAGAATCTATGACATGCAGGTCCAACCATGTGTCGGACCCGCGGGATTGAGTGGTGGGTGGGATTGAATGGTACAATAAAAAGGTGAAGGGAAAAAAAAAGATTTTCAAGGTAGATTTTGTCATAGGAGTCAGATAGGAGATTGGCATTCAGGTCACCGGAGATGATTATATTGGAGTAGAGAGGAACATAATGGTAAAGGTTAGATTCGAATGATTGGTCAAAGGGAACATGTGGGGGGCGGTAAACCACTACATACAGAAGAGGATGGGCATTAATGGATATTTCAACAAATAAGTACTCAATGTTTGGGAGGTTTGAAGGAGGTGAAAGAAAAAGGAGACTTCATGCAATCATGGACATAAAGCGCTACTCCACTGCCGGTCCGGTTAACCCGGTCATGACGAATGATTAGTTAGGGAGAGAAACCGAGGAAGAAGGAATGTATGGTTTAAGCCAGGTTTCAGAGACTGCAATGATGTGGTAAAAATTTTGGATGAAAAATTCTAGGAACTCATCGTAATGGGCTGGTAGGGATTGTGAGTTTATGTGACAGGCGGTTAGGATGTTAGTCATATTGGGAAGGAGTTAGGGAAACATAGGGCAGTAAGTAAAAGGATGACGCTGAAAATGAGAAACAGTAGTAGACGCCAAGAAAAAAAAATACATTTCGATGATGAGAACAAAGTAAAATGATATATACAAAGTATATATAGAAGTAGAAATATTTACAATAATGGAAAGTAAAAGTAGTAACAGATGAACATATAAGAATAGTATAGAACGAAAGGGTGATGAGTTGGTAAAGAAGAGATGAAGAAGAAGAAAAAAAAATAAAATAAAATAAGAGATAAAGATACATAAACAAGTGAAACTAGTAAAGAAAAATGAGCGTTAACTGATTAAAAGTAATATCATAGTGACACCAATAAATTAATAACTGAAAACTAATCTTGCAAAGATAAATAATAGAAAAAAAAAAAATAACGAATACACTGGTTTCATTAGCAGAGGGTGTAGACCAAGGAAGTGCAGATAGGAAAAGAATTCCAGACGGTCAGGCGAAAACATCCAGGTCCTGAGGCTGGTCAATGAAGATTACTGGATGTCCGTCTTCCTTACGGCACCGCACAGGCCCTATTATAGACACGCCCGAGAACCACACATATTTTAATTTGCCGGCTGATCTCTTCTGACGGGCGAGCCAATACAGATACCTGTTGGTCGGGCTCATCTCCTCTCTAAGTTTTATCCGGTGGGAGTCATTCTCCTACCAGCCGATATCGCGCGTCGAGAAGTCCCTCTTGACTTTTCTCCTCTGTATTAGATCGTCCCTCAGAGATTATCTGACGAATCGTGCGATTACAGGCGGTGGTCGTGCATCATCCTACCTGGGTCTCCGACGCTCCACTTGGTCAAAATTTGTTATATTTAATTTGATGCTGAGACCGGCACCGATACTTGGAACCAATGCCGTGGGGGTCTCTCCTGGGCGTACCGGGATGCCCCGAATTTCCATTGATTTGTTCAAAAGACCCTGCTCTGCCTTGTTTAACCTGATTTCGAGCCGGCAAACTTTTGTTTTTAAATTACTATTCTCATCGACCAACTCTTCTATACGTTTTGTCTGCCCCTCTAGATGAGCTTCGATTTTTGTCAGTCTCTCACTCAATTCGAAACTCAATTCCCCGTATTTATCAAGTGAGGTTTTTAGGGATTTAGGTATCGGTCGGGTTAAGAGGAGGCAGCTCCTACGCGAGCCAAGACTACCTTTTATCGATTCTTACCTTCTTCCGATTTATTTCGGTGTTTTAGTCGCTACTTTTCGAGGGGAAAGGTTATTCTCATTTATTTACGGAGAAACTTTAAGTCCCTGTACAAAGTAATATTAACTTCTGTTTACCTTATGATATTAAAATGTGAAATAAGAAAATAATGAGTCTCAGACAAGATGGTCGCTTCTACACATTACAATTAGAATCGCTCTCTGTTTGTGACATGTTTTACTGTGTATTTAACTTATGTTACAGTTTTGTATTTATCAAATATTGACAGTATGAACTATAGATCATTTTGAAAATAACTTTGAGTGAGGTGAGTTAAAACATAATTAACAGTGAACTGATTTAATATATATAGGTGAGGCAGTTTAACTGGCTAGCCTAGCCGTAATCCTCCGGCCTGTTTATACAGCAGCAGTATCAGACAAGGCCAAGGGCCTGTTATTGTTTTCTGTTACCTCTAGTTCGTAGCCAAAGAGTTAATTTAATTTAATTTTTATTTTTTACATAAGAACTTTATTTAGTTTATTTTTTCTTTCTTGTTTTATAATCATGTATTTTTTAGTTTACATATTGTGGATAATTATGCCATTATTTTAGTTTTAAAATTATTTACTTCGCAGATATCATTATTTTTGTTATTGTAATTGTTATTATTATTTTTTTTAATACTATTATATAATGGAAGTGGTAACATCTGATGACTCAGAGACTGAAACCCTTTCTTGTTCAGAATTTCGTAAAACTGATTACCAGTCCAGAAGGACTCTTCAAAAGCGACATAGAAATGCCGCCCAGGTTCAGCGGGCAATTCGCCAAATAAAAAGAAAAATAAAACTACAAAATCAAAAAAACCAAATAACAATAATAATAATTTATCAAACAGCACTAATAAACTTCAATCTCGCAGTAAAACCACTGCAGTCAAACAATCTCAGCTAAATGCATCTAAACAGTCGTCTTCATCTGCCAACAATAATATTTCAAATCCAGAACATACTTCTGATCCAGAACCACCTCCAATCTTTGTAACCAAAATTGAAAATTTCATTTTATTTTGCCGTGAAATATCAGCTCTGATCGGAGAAACTAACTTTAATTGCTTCTCTCGAGTCAAAGATGTAAAAATTAAAACCTCATCAAAAGATCACTATAAAAAAATTGGTCCGTCACCTAACCATCAACAATTAGGACTTCCATTGCTTTCAATTAAAAGAAGAAAAAGCGTATAGAGTGGTGTTGCGTGGTCTTCATTCTACTACTCCAGCGAGCGCCATAAAGCATGATCTGGAAGCAATTGGTCATAGCGTGAGGCAAGTGTCTAATGTGCTTCATCCCAAAGAAAAGTATCCACTTCCTTTATTCTTCGTTGATTTGGAGCCGGCTGGAAACAACGATGAGATATTCGATGTAACCAGGATGGTATACTCAGTCGTGAGATTCGAAGAGCCAAGAAGAAGGGCAACTATAGTCCAGTGTACTCGATGCCAAAGTTTAGGGCATACCAAGACTTACTGCCATCATCAAGCCAGGTGTGTAAAATGTGCTGGCCCCCGTGCAACTGAGACATGCCAGAAAGCAAAAGAGACCCCGGCAATATGCGCCCTGTGTGGTCTAGATCATCCAGCAAGCTACAGAGGCTGCGCAGTATATAAAAGTGCGCACAGCCAAAGGACATCAAAGTCTAACTTAATAAAAAAAATCCATGAACCCGAAATCCACAGAATCCAAGGAGCCCAATCCCAGAGAATTGAACCGCAGCCATTGACTTCGGCACCAGATCATCTACCTCGACAGGAAACAACATTCCCAGATAAAATCAGGTATCAACCTCAACGTCAGGCGCCTCGAATCTCCCAATCACATCCCCAGATCTCCCAATCCCATCCTCAACCCCCAAAACAGAACGCTCCTGTCCATAATTTACCTTTAGTAGTCAAATTACCGCCTCAGAAGCAACACCCACTTCCAATCCATCCACCTGTTCAGAATAACTCTTTGCCCCAAATACCTTTACAGGTTGATCCTGCTCCTAGTACCCTACAAAGGGTCCAGCCCCTAACAAACGCTCCTACTCAGACATATAATTCATATAACCAAGTTCCACATGCATTTCCTCTTCCCCATCCAAATACCAATGACATAAACAGCATCCTTTCCTCATTCCTATCTGAACTAAAAGATACTATCAAGCCCCTCATTACCCTTCTTACTAG